>VXAZ01001305.1:2682948-2852232 GCA_013399875.1 Gymnorhina tibicen | reverse complement strand
CCCCCGCCCCTTAAGCTGCCGGCACGTGGGGCCCCGGGCCTGCCCCCGGAGCAGGGAACGAGGGGCAGGGGCGAGGGGCTGCCCTGGCTGCACCTTCGCTCCCCGACACATGCCGGAGCCGGTGGCCGCCTGAACTCTGCCGGGGCCGGGCTGGGGTCCCTCAGCCACCCCACTGTCCCAGGACCCGTTAGCGGGACAGGAGCAGCAGCCCCCTGGCACCTCAGCCAGGGGAATTATGCATTTAACGAGCCCCTACACAGCCCCTAGGGCTGTGTCTGGCCCCCTCTCATGTCCCCACTGGACACCCCAACTGTCCCTGTGGACTGGGGTCCCGCTGGGGTGGGGGGTCTGTGTGAGGTACTGCTGCCCCCCAGGACTGAAAATGAAAGGATCGTTTTTTTCAGGGAAAAGAACGTCTGGTAGTTGTGAAGTGAGTGCACTGGAAGACCCACCAACGCGCTTCACCCCGCACAGGTGAAATAGCTCCGGTTTCTAATGCGGGAGGTGGCGCGTTTTGGTCAAATATTACTTAATGTGTCTTTTAGGTCAAAATTATAATGGCTTTGTACAAGTAACCTCAAATGAATTTTGGAAGTGACAGTGATGCTCACCTTAAAGCCTTATATTATACCATCTGATTAAAATACATAGAGTTAGTTCTAACTTTGTTACTCAACAGTGTGCAATGCAGGTTTATTTTAAGGCCTTTCAGTTTTTGAGGATTCAGAGACTTAAAAATAAAATTGACAAAATTAGGGCAATGCATCGTTCCCCTGTAGACAGGTGCCCTCCCCTGTGGGCTCACCTGTACTGGCAGTGTTTCATGCTCAGGCCATACCCACCGGGTACCCCGGCTGATGGCTGAACTGGAGCGCTTGTGTTTTGTATGAAGCTGTCACTTACCACCTGGTGACATTCAGCCTTATGTGTGAACTGTTTGTAATATATACAGAGATCAAACAAGTTTTATTAGTTGTAAAGCTAAATTACCTACAGAAAGCAACCCAAAATTTACAAACTGGGGGTTATTTTGATGTTCAGTATTTTTGTGGTGAGTGAATGAATTTGTGTGCAGGGCCCGGTCCTACAGAACTGCGTATACCATGTTCTCATGGTGTGGTAAATCATCAGGAGGTACAGATTTTTTTAAGACCACACTGAAACTCCAGTACCTTATACCTGCTGAAAGGCTCCTCTGTGAGGAGCTCTATTGGTTTGTTTATTAAGTATTCCTGTTGAAGCAAGAATGATATTGTATTGTGTGAAAATAAGCTTATTTGTCTTTGTAGTATTGGGACTAAAAATAAGACAAAGGTATTTTGTTTAACCTCATATGGAAGGGCAGTTATCTGTTATTTGAATAAATAAAAGACTTGGACTTTTTTATTTGCCCCTCCAAGTACAGATGCAAGGTGTGGTATGTTTAATCTCTACTTTATCTCAGGATCATGATTTTGGTATTTTGAGATAATGTTTTTAAAGTACATTTCTGTCATGTTGCAATGTCCTGAAGGGTCCATTTGTTGCCATATCTGAAGGCCACCTCTCTGCAGCCCTGCTCATCCTGGCAAAATCCAGGCCTGTTTATAACTACATTGAAATAAGCATGCATGAGAGCCTCCCTGTGAGGATGTGATAGCAGGATTGGGGCCTGAGACCTTCTGCTCAAATAGAGAAATCTTTGTTCAAAAGACTTTCAAGATACAGAGCCCATCTTGAACATTAGGTCAGGAATAGCCATGTTTAGGAAATTACTTTTTTGAAATCTATAGGAATTTACTCCTGGCAGTAGTTATGAATTTTCCTACCTAAGATCTTTTTTCTTTAGAAATCCTCTGAAATTTCTAAAATTCTTAGAGTCTTAAATGTTTTTAGGGTTTGGGGTATCTTTGTCAGGTTTTCTCTAAGGTACTTTGAGGTACACATGAGTGAATCAGCTGAAATAAAAACTGCTTAAGTTCATTTGGTGTAGGAAAACAAAAAGAACCTGTTCAGTTTGTGAGCAAAGAGTTCTTTTTTCCCTCCTCATAGTTATGTTTTCTGCTCTTGATTGTAACTAGTTACAAGTTCTGTGAGTTCTCTAGCTGTTACTATTATTAGGAGTAATGCTTAAGTTTAATTCTGTATTTATTGTGTTATATTCTAAAACATAATCTGTTTTACCAGTGTTGCCTGAAATATTCTGGTGCTTTTCTGTTAATATATTGGACATCCTTATGCAATGTAAACTGCCTTTTTCCAGAACTGAAGTAATAAGCTTTCTAAAAAGGCAGAATGAGGACAATATTGCTTCTTTCTTCCTAGGTAGATCTTAACATATGAAAAAAGTAGTCCAAAATACAATTCCAGGTGGTAACTAAAAATATCTTGTAAGATCTTAACATGTTGAATGCCTTGATCTGTCAGGGTGCTTGCATGCGTGTTGCAGTACCCGCACTTCAGAGGCCTTCCTGAGTAGGGACTGTACTCTAGCTAATAAAAGTGTTCTGTACAGGAGCTCTTGTAGTTGACTTTGGTTGCTTCCCAGTGTTCTCTGTCTCAATTTGAATGCTTTTACTGACAAAAAGACGCTTGTTTCCACAATTACAGCATTCTTGGTTTGGTAGCTGAGTGTAGTAGAGAATTGAGCTGTTAAAAGACTAGAACTAAGCCAAACTTATGGTTAGATCACAGAACAGGGACAGAAGTTACAACTTTGTGGTGTTGATGTTGATCACAATTACATGTAGTACAGCTTCTCTTGATAGAAAAAACATTTCAAAGAGAGGTATTAGTTGCTATGAAATAGAAAAAATGAATGTTTTCTCCTTAGAAATATACTCTTTACTAATACTGATTGAAAAGTTTTGCTATAAAGTAGCTTTTAAATGCGTGTCTTTCTGTCGTGAATTTTACGGCTTCTGTTCATCTTGGACTGGATGAAATTCCATGTTGTCAAATGTCTTGCACTCTGTGTGTTTGCTTAGTTTCAGGAAATGAGTCTGACGGTGGCAGGTACTTGTTCTTTCTTGGTCAAGAGGAGTAGACAAAACTACTATTTACGTTATTTGTGTTTGTGGAGAAGCTGGGGTTCATGAAGATCCACGTTCTACTTCTGGCCCCAAGCTGATGGTTTTGGAGACATACGGAGATGATTGTACCTTTTCTGTGAGATGTCATGAACACACCAAGCAATTTAACAGGAAATTTGGGCTGTTATTAGCAAATGCAAAACAACACAGTAAAGACCTCTGTAGCAGTGGATTTTGTTTGGATGCAGTGTGAGAAGCTCTGAGCTCAGTCCTCTTAATTATACATCTTTTAACCACCAGCATATAATTGCCTTGCAATTTACAATGCATTTGGGGATTCCATTGCCTAAAAGGGTCTTACATACATTGAATGTCAAGTTCTGAGCATATGTTTAAGAATGTACCAACCCACATGATTTAAAACTCTAATATTTTCAGCACAGCATTTGCTCAAAATTACCAATCTGAGGCTATAGTGCTTTGGGCTTTCTATTAGTGAGTAAGCCATTATCTTCCCTGTAGACTACAGATGATGTCAGGTACCAGATTTCTGGGTGGCATAATGCTGGTACTTGGGTATGGTTATAGTAAAGATTGTCGTCCAAAGTTTGCTGCTACACTGTTTTCCAGCTTCTCTGAAGGACTGTTTAACTCTTTTGGAGGAGGGTATGTGGAGTGCAGAGCTACAACTTTGTTGTCTTTGGAGCTGATGTGCACTGCAAGGGAGCTGATTATGCCGGTACTGAAAAGCCAGTACCAAAAGCAGTTGGGAGCTGGCTTCTTCCACAGGGTGATAGTAGCTTTTTGCAGTTGGACAGGTGTTTTCCTGTGTGTATTGAAATCTTTAATTTCTCCTTTTGCTGTCATTGTGCAAATCACCTTCAGTTGTCTTGTAGACTACCAGTGGCTTGCACTCAGCAGGACAAATAGCTCTGCTCTTAAGTGCTGATGTCTCAGAGTGTGACTTTGCTCTGTGTCCTGCCTGTCCTTGTTATAAAGCCTTGTTGGGGTGTTAGGTTTGTTACTCTTCTTCACATGTCCAGATAGGACTTCAGCCAGAGGGAGGAGATTTTCTTCCAGTCAGCTGCCCAAGAATAAAAAATGGTACAAGGGGAGAAATTAATGTGTTATGAAGTTACAAATATTAGTGGTAACCTCGTAAGAACGTGAAAAATACCCTCCTGGGTCAGGTCACCTTGGATCCAACCTAATGTTCTGTCTTGGGCAGTAGGAATAAGTGACGCTATTTACAAAGAGCATGAAAGCATGAGACACTTTTTTTGTGCTTTCTTCTGTTACTCCTCCACCACCCATATTTGTTAAATTGGTCATGCTAGCGGGTACATCGTTTATGTCCCTGTTGTCTATGAACTTCTCTATTGCCTTTTTGAACCTGATGGTACTGTCCGCTTCCATGGTCTCATGTCACAGCAAGTTCCAGCAGTTCACTACCTGTGAGTAGTAAAAACGAAGAAATACTTCTTTGAAATGTTTTGAGTCAGTCTCTTAACTAACTTCATCACGTACCCCTAGTTCTGATGTTGTGTGATCCGGTATATGACTGCTCTGTATTTACCTTATTCCCTACCATGATTTTTTAAACCTCAGTTGTATATTACATCATTTGGCAAGGGCACGCATTTTTGTATTCCCTTCTGTTCTTTCTGTTTCCCTGTTGTTTCTGACTAGCTCAAAATTTTTTATTTAGAATCAGTTGTTTAAGGAAAATATAGTTTCCTCAAGAAGCAGCTTCTGGTTTCTCATTCACAGGTTGTGGCTAAAGTTAATTTGAGCACATGCAGGCATGAATTTTTTTTCTGTTGAACCTTCTTACATCTTCAATGCAGAAGATGTAAAATGCAAAACTGAAAACAGCTTCCAGAAAGTTTTGTATTCTGATATTTTTGTAGTGAAGTACAGCTGCTTAAGCATTTGCTTTTTCCAGGGGAAGTCCATGTTTCCGTCATCTCTTACTGAATCCTGTGGGACTAAAATAATTTCTCCCCCACCCACTATTTAGCTAAGTGTAGTTTCAGTTCTCTTCAGTTAAGTGACATGTGCCTATTCCGTGCTTGTGCTACTTTTTACATAGCAGCAAAAAGCTCTGTTAAGAACTCTTGTAAATTGTTAAAAATAGAACACTACGTCAGATGAAATCAGAATGAAGAGATGTAAGTGTCTTCGTTATTTTTATGTATATATTCATACACACACACACATACTCTCTTATATGGTATGCTATGGAAGTAAAAAGAAAAAGCTCTTTTTAGATTAAGTCCAACTTCAGTCTCTGATCCTGGCAGAGTATCCACATAGTGACATGTCTTTTGGGGAGTCTGTTTAAGAATCTACCAATAAAGATATAATTGCAAGTTTGAGAAAATTGCTGTGTTGGTTTTTTTTGATATACTATTGGTTGGCTACTATGTTTATTAGCTTTCTTGTTCCTTGCACTGTAGTTGCACTAGTTGATTCCTGTCAGGATTTTTAACATGGTTATATTTGCATGAGCATCTCTTATTGTATGTATAGGCCCAAAAATTCATGTTCATGCTCATTGGTTTCCCTGGGGATTATTGTCAGTATTTTTGTGTGAATGTTTCACATGGCATTGTACTTGTGCCCTGTATTTCTCAGACAAGTGAGAAGTGAAATACTATGCCTGTCTTGACACAGTCAAGTTAAATGCAAAAATAAGACTTAATTATGAGTTAAATCCAAAAATAAGACTGTGGCCACAAGAATAAATCTAGGATTATAGTGGCTGGGAACTGTGGAGCAGTTTCTTTACAGAAGCTTAACAGAGGCACACAAGGTATGCATTTCTCGCTGTTTACTTTGGAACCATACTGAGGAACTCTTTTTCTTCGGTCTGTTACTTGATAACCTTCAGAAAAGAAATATGGCTGGGTTGTACAAAAGAGGAGAAAGTTAGTGATCCATCAGAAACTCTGCAAAGCCTAATAGTAGTAGTATAAAAGAAGGTAATAAATAAACCAGAAGAAAATAGAGAGCAAAATGTGGGTCAGCCCAGCTGCAAGATACACTTGGTCTTTCAGGTTTTACGTCCAGTCCAGTATGCCACCTGATATAAGCTTTGATAAACTATTGAGAGAAGCAGACTCCCCAGCAAAAGGCTTTCTATCGTCGTCGTGTGTGTGAGATTCGAGTAGTTTAGACTCATTTGATTACTTTTGCTGTCATAGTAGTAGAAGAATCCGTCTTTCAAACGTATGGGATACAAACACTGACCACAACTCCTGTATGGGTCACGTTCCCATGGGATTTATGTTTTCTCATTCATGTTGTTGCTGAATAATACTGAAAGGTATGTTAGTATCTCCCTGAGCCAAGGTGGCTGAAAGGAATATTTGGTCCTTAGTATGCTAAAGAAGAGATTGTTCCCTCTTGCCATTCTGTCTTTTTGAAGGGCACAGTCGACAATGAACTTTCTTCTTCTTAAGACTGATGTGTTGTGGAAAGTCATACTCCAGTGATTGATTTCAAATATATAGATAGTGTATGTGCTTTCTGTGCCTTGAGAAAAGTTGGGAAAGGTGATTGGAACTGCACTAGGTGTCTGTGCTTATGTTGTGACTGTCTGGTGTAAGCAGAGCGCAAGGCCCCTGCCTCTGAGGGTGCCTGCTTTCGCGTGTGCATGGAAAGGGAAAATGTATATCAAGAGGAAATACAAAGTTATCATTATTGTCAAGTGATTGTTCATGTCGCTTGCAGTAGTTACATTTTGTAGCACCTGTCTCCATTCTATATGCTCTGTATGCTGTACCTGTGCATGTAGACCTGTTCCAAGAATTTTAAATTTTTTAGTACTCTTCTGTCTTCCTGCTTCTACGGCTAGATATATGCTAATGAAGGCCAGATTTATGCCGTTTACTCTGTGGGATAGGGTGTTTTGTTTTCCCCTACTGACTTAAAATTGCTTTTCTAGATCCCCCAGTGCCATAGTGCTTTGTCATTTTCTCATGGTACTTTTTTTACAGCAGAAAGTGGAAGCTTGTACCTTTACAAGAGGAAAGTGCATCTTTCCTGCAAAGTCTGTATAGGCTTCCTCCTTGCAATCCTGGTCTTGCCGTATTGGGCCTTGGGAACAAGTAAGTTCATTGAGGTGGTAATCTGTACATTTGTTACATACCTCTAATTTATTACATATTTCCTGAATATCACCTCTATGAACATTCCTTTCCTCGCTGTATAAAACATATGGAACCGAACTGAGTACTGAATGAATACACAGTGTTTAAAAGGTCCATTCCGGTGCTTTAGGATGACCTTTTTGAATAAAAGCTACCTTTTGCAGGTTAAGCTTAGTGTATCAGAGTAGCTGCAGAATGTATGTACTGTTAATTTTATTTGAAACTACTTCGAGATGGTTTGGGGGTTTTGTTTGTTTGTTTTTTTTTAAAAAGATGATTGCCAAAGACCTCCATAATGTTGGGAACTGAAAAAGTACCTTATGTCTGCATGCATTTGCATGTAGGAATCTACTTTAGGGGGAAAACCTCCCAGCCTTTTGCTGAATTGACATTTCAGCCCTTCTGGCACTGATGGGAGTACTGACTGATATTAATGCCTGCATTTCCCTAAAATAAGTACAGTGAGGTAGGATAGACTTTGAAGAACCATGATGACCTCAGGAAAGACTGCATATGGATGCTTGCAGAAATTGTAAGCAGCTACAAGATCTGAAGACTGTTCATCAGGTGTGGTAAAGAAAGCTTTTCTTAAAAAAAGTTTTGTTGCACTGACTGATGGAATAATTTTTCAGAGGAAAGACAGTCTCTGGTGGTTTTGTAAGCAAAGATACCTTGAAGTAAACCTTCTGCAATCAAATGGGTTAATCATCTTTCAGCTTGATTTCTGAAAGCAAGTGATCTAATCTGACACTTAACCTTTTTCAACTTGTAGCTTCTAATCACTTTCTGGTAGATGAGTGAAGTTCTGTTTAAGTGATTTAAGTGTGGTGGCGGTAGAATTTTCCTTCCTCCAGTAATTTCTTTCACGTTTTTCAAAGATCTATGACTACTGATTGAAAACTCTTGTGCTATGGATTTGTTTTATTGGATGCTAACTGAACCACAGGCTTGGTGACTACGTGTGCCTATTTACTTACTGTAGTAGTATCTGTTTTATTCTGACTGACATTGACCCTTTTGATATTTTCCTTAGACAATCTGCTTCATCTTGGTTCATCATCATTCCAGGATAGTGGTCTCCTTGGGGCTCTCTCTTAACACTGACATGGTACAGAAGATTTAAAATCAGGTATTGTTTTGGGTCCTTCTTTCTGGCTAAAATGAAACACACAACCTAGAACTGAATGCAGTTTTTCTTCCCTTATGTGATTTGTCTCAATATTTTGGTTCTTTCAGCTGATGTTCACAAGAAATAGAGTCACGTGATGTATGAAGGCAAACACATACACTTCTCTGAGGTTGACAATAAGCCCTTGTGCTCATATAGCCCCAAACTGTGCAAGCAGAGGCGACTTAACGGCTACGCCTTCTGTATCAGACACGTTCTGGAGGACAAGACTGCCCCCTTCAAGCAATGTGAATATGTGGCCAAGTATAACAGCCAACGCTGCACCAACCCCATCCCCAAATCTGAGGACCGTAGGTGAGTTGTGGTTTCCAGTCTGCAAAGGGGGAAGTGGCTGGGACGGAGGCTTGAGTTTTATTTAAGTTGCTGCCTGATTTCAGGATGAGGGAGGAACTGGCCTGAGTGAATTGTATTCCAGGATGTTCCTTTGAGGATTTTGTTTTAAGACCAGTAAACTTTATTTGATTTTCTGTGGGAGTCAAGTACTCAGAGAGAGGGCAGTAACTTAATCCCAAGGAAGTTTATGGGAGAGTTCGCTGCTTTTCTCAAATTCACTATAAACTGTGGATCAAACCTGCTACACAATATCAGCTGTTCTAACTCATTTGCTTTGTCATTCAGTACATGCTCTTAGAAAGGCCTTCTTGTTTAGCCAGCAGTGCCAGAAGCACACTTCCGTCCACTTTTTCAGGACAAGTAGTTGAAAATGCTTATCTTCTGGACATGGGGAGCAGTGACACATAGGGACAAATCCAGAATTACAGTTCATTGTTGGTGATTTGGTACTGATCTGCAGTGTTGTTTTACTGGAATAAAATAAATATTACTTGATAACAGATGAGCCAGCTGGGAAGGTGCCACATGCTCCCCTTCTTCTTTGCTTCCCTTATTTCTCTCTCCCTCCCTGCCCAAATGAAGATGCCCAGAGTGCCCAGGTATTAAATTCCTTGCAAAAGATAGTCCTTGAAATTGTTGAGAGCTGGGAATTAAAAGCAGATTTCCTGAATTACAGCCCATACTGTAACCACAAGAACATTCTTCCTTGCTCTTTGAGACTTCCTGAACACCAGTCTCATTTGTGCTGCTTGGGCTGAAATAGCAGAATTTGTCTAATCTTGTCTGCCATCTATATATGACTTTATTTTTCAGAGCTGTCATTGCAGGTTTTGCCAGTAACAAAGTGTTTAACTAATGTGTGTTAACTATCTGAGGTTTGTTCTCTTAGAAATACTTTTTTAAACCTAAAATACGAACAAAATATGCCAAAAAAATCAAACCACTATTCACTGACCTTTCACATTATTAGCTGCCATTCACTAACCTTTTGCATTATTAGCAGTGTTCCCACTGTGCCCTACATATAACTTCCTTCTCAGCTCACAGCTCCCTCTCTTGTCTGAAACAACAGTTGGACTGTGCTCTAAATTAACTTGCACTTCACCTGCCATTTCAGCTGAGGAGACTGATGAAGTGAGAAAAAAACATGAATGTTTGTCAAAAGCTGTAGGGCAAATGCTCAAATGGCACAAGATGAATAACTTTAAGCTGTAATTTGACAGTCGGTGAGTGTTTCTTTGCTACTGTACAATTGAGGCTCTTTGGAAATAAGCTCACAGAAATGATCATAGAAATTGTTAGCACAAATGGTATGCTGTAATTTCAGATGCAAGAGCTGACTGAGCCAGAGTTCCTGTTTACCAGGGGTCATACTGAAGAACAATAGAAGTAGTAGTACTTAATGACACTTTTTTACGTCTCATATGTTCCCATGGAATTTGTGATTTTTCTTTACACCTTGAATTGAGTTCACACTTTGTTCTTTTTGATTTTTCTCAAGTTAAAATGAAGTGTGGTCATGACATCTGGTGTATGTTATATTAGAATAATTCAGTTGCATGTCGAGTGTCACATTACAGTACTTGAAGAGGACAGCAGGTGTCTGAAAGAGAAAATAAACTTTTAATTTCAAATGAGAGGATGTGATAGTTTGAAAGAATATTTTAAAATACTGTTTCTTGGGGCAGAGTTTAGTTTTAACAATAACATTTAATGAATGCTAGTGATAAGACCATGGCTGTTCTAAACTTCTTTTTTTTTGGCAGGCAAACTTTATCTGTTTCTTAGGAGACTTTTTTCACACTCCGTTCAATATAAAGATATTTTCAGTGTCTGAGTTCTTCACTCATAGCTTTTCATTTTCTGTATACAGAACTACTGTCAGATGGTCATTTTGTCACAGTTTTAGACATGTAACTGTACATTATCAGAAGCAGGCTGTATGATGCTCTGACAGCTATCTTCTTTTATACTTTTAGAGATTGTTAAAAAAAAGTATCTCAAGAAGATGCATGCATTATATGCCAACAGCTTCATAGTCTGTCCACAGATAATTAAAAAGAATTATCACTTGACCCCAGACAAATGAGATGCTACCAGCCACAAAGATGGTTAATATGGTGCCATATAGATTTCTTATTAACCATTAACATTCTACAAATTAAATCTATTAATAGTGCATGACTTCACTGCCTTATTTGAAGTCTGATTTTTCTATTCACTATCTTGTTTTTTTTAAAGAATATATATATGTGTGGGATGATACACACATGGGTTTTATATCTGTTTTCTCTGAATACAACTCCTACTTCTTTCTTAGCCAGATACACACAAAGATAATGAAATGCAACTTGATTTTTAAATATAGGGTTACTACAATATAGTTGGGTTAAACACTATTTTGTCTTTAATTCTCCTCACTCAAGAGAAGTCTTTAAATAATTTATTAATATACAAGCTGCTCCCCAGTTTATTTGGATCTTCTTTTAAGTAAGTGATGGAAATTGATACCAAACTGGGGTGTACTAAGAAGCAGAATGCAGCTGTAGGTAAAAAACCTCAGTGTCTAAATCCTTGCCTTCCCAGTGGATGTGGGAAACTGTCCAGCTGAAGCCTTCAGAGCCCATCACATTTTGTGTGCTTCGTGTTATAATAATTTTAATGGATATCAACCCACCATATGTGTGGACTTCATTTGACCTTACCTGCACAGAATAAGTGCCTTTGGCACTGAATGAGGAAGGGGAAAAAAACCTGTATTAGATACTTACTGTGATACTGTCAGCTGAGCATAACTCACAGACAGGTTGTAGAAGTGACAAACAGCATCTAAGACAGGCTCGTCAGGACTGGCTCTTGTAGGGCCAGCTTGACCCTAATGGGTTTCATGCTCAGAGCTATGTGAAAAGCACTGTGCTACTTGCAGGTTCTATTCCTGTCTTCCCAGTAATCTGACTTCCATGGAGCTTGAACTACTAATGCCGACTCTGTAGCACCGTGTGAAGTCAGAGCCAGTTTAGGCCAGAGTCAACTAAAAAGCCATCCTGGAAGGTGCAGGATGGGGAAATGTGTGTGCATGCCCCCCTGGCTGCGCACAGGGCTAGCGAGAGCCCGACAGGCTTAAGGCTGAGTTGGTACTAATGAGAACTATGCCTAGCCAAACCTGCCTGTGTACAGTCTTCTTTACGCAGAGAAGACGGAACTGCTCTTCCTGGTTACTTCTGGCTCCTCTTCGTCCAAGGTGTAACAGCCTTGGTTGTGCTGGAAGACGGGGAGTTGAGAGACCCTAAAGCACAGAGCCAAGTCAGTGTGTACTGGAGTCTGAATGTTGTAGCCTGGCATCCGTGGGTTTGTGTCCAGAGGAGCCAGTTGGCACTCAGTGATGCAGTATGGTCAGCTGTAAGAGCCAAAGCTTTATCCTCTGCCATATAAAAATGATTCTGTTAGAGTTAAATGAACAAGCCAAACCCTTAACAGCCTAAAACTCTGAGAATTTTAGCAAGCTTATTACCTTTCCAAAGACTTACTCACCTTTTTTATTTTTTTCTTACTGTTTTTGTAATGAAAACAGACTATCCAGTTCTACCTCCTCACTTCAGCGCAAGCACAGGATGACAATAATTTTAGTTCTGAACAATGTAAGGGAAGCATTTGCATTGAGCGAAACACTCTTTTTATTGGCATAAGAGGGAAAAGAATTCCCTTGTGTTTGTTTTGTCTGTTTATTGGGTTTTTTTCTTCTGTCATGCTAAAAGTGCTGTTGTAACTGTTCAAACAAAATATTTTAAAAGGGCTTAATTTTAAATATGGAAACAGTGCTTGTTGACTTTAAGGGAAGCTTTATTGAGCCCTCATATGATTTTATTTTTAGAAGTGCATCTCTCAGTATGAATTTACAGTATTCCAGTGTGTTCTAATAAGGACTAAACAAGTTGTTGGCTTTTAGCTTGCCTCATCTAAGTTTATTTAGTACTTACAACATAATGTAATGAAGAAATTATTTAGGCAGTAATAAGTAGCAGTACTTTTCAGCCTTTTCTGATTTGTGAAACCTTAGGAGTGTGGGTCTCTGAAGAAGCTACATATATGGAGACCATTAAAGCGCATATATGAAGTTGCTTTCTCTTTTTTCCCTTTTAAGGACCCTTTAAAGCTGTTCACACATTTTTTCTTTAGAAATAGGTCGACAAGTTGAAAGTGACTAAACTGAAGTGCTGAACCTTTTGGGGGGGTTGTTTTGGGCTTTTCTGCCATTTTTTTTCTCCGTGAAGACCAGAAATAATATAATTTTAACCTATTTGTTTAACAAAACTTACTGTTCTCAGATTCATACTGATCAGACTCTAAAGAATACCTTCACGGGTATTTCATTATATTGTCCATAATTACCTTGATGCAGACATCACTCTTGCCTTGTGTCTTTGGTCATCTGTAAGCTGTAAGTTATAGATGGGATTCTGCAAGGGCAAATTCTGATCTGATTGCTGGTGGGTTCTACAGAGGCAGGAGTGCCTGCCTGTGGCATAGAGGAAAAGGATCACATCATGGTTCCTAAATTTCTATCACATGCTGGTTCCAATCAGACGAAAGTTAATTGCTTACTTTTTAGTATGTTATCTGTGGCATAAATTGTAATTATTTTAACTTTCATGACAAATTTTCAAAGGCTTTTTTGCTTTTCTTTTTTTATTTTAATAGCATGACTTTGAAAGCTTTTCATATTAGAAGAACTTAAAATCCATGTTTGTGGATTGTATGTATATGTATTCCTGGCATTGTGTAAATGCTTTCTAGCAGCAGAGAATTTGTTTTAAACTAGATTTTTATTTGAAGAACATTCAGCTAATCCTCTGGCATCAAAATTCATCATGTTAAACTACTAAAACAGAATTTAAGTATTTGTGCTACTTGTTCAGTAAGTGGAAATAGTGATCCTTCACAGCAGATATCTACTGAAATTGTCCTTATAAGAAACTGCTCCCTACTACTGTGGAATTCATAATAATAATAATGTGTGCATTGATGAAAATGTTAACTACTTCCACTGAAAGAACAGGCAAATGAAAGGAAGTAGTCTTCAATGTACTTTTTCTTAGGAGCTTTTGAAATCATCAGTTAATGGCTTGTGTTCTTGCTGCTTTATGTATTAGACTGTCCATTTGTTTTGTTCACTTTGTTTTTCGGCTATTTACCGTATTAGAGAGTTAAGATTTTGAATGATTGTGTGTGATTCTCCTATGAATAATGAATGAAGAATCTTATATCTTAAGATTAGAAATAGTCACTTGTATAATTTTTTTTCTGCTGATTTGGGAGGACCACAGTTACCTGTTGTATTCGAAGCAGTTATGTACAGTTCTTATAAAACCTCTTGTGTTTCAATTTATATTTGCTTGAGATGTGTGTGTGGGTTTCTCCTAAGTGATGTCTTGTCTTCAGATTTTACTTATGGAAGTTTAGTTAATAATTGACTGCTTTTACTTTTGAAAGGTACTGCAACAGCCACCTGCAGGTACTTGGCTTTATACCGAAAAAAGAGAGGAAGAAAAAGAATGATCCCATAGAGGAGGTAAAGGTCAGGCATCAGATGGATGCTATGGCCTTCAGTCTGACAGTGCCCACCCTGGCCTTGAAGATGCCCAATGGACTGGATGGGATGTCCCTCTCCCCTCCAGGGGCAAGGCTTCCTCTCCACTACCTGGAGGCAGAATTAGAAGACCCCTTTGCTTTCAATGAGGAGGATGATGACCTAAAGAAAGGGGCAACAGTGAAGAAAAAATTGCAGAGCAAGTTGGCTCAAAACCGGCAGCGCCAGAGAGAGACAGAGATTTTAAAAGTTCGCCAAGAGCACTTTAGCCCCATTCCTGCACCTTTGCAGCAGCAGCCTCTGCAGCAGCAGCACTCCCATCTGCCACCTTCATCAGCTTCGTTAAAGCCGACAGGGCTACCGCAGGGCATAGTCTGCAAGTCACCTCAACCTCTGAACACCAGCCTACCAATGCAGGGAGTGGCACCCACCACACACACTATAGCACAAGCGCGGCAGTTGTCTAACAAGAGACCTCTGCCCCTCCTGCCACCCGCCAGGGCTCCTGTCACGGACCCGCCAAGGACTGACCGGGTCCTCATGAAAGCCACAGCCTTCTCTCCGCACTCGTCCTGCATGAGCCGGCTACAGAGACTGGTGAAACTGTGCACTCGAAAACAGCAGCTGGACACTGATCTGTTTCCTCATTTAGGTGAGTAGGTAATAGATGCACTGCAGCCATATGTTTCAACCTGAAACCAAAACACTGAAGGGGAATGTCTTCCTAGCCCTGTCCCGCATTGCTGTGTGGTCCTTACAAAGTAATCCTGAGCTACGTAATCTCTTGGTATTTTCTTTAGCTCTGTTGTCTATGAAGGGAATGCCTGGACCCATCACAAGTGGTTTATGGCATTTTGGTTGTTCATTCTTCTTAATGTTCTGTTAACCATTTGAGAAATCGAACTGAGGTGTAGAAAACATTGTTTGGATTATAGAGACCTCATATACAAGGTTTGCAGCTCGAGTAGTAAAGGTGACACTAACGGTACCTACATGAGTGGACAAAGTTAGATTGAATGTTAGGTGTGTGACAAGTCCATGTGAGAAAATGAATACAAGTAAAGGTTTGGCAATTTGACCCATCAGTCTCTGCAGATTTGAATTTCCAGTTGACTTGATTGGAAAATTGGAACACATAAGAATTTTTCTTGACTAGGCCCTATTTATGTATAGAATATGGATGAGCAAAAAGAAAAGACCACTGCAGGAGAGCAGCACTATTACAGAAGGTAGTTGGAAGGGTGGAGTCTTGTCTGCATATCAGTGCAGACATAGTCTTCTCCTTACATATAATAATCAATAGCTGCTTGTGAAAATGTAAGCAAATATAACCAAATTGGTGCTATGGTAGTAGTGCTCTAGAAAACTTTGAAAAGGCAACTGACCTTGTGACTGGTTTGTCTGATTGTGAATATAGACCTAGGCACGCCTATCTGTCCTTTTTAACTTCCTCACCCTCCAAAGCTACTTTTCTGCTTAGTTTTAGGTTGTACATTTCTAACAAGTAAAATACTGGCAGGGAAAAGGAAATATGAGTCTGTGTGATATAAGTAGGAACACCATTTATGATGTTTAAAATAAAAAAAGACTTCAAATAAATCTGGACATTCCCTATATAATGTCTTATTTAATTGCAAACATCTGTAATTTTTGCTGTTTCAATTAACTTTTTCTTAACTTGCTGTTAAGATCTGCCCTTTGGCACTCATGGGATAGTTTGACTGTTTGTTCAGAAGATAATTAGCATCTCATAGCATGTCTCCAAAGGAAATTGTTCTTCAGAAAACAGCTTTGATGGTCCTATATATAGTGCAGGTCTGTAGAGGAATGGCAACTCCAGAGGCATTTCTGAGTGTCACAGACCTCAATAGCTTAGAAAGTGACCTGCGTTTTGAATGACTGTAGAAAGATCCCTTTCTATGCTTAATGTTTTACATTCTCAAGTGGTGAAGAGAATATGTTTTCCTAAAAAAGAGGCATAGTAACAATAAAAACCAGTTAGACTTATACATGTACAGTTAGGCAGGTGCATAACTGTATGTGGATGCATTTAGAACAGTTTATATTTGGCAAAGTAAAGGAATTTACATATTAATTACGTGAGAGTGGAAAATTTATTTGTTATTTATTCATTATAAGCCTTAATATTAAAGACTAGTTATGCCAGTTCAGAGAATTTCAGGATTTCTTTTCTGTGTTTGAGCAGCACTAGAGATGACTGCACAGAATCTTTCAAAAGATTAAGCCAGTTTTATGTGTACCAAGATCAGAGCCATGTAACTGGATATTAATGTAACTGCAGTCTTCAGTGTCAGTATAGCTGAATCTGGATTAGATTTTATTCCTTCCTTTCTGCAGTGCCCAGGAGAAGCAAAACAACACAATTTCTGATTTTGTTTTTAAACTTCGGGTAAATAATTTGTTATGTGGTTGTCAGTTGTGAACATCTTTATGGAATGATTAAGTTGTTTTTTCATTCCGTTATGGAAGGGACAACAAGAAAAAGAAACATTTAAGTTGAAAGTATAATTCTGACATTCTGTCAAATATCTTTAAAGTATCTTAATTTAGTTCAATGTATGTCTTGAAAAGTAAAAGCAAAAAATAAATTTTGTAGGATGCTGAAGTTTCTGAAAATTTGGGTTTCTTGTATGTGTGGTTCATGTTAAAGTGCTGGTTCTGTATGATGAAGAGTTACCTGATGATTGTATTCCAAGCATGTGTGTGTGTGTGTGTGTGTGTGTGTGTGTGTAACTCTGAAAGCACGTGACCAAGTACTGATGCATTTTGCAAATTCAAAGCATCTGACTTCAGAATCATCTCAGATATAGTTGTTTAGTTTAGTTTTAGCAAAAATGAAATGCTCCTCAACTCTACCCATTTTCAAGGAGCACACAAGAAAATGAAAAAGAAAAATACTGGCTTGTAAATGCAGCAATGGGATTTTATCCCATCTGCTGCAAGAACGTGGCAAGAATTTCACTGGATGTGGGGGAGAGAGTAGGAAAAACTACAAAAGATGAAGTCCCAGATAAAATGTTCCACCTGAGAACTTACTGGCCTCTTTCTGGCTGTCCTGTTCAACAGCTGTGTGTAGATTGACTAACTGAGGCTTCTGGAGCACACCGTAAGTTGATCGTACTGCATCATCATTAAGTGGAAACATGCTGCTTGGTGAAAGTGCAGGAGTGTTTGTATCTCTCCCTTTAGCTCTTTCCTCATGCTAATATGTGCACTTGGCAGGCAATTACAGAGACTGAGCAGAGGAACATCCTGGGTAGCTGTGTATCTATCTCTGTCCGTTCTGCTGTGTCTTACAGTTTTCATATTCTTCTGTGTTTTGGCACAGAGAAGGGGTCAGAATAAAAACAGAAATGAAATTGGCCTATTTAGATCATATAGTATTAAAATGTACCAAGTAGTCAGTTCTTCATGACAGGGACTTCTCTCTTACCTTGTACTTGGTTAGGAAAACTGTAGTATTTCTCTGTGGGTAAGAAAGCTGGTGATTTTTCTTCCATTGTTTATGGATAAAGAAGCCAGTAAGGATTTTTAAAAGAAAACTCAGTTATGATAAAAATCGGTGCATGCTGTTTGCACACTGTAATGGAGCTGTTACTGTAGCTTTTCCTGTGTAATTGAGAATACTGCATGATTTAATGAAACGTAATTATGCTTGCAACTATACTATACATTCATCTTTTGTGCCATAGGTTGCTCAGAGGCTTATGTAAGGTGGATGCTCCTTTCATCCAGCTTCTGTGTTTTCAATTCCCTTAGGGCTGGATTGGTCTGAAGACAGTGGAGAAGAGTTGGAGGATTCAGAGCAAACCTCCCCTTACCAGGTTGCATGGTCTATCCGAGAAAGCCTCGGCTATGAGAGACCTGAGTGAGTATGATTCTTTAGTATTCATGCTGGCCTTGATGGAATAAATCATGTAAATGTGAGCTTCACTTCAAGTGGAGTAAGTGGAACCTAAGCACTTGCTCAAGTGTTTTGATGAAACAAAGGGTTGTTTGAACTCATTTATTTGTAAGAGCTATGGAACAGCTTGTCACCTTCTGTCCCAGTTTCCAGCTAACTTAGAGACCTTTATGCAGTCTGCTGTCAGAAGGATGCATTAGGAAAGGATTTAAGCTTGTTTCCCTAAATTTAATTGAGTTTAGTGGGATTTATTCATGAACTTGTGTGCCTTGATGATTGGGGGTCCTGAATTAGAATCAAATGGGATTGCTGTTGGTTTCTTGTGTTTCCTACTGTTTGTGAATAACTTTGCTAGCAAACTTGCTACATTTTACTCAGTAATTCTTATGATAATTATGTAGGCTATTGTTTTAATGTGCTTTTTTAAAGGCCATGGTGTTTCTTTTTGTAATTAAGTGTTGACTAAACCTCTGTCAATACTTGTGAGCATTGAAAGGAAGTTATGGGATCAAAAGGATAAGCAGAGCCAGAATTAGCTGCTGGTGCAGAAAGGCCTATGATGTTCTCCATATACTGCTAAGTCACAAATCTAAACTTACAGAAGGATACAATAATATATGTCTATTAATGTAAATTTGAAGGTGCACAGTTAAAACAAAGCATCCCGAGTATAGTATTGTAACAGAACTGTCATATGTTGTTAACAAAGAAATGGGGGTCTCAGCAGAATTTGTTTCTGTAACATGACTCTCATTCACTATGCCACTCAACTGGGCTTTTTGATACTACAACTTTCCCCTATTTTTTAAATTTTTAGCTACCACACTTAGAATAATGATGTTAATGAAACCTTATTTTGTTGTTACAATGGAAATTCTGAAACTTAGTAGAATTTCCTGCCATTTCTGAAGATTGTCCTCAAGGTGAACAACAAAGCTGTATCGCTGTCATCAGGACACACACCAGGATGCTAAATCTTGAGAGCCATCAGTGAATCAAAGCTATTAAGCAGTGTGTAGACTTCATTTTTTTAAAATAAAAGGGTCTTCTTTTGTTATGAATGACCATCATTTTTTAGGGTATCAGCAGTTAGAGAGTGAGCTCTCAAAAACATTACTTTTAACTTAAAAGGCAACTTTTAAATAAAATTTTTGGGAAAACATGAACAGACTTTCAGACTTTTATATCATACATAATTTTTCACAGCAGATATATCTATTAAATAACTTCCCTTACATTCTTCTTTCTTTGACATTTGATTTGATTCTTCCATAGATCCCTATTTTTTTGTCAACTTATAAAGGTCATTCATCTCTCTGTGTTTTGTCTTCTATTTGTCTTAACTTCCGTTGGATTCTTCGTACTCTTTTCACATACTGAGAGAAAATAATACCTCTTCTTGACATTTTCTGTTCCATTCTAGCATTTTGTGCACCTCAGTTAAATGCTGTCTTAACTATCCATGATGGATAAAATTTTGTATGTAACTGGCTGCTTTTGTACTTCCATCAGCCTGCCCAGTGTTAGCTCTTCAACAACTTTACTAATTTTGGTTATGGATAAGCATTCACTTGATGTCAGCCTTCTAAAACTTTAGCTCATGTTCTGCAAACTTCTGTAGAGGTTTTTATTACCTGAAATGTTTCACTTTGACACTTCTGCAGTGTGGTCTGTCTGCTGCTGAAGATGAATTAGTTCGGGCTGTTTCTGGGGAGATTTGATTTTTCAAAATGACTCTGTCTTGCTAATCTGGTGGTGCAGATCGGTGACTCCTAAAGTCACATACCTAAATTTATGGGATTTACTTGATGGTTTTCACAGGAAAATTAAAGCTCTTTTTTCTCTGTTCATTTGTGTCTGAGCTTGTGGTCCCCACCAGCTAACTCTATTCTGTCCTTTTCCTTTTGACTCCATGGAAGACAGTGGGAGAATGCTTCTCAGAATAGACTATTGAAAGAAAGTGAACAGTTAATTTCTGCTTTACTGGACAGCTGGTTCTCAGCATTTCTGCTTGTGTGATTGTGGGGGAAACCTCTGTTGGAACTTCTTGTGTGATACTCTAGCTGCTCTTAAACGCTCAAAAATTCACCAGATTTGTTTCAAATTAATGTCTTAACAGTGTCCTGGTTTTGGCTGGGATAGTGATCATGTTCTTCTTAGTAGCTGGCACAGTGCTGTGTTTTGGGTTCAGTATGAGAACAACGTTGATAACGCTCTGATGGTTTGGCTGTTGCTACGCAGTGCTAACCCTAAGTCAAGGACACTTCAGTTCCCTTCTGCCAGAGAGGGGGTGCACCAGAAGCCATGAGGGAGCACAGCTGGGACCGCTGACCCCAGCTGGCCAAGGGGATACTCCACAGCCCAGAACACCACGGCCAGTACATAAACTGGGGGAGCTGGCTGGGAGAGGCCAATCACTACTCAGTGATCGGGCTGAACATCAGTCAGTGGGTGGTGAGCAATTGTGTTGGGCATCACTTGTGTTTCTTGGGGTTTATTTTTCTTTTTTTTTTTTTTAATTACAATAAATAGTAGTAGTATATTTTACTTTGTTTACATTAATAAGCTGTTCTTAGCTCAACCCACAAGGTGGTTTTTTTCTGATTCCCCTCGCTGTCCCATTGGTGGGAGCAGGGAGAGTGAGCATGCTGGGAGAGGGAGCATGCAGCACTGTGGTACTTAGTTGCTGGATGGGGTTAAACCATGACAACAGTAATACATTTTTTGGTTCACTTGCCTTCTGGCCTTTTAATCTGTAAAATTCATATTGTTGCAATCATCTGTGGAAATGCAGGCCAAATGTTTGCTTTTATTATTCTGTGCTTTAATTTTGAAAAATTGTGTTCCTATGCTCCCAGGATTTCAGGATGCAGTGCTTCGAGGCAGGCACAAATGTTTGAGTTCAAATATCACAGGAGTTGGCAGTGGGCACAGTGCAGGCTGGGTGCTGGCAGAGAAGGTTGCTGGGGTGGGAGGAATCCCTTGTGGGAGCAGCAATTTGGAGAGAAAGCAGGGGCTGTTCCCTGCTGCAGATTACTGAAGCTTCCCCCTAGATGATTTGATTAGTGAGTCTGGTATCTTAGAAAGTACTGGAAAACAAATGACTTTATAACAAAGTATGTTTTCACTTCCTACACTGAAATATAGATAAAGCAAATGTTTCAAGTAGCAAGTTTGAAAAAGGAGTGTGAGTCCCTCCTCATACCAGCTCACTCAAAGGATCAGATATCAACACTGTGTTGTCAAAAGTTGGATTTAGTAACTCCCAATAAGTAAAATAACAAAAAGAAAGAAGGGAAGGTTCTTCAAAACGCTCTGTAAGGAGGGATTTGAAGTATAGTTGCTGGGGTGTCTCAGAATAGAGAGCATGTTCTCCTCATTCCCTGGTGGTGCCTGGCTGCTCGTGCTACCCTTTTGCTCTTCCTTTCTGCTTCATGCTGTCTTTGTTTTCTTCATGAACACTCAGCAGTAATCCCCCTGATGTTTCCACATGACAGTCTGAAAGGGAACGGTTGGGAAAAAGCATTTTGGGTTATCAAATGGCACATGTGCACTTTCAGAAATCTTTGTAAAAATGAAATGCCACACATTAAGTTGAACTTCAGAAGTTCTTTATGCAGCTTAGGAGAATAGAATTTGGCAAACTTGTTTATGAAAGAACAACAATAAAAGTATCTTTCATTTTCATTACTTGCCTACTGAAAAAAAGAGAGGTTTTATTTTGATATTTTTAGGTTTCTTTGAACATATAAATGTTTTGGCTAATCTTACTGGCCTGGGAACAAAGTTCTGAACGGGCTTTTAGAAACTGTTTGGCTCAAAATAAACCCTTGCCCACTGCAGGCATGATTTCTTTCTATACCTTTGATATATGTCTTCATCCCCCTTCTGAAAAAGATCTCATAAACTGAAGATCAAAAATATTTTAGCAAACAATGACATTTTTTCTGACTCTCTCAATGTGAGAGAAGTAAGAAGTCTCAAATATAGAGAAATGTACATTAAAAAACACTCTTTCCACCCAAAAGAAACTTACTTCCCCTAAGGAATACTCTTGTTATTCTTAAAGTTAATTTTTAACCATATCTAAAATTAAATCAGTAACTTTGTTTTAAAGTCTTGGCCCAGAGTAGCAATCAAATATCTAAGATTTTAAACCTACCTATAAATATAGGTAGGCTATCCATGTATTCCTCTTTTATTAATACATTGGAAAAAGGAGAATCTAAATTAAATAGCCCACAGTTAATTTTTTCTAAACAGGTAGTTTTTGCCAGTAAGCATTCTTCCCTAAGAGATCTTAGAAGTGTATTTTCTTTTAATTTTCAATGTAAAAATATTCTAAATGTTACATAAGTTAAATATTTTTAACAGGTTATATTTGCTGCTAAGCATGTAATTGCAGAAGTTAATTACTTGTAATTTACACTTCTAGAAAATAAACTGTAATCTGTTTTAACAGACAAAATACTTTACATAAAACTTCATAAGACAGTGCATTTGTGTCAGAGGCAGTGTTTGCTGCTGCAGAGTTTTCGAGGAAAGCCTTAGTGGAGATGGCTGCAGCCTCTTCCATTTGTCCTGTGCATAAATAGAGTCAGAATTTCCAGGAAAGAAAGTAGGTCTGCACCATATTGCCTTTCAGGGACAGATCTGCTGTCTGCATTTCTGGATCTTACTTTATTTAGTAAATATCATGGGTGGTGTTTCACATCTCTTGCATTTCAGTGGTGGCCTCCTTTGCTGTGCGCAGGTTTGGGCATCAGCTCATTCAGTCCCACGGGCTCTGAACATGGCGAGCTTTTTATTTGCTTCATTTGTTTGGATTTCTCTTCTTTCCCCGCCCTTTCTTTTTGTTACAGATAGGAAAGTTGGCAAAAAGTTTCTCTGTTCTATAAGAAAAAACTTAAAGGAAAAAGTGAACAGAGTCTGCTTAGATTTAGCACATGAATTTTGTTGCTCCATGAACAAAAAACTCATTCTGCAAGCTAGTGCTTGTTGTGGAGAACTTGTGGGTAGCTTCATGGACCTTGTTGTTTTAACAAGTTCCAGCGATGATTTTCTGTTTCATGACTTTTACTTCATTTAAATGAATGTGTTCACATGGTTTGATGGTCTTGTTGATATGTGCCTGGACATTTGGACAGCCAAGATAAATGAAGAAGGGCTTTCTTAAGCCAACAAAGAGTTGGATTAGTCCTTCATCTGGTCAGTGCTTGGTCTGATCTTTCCCTCAGTATCTTTGGAGTTGAATGTGAATTTCTTCTCTACTATTGTACTGTAACTCAACTGCAACTCTGCAGCAAGGGGAAATCAGTATCAGCTGTTAGCTATGTTAGTGTGTATTTTAGTTTAAAAGGAATACACCAGCTGGCAGAGTAAAAGGAATTGGAAAAAGTCAGCAGTTTTGGTACTTGTTAGAATTTGACCATTTTCTCCAGCATGATCTTTCCTCAATAGATTTCCACTACACAATTCCCTACCCTTGTCCTCTCCATTAATTGCACTTTGATTTAAGCACTGGTCTCATTTGCTGAGACATTTACAGTAAATAAAGGTTAACAGTATAGATTTCTTTTTGAACAGCAGGCTCTAGACATTTAAATGTGTCAGACTTGATGATAAATTGATATAATCTCTAATAATGACATACTAAGAAGGGCAAATGCCTTAAGAATTTAAAAGGGATCCTGCTCTTACTATTTCTCAAGCATCCCTGCCTGACTTTAGCATTTGGATGTTTGTGTGGCTAGAAGATGGATGCCAACGTAACAGTTCTATTAAAATGACAAATTAGCTTAGTGGAAAAAAAAAAGTAGTAAGTTAAAGCGTATTTGTTTTTCTTTTCCCTTCTTCAGGTCCGATGATGACAATGCAGATGACAGGAGTTCCAGGGTGGCCAGACTTTGCACTTACTTTCAGCAGAAATACAAGCACCTCTGCCGCCTGGAGCGGGCAGAATCTCGCCAGAAGAAATGCCGGCACACGCTCCGGAAAGCCTTGCTGCAGGCGGCCAGCAGAGAGCCGGAGCGCGCGGGGCAGCTCATACAAGAACTCCGGAGAGCTACGTGTGCTTGTACCAGGTTAGACTTGCCCCGTGACTGCAGGAACCTGGGGCTGGGCCAGGGTGGAGATGGGCTGAGCATCCAGCAGCTGAAATGATGAACTCTTAAACTGGTAATCATGCACAAGGCAGTAAAACCATGACGCATAAATGCCTGTCAGTGGAGTAAAATAAATGGGGCGTACAGAGTTTTCCATGAAGGCAGGCCTTCTCCGGCTTTATGTTTTAAAACGTGGATGGTTTGTTCAGCAGTATCTGGGCCCAAATATGTGGTACTTTACTATGCCAGTAGAAGGTGTGCAGTCTGGTCTGTAGTTCACTGCTTCAATTCAGATTTCGTTTTTCAGACAGCTTTTTTTGAAAAGTCTGTATCTCCTCTTAATTATCTTCTCAGCAAACCAAATTTAAGCTCATGCTTTTTTGTTAGATTTAACTCAATCTAACATTAAATAAAACTTGGCAACAAAATACATAACTTCTAACAACTTTGAAGGTTACCTTCTGTGGGAATTCTTTCTAGATAATGTCAACATCCCTCCAGCTCTCAGCATATGGAGAGTTGGTTGATTCATATTCGTGCAGGAATAGGCTAAGTCTGAACCCTGGTGTTACATTTGAGGTATCAGAAGCATCCTTTTGCTGTTGTGGTTTTGCTTTACAGGATGTGTGACTGTGGGGTGTAGTGGATAGTATGAGATGCAGATTGGAGCTAGGTACAGAGAGCATGTTCTGTTTAATGGGATGCTTTTGTTCCTGGGTAGTGGGATATGGTTCATGACAGTTGGAGGGTTTATTGTTGGGGAGGTGGACTGATGCTGAAGAGCTGCTCTGAGGTGTAATGTAGAAGTTCATTACTGGTTTACAAAGTTGTGTATCAATTTCTCCAAACTTAAACTACAACAAAACTTCAGCTGAACTGACAAGCTCTTGCTGGTTTTTTCCCTGTTATTTTTACCCTTTATTAATCAAAAAAAATTTACATCATTTTGGGTAGACCAGCAAAGCCAGGTATGCCTGTCATCGCTGCTCTGGTCAATTTAAGTAAACACAGAGTCTTTTCAGATACAAAATTTTTCACAGGAGTAATACTGCTAACTAAAACTTTGGTCAGTCAAAGTGCAGTTGATGACAGAAATGGCTGAAGGAAAACAGTCAGGCTACAGACAGCTTTTTGTCAACCTAGAAAACAACGTGTACAGAGGTGCAAGTCAGCCCTGGAATCGCCAGCTTTATCTCCATGAAGGTGACACTTGCCTGGAGAGCAGGCTAACCCCAAGCGAGCTGTGTAATGCTTGAGTGCTCGTCCACACTGCTGTCTGGTCGCCTGCTTGCAGCTCAGGCTCAAAGCATAGAGGCTGTGCTGGGGAAGCAACCAGCTCCGGGCACCTGCTGGTGGATTGGGCTGTAGCACGTTGATGAAGGAGAGCTTTTATCCATGTTGAGCACGCTCAGGCTCTGCCACTCCAGAGCTCAGTCTAAGTTTGTCTGAGCACATGCTTGCATGTAAGCTCTGGGGATGCTCGGCATGTTTTGATTTATGAACAGGCTTGGAAGTGCACTTGACTCCCATGTAGGCATAACCAATACATTGAATTCTAAAGATGGACCTCATTTTGAGGGTCACCTGTGTTGACACTCACCTACTGCTGCCCTTGGCTCTGTTGCAAGGTGTTGTAATATTTACATGGTAGTAGCACATAGCACCTCTCATTACAATTAAGGCCCTGTGAAATAAGCAATAATCCTGTTACTACAGTCACACCTTCACCTGTCATTGACATCTATTCTGTGTCCCTGTGCAGAGCCTGGTGGTAGTGTGCACCCATCTGGATCATGACACACACACGTGTGTTACAATTTTTCATCCTACTGTGCCACATTCAGTATAATAATTGTGTTAAGTAACCACCCGAGACTGGGGGTTTGTCTCTAAACTCCTTTATGCTTTCTTTTCAGCACAAGCCAAGCAAGGCAGAGAGATGCAGAACCAACAACCTGCAGTGGGACTTCGAAGGGAGAGCAGTGCACTAACAAGGCCCTTCCATTCACCAGGCACTGTTTTCAGCGTATCCTCTTAACTCTGTTTGGGAGTTGCATGCAGGCTTGGAAGCTATTCTGTTTTAGGGGTTTTTTGTTTGTTTGTTAGATTTTTGCTTTGACAAGTTTTTACAAAGAAATACCTATTTGTTAGTGTGTCATCAATTTGCTTTTAATTTGGCTGTGTGATTTGGGTCTGTAGACAGTGAAGATAAGTAGTTTGCTGCTGGTGTCTAATAGGAACATCATTTTACTTTGTAAGTTGTATTTAGTGTGTGCAAGAAACCTTTACAAAATGATCGTCCTTCACAATGGCTTGGTACAAACCATGTGGCTTTCAGCCTCTTGGCTTTCATACAGCTCTTGGTAGGTTCCACTAGACCACCTTCCTGTGACAGTTTTATGGGAAAAGGTTTTTATACATGGTATAAAAAGATGGCTTACACTGACTAGAAAGATGGAAATCATACTTTGTGTTGTTTAAAGAAGCAGAATAGAAGGAGTCACAGAACCTCATAGTCTAGATGAGGAAGGGTTCCCTGCGCTTGGAATTTCAAGCAAAGCCTGGAAAGGATGTTAAAAGTCAATGGCTGAAGATCGCAGAAAGAAGAGAGCACATTAGATGTGAGTTTTGGTTCTGAAGACTATAAAGAGGCAAATTTATGACCTGTAATACTTAAAAATTCTACAGACTTTGTCTTTTTTGTTTTTAGCTGAAGAATCGTTGGTGCTTTTCTTGGGGTGACTCCTTTTGTTGGAGCTTTTGGTTTTGGTATTAAAAGTGACTAGTGCTGATATGTTCAGCTACTATCAGACTGCAGCACCTTTTCAATCTTTTTGTTTTTATTGGTTGATTTTTTGCAGGCCACTTAAAAGCAGTTTGCAGAGCAGTTCAAAACCTGTATGAGAGAGCACCATGGTGTACAGCTGTGTTTGGGATTTGCCTCATGATTCTAATGGGGTTTTTTTGTTGGGGTATTTTTTTAATTTTAAGTGGTCTTGCTTTTTGGTGTGTGTAGAGCAGGGTAGTCAAGAGTAGTGATTTTGTATGTATGCCCATTTTTTCTCTCTGCATTTTCTTCTCTAAAATGAACAGGTTCTTGGTTCTGACCCATCCATCCAAGTCTGCTGTCTGGATTGTTCTGCAGGTTTTTCATTTTCTTTGTCCTTCTTTTTTTTGTTTTGTTTTAACATTTTATGAACATACATAGTGATGTTGAGGTCTGAGAATTGTTTGAGATGGAAGGAGTGCTTCTAATGTTGTTTGAAAAAAGACACAATGAAATATCTGTTTGATGTAAGTCTGGAAACATTTTTACTTCTGCTAGGGATTTTTCTGAAGGAAATCTCAGCAAGCTTACGTTTGGATTTACTTGACCTTTCTGTCTGCTTGCACATCTTTTTTTCAGAGGAGCAGGAAGGATCTTGAAACTTCTTTGTGCTCTAAAGATAAATGCCAAGAATGTACCTTGAAAGATTGAATTAAGAAATACTCTTTCTTTAATGTTTCAGTATGGATTGTCATTAGTCTGTAAGGAAATAAGTCCTGTTGACTACACTGTTCCAACTGCTGCTATTGATCTATTGATTAAGACTCCAGGAAAAGGCTTCTTTTTGCTAAGAACTCATTAGTGAAATGGCTGCTTTTATAAAACTATCTCAGTATATAATAAAATCATTAGAGATTCTGCATGAATGCAGTTTTTTCACTTTAAAAGTTGGGTTTGAGCCTTACCTAGCTTTGAACTTGAATAGCAATCTTAAGGTACTCATTAAAAATAGTATCTATGGACAGATAGAGTTGAAGGCTCTAATCTTTATCAGATTGATAAATCAAAGGGCGTTCCTCCACCGTTGCCGTGTGTTATTCCTGATGCAGAAATGCACAGATATCTTATTGAACCGTTCTCAGCAGCTCTTCTCGAGTTGCACAGCCAAGTTTGCAGATGGTCAACAGTGCTCTGTGCCAGTTTTTGACATTACACATCAGACACCTCTGTGCGAAGAACATGCCAAAAAAATGGTAAGTACAAAGCCATAATTGTATTGATTTGTGTATTGGGATGATCAGGATTTTTAACCCCTGTCTTCCTATGAACTCTTCCTTGACTACTAGCAAGTGTATGAACTCAAGAGCTTGTTTTTTGTTATCATTTTTCTTAAAAGGGTAAAATTTGCCAAACATTCCCAATTAGTATAAAATATGTTGTGAAAATCTTTTACGCAGTTTTGAGGATATAAAAAAGTGTACATGAGAATATTGTTCACTGGAGGAAATTTGATTATTGTCTTGAATTGAGAAATAGAAGATCATTGTAAGAGATCCTGTGGTCATTTTATTTGGGCTCACTCCTGGTCCTTGGATCTGTATATAATATGAGTGTGGTATTAAGAACACTGCATCTTAAGCAGTCTCGGTACACAGGGCCCAAAGTACTTTCTAAAGAAAATGTAGATAGCAATTACAAGGATGCAAGTAATGGTTTTGCTACTTTATTTACGTTTTAGTAACTATTAGAATTTATCTTTAACCTCCTTCAGGGATCCGTGGATCCCAGAGAAAAAGCAGTGGCCTACCTCAAGTTGAGAGAATGGAGAAATGAAGTTGATGTTGTCTGCTCTCCTTTTATGACACCAATCTTCCAGAACAAAACCTTTAGGATAATTCACAAACCCACTTCTGTCCTGCCCCTCTTTCAAGGCTTCTTGTCCTACCTTCAATTAGGTGTAAAACTGCCTGTTTTGTTTTGTTTTGTTTTGTTGGGTTACTGAAAGGTTTTTGTTATTGTTTTTGTCCAGTTTCTCCAATAATTGTGAATTTTGGAGTTTTTTTTATTAAAGTGAGGGTTTGTGCTACACGGATCTGTATGGGGTTTCCCCCTCTTCTAGGCAATCTTCAGTATGTCTCTCAAGGTTTACTTCTGTAGCAAATACAATCCTCTGCCATTCCCAGTATGATGATAACTGAAGATTGATGATGGTTGATTTATTTTTTAATGGGTCAGTAATTGCTGTTCAGAAGCAATGAGGCCATAATTGTTCACCCACATCCTTACCCTAGTCCAGCAGTATTAATTTAGTCTCCTCAGTGCTGTCCCTCTGTTATGTCAATGGGCACTTGAGGATTCTGGCTTCAGCTGCTGCACATTATCCACATTCACACCACCTCACAATGGTGGTTTGTCTTTAATACTTACAGGAGTGCTGCTAAAGGTTACGGTTTTGCACTATTTAGTTAGGGTTTGGTATGATTGTGCAGTGTCACTTTAAAAACGATCTCCTATTTGCCATACCTCATCATTTGGTCTATGTTATTTTTGCCATTGTGGTCAATGAGGAAGGAAACAGCTCAGTTTTTGAAACTGTGCCTGGCTGTAAGTTAGTAGTCCCTCTTACATTCCATTCCACATGTCTGTGGAACGACCAGGGTGAAAAAAGTAAGGAAAGTAATACTTGTTCTTAATATGCTCCCATTGGTATTGTTTTGCTCCCAAAGGATAATTTCTTGAGAGGGGACAGCTCCCGTAAAGTTCAGCACCAGCAGCAGAGGAAACCCAGGAAAAAAACAAAGCCACCTGCACTTACCAAAAAACACAAGAAGAAGAGAAGGCGAGGCCCACGCCGGCCCCAGAAACCCATTCCTCCTGCAGTGCCCCAAGGGAACCTCACCATGCCTGCCAGTGTCTCACTGCCAGTAGAGATACCCCACATACGGTCAGTGCTGTTCCTGCCCAGTTTCCCACTGCTGGCCTGAGCGTTGCCAATGACCACCGTACAAAGTTGTGACTTTCTTGTGCCAAGCAGTATCTGGAGCAGGGCTAAAAATTGCATCTCCATGTAACTGTTGAAAAAAACCTTTAGAGTGGCTCATTTCAGATTTGAGCAATGATTGGGTTTGATGGGTAAAATATCTTGCTCCTGATGTTGCCTCTTATGTAATTAATGAGTAGCCTAAGTGTAAGCTTCCTAAGGAAACTTCCTAAAAGCATTTTCTTCCTAGATAATGGGGGAAAAAATGTGTGGGGAAGCATCTGTTGTAGATGGCTATGCACTGATAGCTGTCCTTTGGAAGAAGCAGAGTTGAACACCAGGGACTAATGTTCCTTTCTGTTCAGGAGCCCCTCCACACCAGAGCTCAGTGCCGATGAGCTGCCTGATGATATCGCCAATGAAATCACAGACATTCCACATGACTTGGAATTGAATCAGGAGGACTTCTCTGATGTCCTGCCGCGGCTGCCCGATGACTTGCAAGATTTTGATTTCTTTGAAGGTACCGTTTTATTTTATGCTAGCATGAACACAGTCAGTGAACTGAAGAAGTGAGTGTTTCTAAACTGCATTTTGAGGAGTTGCTTGCTTTCCTACAGAGGTAATAAATTCTAGAGAAGGAAGTGTGCATTTGCTCTATTGTTTGTGAGCTCTGAAGTAAAGCAGACTTTAAGACGGCTTTGTGCGTAGTTCTCTGTTTGCTCATATAATTACTGCTCCGAAAACCATAATTGGTTTAGTATTTTAATAATTCATTTTACATTTTTACTGCCTGTCAGTGTTACAGTTTAATCAAGAGTATTCTCAGTAATGGCATCTTTCTGCCATCGAGTGGGGCTGGAATCACAGTCAATGTTGGCCTTTGATAAAAAGAGAAGACAGTAAGAATAAAATCTTTAAATACATTTTTGAAACTAGCTTTTGATCAGAAATGTACTTGAATTTCTGCATTCTAAAGCTCAGTACCTATCACATATAACAAAGAAATTAGAACAGCCTGGAGTTTGGTACGTGATTTCTTTGGTCATTTTCTGATAGAACATGACATCAGACTGTGTTTGAATTGAAATTAACCTAAATTATACTGTTTGTGGAAATTTTAGGTCCAGGCCATAATGTGGTAAGTAGAAAGAGGGGTTGTGAACTACGTGTTATTGCAGCATTGAAGAAAACCGTACTTAAGCATTTTTACTTTAAGTCTAGGAAGTTTAAGAGGCATCTCCTATTGTAGTATATGGAAGAGAAGGGGGAGAGGGGGATTTCCATTGAAGAGGAAGGTCTAATTTCACGGTTTTCTTACCTTGCTTAGCTAGTGAACACTGATGAACGATACTTTCTGTGTATTGCAAGCCGTGCTGGAAGGCTATCATACAATGCAGCTCTGTATTGAACTGTGTGTACATCTGCATCCTTTGAGTGCCAGGGCCAGGCTCACTTCAGAGCAGCGCACTAACTGCTGGTGTCCCTGTTTCTGCAGGTAAAAATGGAGATCTTCTTCCGACCACAGAAGAGGCTGAAGAACTGGAACGGGCCCTACAGGCTGTAACTTCTCTTGAGTGCCTGAGTACCATTGGAGTACTTACACAGACAGATGGTGTGCCAGTTCAGGAGCTGTCAGATAGAGCGATAGGGGTGTTCTCTACAGGTGCTGGAGCTCCAGGAATGCAGTCCTTGAGTCGAGAGGTTAACACGGATCTGGGGGAGCTGTTGAATGGGCGTATAGTACATGATAATTTCTCCGGTCTGGAGCTGGATGAGAACTTGCTCCGTTCTGCTACCTTGTCCAACCCACCTACGCCCCTGGCAGGGCAGATCCAGGGGCAGTTCTCAGCCCCAGCCAACGTTGGCCTTACTTCTGCCACTCTGATAAGCCAGAGTGGCCTTGGGGAGAGAGCCTTCCCGGGACAGTTTCATGGACTTCATGATGGCAGCCATGCCTCCCAGAGGCCCCACCCTGCCCAGCTGCTGAGCAAGGCAGATGACCTGATCACCTCACGACAGCAATACAGCAGTGACCATTCACACTCCTCACCCCATGGAAGCCATTATGATAGTGAGCATGTGCCGTCTCCCTACAGTGACCATATCACATCCCCTCACACCACATCCTTTTCTGGTGATAACTTGGCAGCTACCTTCTCAGCAGAGATGCCCATGATGGCACAGCACTTGCTCCCAACTCAGCTGGATGTGCCACTTAGCGGGGTGGTCAACCCCAGAACTCACTGGGGAAATCTTCCTGTCAATCTTGGGGACCCCTCTCCGTTTAGCAACCTTCTTGGTGCAGATGGACACCTCCTGTCCACCTCCCTGTCCACACCACCTACCACCTCGCACTCAGAGACCACACAGCCTGCCTTCGCCACTGTGACCCCCAACAGCTCCAGTGTGCTTCCGGGGTTACCGCAGACCAGTTTCAGTGGCATGGGTCCTGCCTCCGCTGAACTCATGGGCTCCACCTCCCCTAAACAACAGCTCCCTCAGTTCAGCGCAGCCTTTGGGCACCAGCTGAGCTCCCACAGTGGCATTCCCAAGGACCTGCAGCCCAGCCACAGCTCCATAGCTCCTCCCACGGGCTTCGCAGTGACCGGTGCCACCGCTACCAGTACCAATAACGCATCCGCGCCCTTCACCACCTCCAACTGAGCTTGTCTGCCTGGCTCCCTGCAGGTAGATGGGGGACCTGTGTTTTCTATCTTTCCTTTTTTCCTTTCTCTTTATTTTGTCTGACTTCTCTTCCCTTTTTTTTAAGAGGGGGTTGAGAAGAAAACCCCTGCTTCAGTACTGACCAGGGTTAGCCCTCTGTGAACCTTGCTGTAGCATTCACATGTGCTTGTTACGCACCGGTGCTCATTTATTGCAGGCGGGTTCACTGTTCCCCAATAATTCCTTAAGGATACAGCACAGTTACTGGATGTAATTGATCTTAGCAGTAAGACCTAGAAATGGGAAGATACCTCAGATCACTGATGCATGTTACTGTTCCCTAGGGTTCGGATCAGTGCTTGCCATCCCATTAGCATCTGGTAGAAAGTTTTCCAGTGGGCAGAAGTCTCTTGATTTTTTTTTTTTTTTTTTTTTTTTAATTTACTCTTTTTCCAAAGGTAGCATCTGGCATGGAAAACTTGGCTGCACACATTGATTTGAGAATGGTGCACTGAAGTCCTAAATCAAGATCATGATTCAAGGATGAGTTTGGCAGTTTCTTGAAATAGGCTCTTGACCTCCTCTGTGTGCGTGTGTGTGTTTGGGGTGCAGGAAGCAGAAATTCCTTTTCTTCTTTTGGTGAAGAAATGGGAATTGTCCCCTTCCAGAACTGGTCACTGTTCTTACTGCATGCTGATTTTTGGGTTTTTTTTATTATCATGATTTTTAATTATTGAGTAGCAAAGGGATCAGTTGACTGGTTGCCCATAAATTTGAAGGCTGATAGGAAGTTAGCCCAGGATAAAAAAAAGAAAGATAAACAGAAGGATTGAAATATAGATAATGGATTAGTGAAGATTCCTGTGAGAAATTCCCTTCCTTGCTGAATTACTGTGGCCTTGTAGCATTGATGATTTGCCTTTTCAAGTGTGTCTTTGTCCAGAACTCTTTGCCTGACAGGCTGACAGGAATTTCCCAGCTGAAACAGGAAGAATTAGGTTGGTTTTCTGCCCATCCACACAAGTCTAGGTCAGACCCATTGTAAGTTTCAAATGGATGCATTTCTCTCAATATGTCTAACTAGTGAGACTTTCTTGGATAGTTTTTAATTCCCTGAGAGCCATGTAGTTTTTTCAACACTTGTAGGGTTTGATGCTCTGTTTGGGAAGCTGAATGTATATAAGGAACTAGCAGGTACCTATCAGCAGTCATGGCTAACCAAAAGAGAAATCATTAAAGCAAAATAGGTGAGAATTCCTTCTGTCTGCAGGATGGTTTTGTTTGTACTGATCACCTGCTAACAATAGTATTCACTCTTCGGTAGTAATTCCAGTTCCTAAAGAAAGGAGTCCTCTAGGTTTTAGATGTTTTAAAATAGTTATTATTTTTTAATTTTGTTTTTTAAACCAAGAGGTAATAGCAGCAGAAATTCTGAGGTGTCTACTTGCATCTCCTTATCAAGAAGGAATTTGTTTATGACTCTATAGGGCACACACTTGCTACTGTACTCTGACTTCGACTGTAAAAGTAGCTCCTGTTTAATATAAGTCTCTACTCTTCTTGGTTTGTTTTGGAGATGCAGATGAGAGAAAATAGAAAATTCTACATTTCAGTCTTGTACTGTAGACAATGGATTTTATTCTACCTTACAGTAAAAAGTTCTACCTGCATGTATTCTAGTCTTTTTCAGGAAATTAAGAGAACCAAGCACATGTAATAGGGAGGCCTAATAAACTTTTTGAGCAAAGGATCACTGAATGAAATTTAGTTGCTATAGAAATTCATTTTGTTAGCAGTCAGGCACACACCAGAATATCTGACCCAAACCTCTCCTTCCATCTTCCTAAGGAACAGAGTTTAAATGGGATAGGTCTTGTGTCTTCTTACTATTGTAGCAATCATACTCTTTTCTTGAATGATCTGTCCTCTTTAAATATAAAAGAATATGGATGATGCATATGTCCTTTTCTGAAATTGCAAGTGTATGTGGGTGGAAGAAACAAAAATTATTTTCATGCTTCTGTTGTTATGAAGTCATTATTTCATACTTGGTAAAATAGATCTTAATAATATAAGCCGAATATTTTTAAGTGGTGATTTAAATATGTTTGTAACACTTAAATGTTTTTAAATCACATAAAAACTTTAATTGAAGCCTATGAAATCCTGCTTGTGATTGTCCTGCTGATTGAGGAATGCCCAGTGATATTGTGAATGAGGCAAATCTGACAAGGCTTTTATTTATTTTTGTATTATGTTACCCATACTTTGTTGAGGAGACAACTGTTTGATTTGCAGATGGTTTTCATTGTGTTCATATACCTTCTTCAATGTGCTGGGATGTCTGACTGAAAAAGAGTGGAGAACTAGTATACCAAATGGTTAATTCTTTAATCTGCTTGTGTATTCATGTAATTTGAGAGGGTGTTAATTTCTGTGTATTGGTTTCAGGGCTTTGGTCTTGAAATGGTTCTTGTGCCCATCAAACTTCTAATGAAGCTGCAGCTAGTGCAGAGCATATTTGCCCCACATCGTATTTCTCTTTCTTAGCAAATGCTGGGGGGGAAGAGAGGATAGGAACTGAGAGCCAAGTTCTGCTTGGTTGCGTTGGTATAAATTACAGAGGAGCTTTCCGGTCTAAGGTCATGGTGAGTTTGTACTGGTCTAACTCAGAACAGAACCCAGCTCCTAATCTGTGCATTGATTTAGACAGGGAATTTCAAAAGCTGTCAGAGCTATGCAGGTCCATGATTCCCATTTGAAATCAATGGCCTTTATGTACCTGTGTTTCTTTAAAGTAGCTTAGGATATCAAGTCTCTTCCCCCACTTAGATTTCAATTTTTGTATCGCTTGACGACTCTTCCCTGAAAAGTGACTGGTAACATTTTTCAATGAGCAAACTAAGTTTGCAATAAAGCTGCACTTTCAAAAATAAACTTCAGTTTGTATACAATTGAAATAGGAATCCCTCTGTCCTGTCTGCCACAGTATTCTGAAACGGGCCACCACTCTTGCCTTTTCCTGGTTCACCTCTCATTTTTTCACTGCCACCAATTTCATGGTTACATGGCTACCAAGCAGTTACGGGTCTTGATCTTAGCTTTATAAGGTGGATCATTCCAGGTGGGTTTCTACACCCACACAACCTGTTGACTTCAGTGCATTAGTGTCTTACTGTTGGATGCGAGAGATCCAGTTGAGAGGTACGTGTAGTGAGAGATCTGTCACACCTCTTCCTCTGGGAAATACTGCTGGCCTGGTTAAGGTAGTCCTTGAGGCTGTTATTTATGTGGTTCCTGAGTAGAATCCATGCTCCCTCACAAATGTTTTTGAGTATCAGCTCTCACAGCAATTAGCACTCTCGTTACCCCTTCACCAAAGAGCCAGTGTAGCAATTTCAGATGCTCAATACCTGTTGTGCCCTTCACGTGTTGAGAAATGGAATAAGGCTAGTTGAACCTAAAAGTTAATTTCTTTACATAAGATTGGAGTTTTAAAGAATGAAAAAAATTAGACATAGAATAGACTATAATTTACATAATTTTGGCAATAATAGCACCTCAGTTAGTCTCTGTACAAAAGTACTTAACACAAGATGAATTTTGACAGTGTACAGAGGCTTATCAGGAATAGCTTCATGCTCTCCTGGTGTGTAAGTCATTCTTTAAGACACGCTTTGACATTTCCTTTCACCTAGGAAGACTTTACACCAGCTTTGAGGGGAACCATATGCACTTAGATACCTCAAAGTTGATTTGTTCTTTGGCCTCATAATTATGATACAGGAAAAGATGCATCATTTTGTTTCCTCCTGCCTTCCAGTTCCTCCAGGTTCTTGCTTAGATCCCTTCTCGTTAGTAGCATGCTTCTCTCTATGGTTGAGCATAAAGGCTCTAAATTGATAATGCTGAGAGGTAGCACAGTTGCAGGTCTGCCTCAGGCACTGTGGAGAAAATGGCAACAGCTAGATTTCCAACTGAAAATAGGGATTTGCAGTTCTCATTTCGAAAGCATTGAAAGCCCTGAGAAGCTTATCGCCTGCTAGGCAAAAATCAGAGAAAAGAAATTGTCAAAGGGGAATTGTACCTAATAGCAAAGAGAAGCCAAGGGAAGGGCCTTTTTATTTTTTTTTTTTTTATATAAAAGGAAGATGAGTATTGAAAAATTAGGATATTCTGTTGTGAGCTGCCACTGGCTTTAGGGGCATGGCCAAGGCAAAAGACCTAATAGCCAAATTCAGTTTGAAGCTTTGTTTTGCTGTAACCACATCTAAATACAGTCTGGGATTGAATCTGCTTGCCAAGAGAGTCCTTCAAGGGTGTACAATAAACAGTGGGCAGTCTTCTTCCCTGAGAAGCTGGCCCTGGTGGCTACTTTAGCTGCTTCTGAACTCTGGCTGCTCCCTGAGCTCCTGCAGCCTCCTTGCTGCTGCATTTCCCTGTAGGCATTGTCAGGCCTCCAAGGGTATTTCTCCCCATCTCTGTGCTGCAGTGAGCTAAATCCGCTCATGAATTCTCCAACAGTATGAGCCTTTGGGCAGAGAGGAGGGAAACATTTTTAGAAGAGCCAGCTACCTGCAGTTAACCTTCCAAGAGTTGCGGGGCACAGGATGGTGGCAGGAGGTGCTTTCAGCCGACAAACAATAGAAGAGTTACCTGCAGCGATCTTCAGCAGTGAGACATTTGTGTGGCTGTCCGGGCAGCTTCCCTGGTGGAACTGGTGTATTTTTTTCTTTTGTATTTTTACATGTGAAGGAGTCTCCTGTGCAGACTTCTTGCAAGGTCCAGTAGTGGTAGAAATAGTAACTGAAGGAATAGTTTGGGGCTAGTGCACTGGCTGGATCTTTAAGTCTTTCTCACCTTCTGGTCACAAGGTCTTTCTGATCTTTTGGGTAACATTTAATGATGGGGATTTGTGGGCTATTTCTTGTACCTCCTTTATTTCCTTCCACTTTACATTCTTCATCATTCTTGCTTCTATTTTCCCATTCTCAGACACTTCTCCAATGTAAATTTTGCCAGCTGGTAAGTCTTCTGTGGTTCTGAGTGAATGTGACTGCAAAATGAAAAGGAGGAGAGATTCTTGCAATTCATAACATACATTTTGGATGCTGGAATGACAGTGCAATAGATCAAAGTATTTCTCAGATCAGTGAGTAGGGAGATGTTTCACAGCACGCTAATATGTCATGAACTAGATGCTGAGGGTACAACATTGATCATGGTAGTGCACACACTAGCAGTGAATATACAGGCACTTTTAGCAAGAATTTACCTTCTCAGAAGTTCCTCTTCTTTTGAGATGTGTATCAGTAGAAAGTCACAAATTAAAATCTAGATTACTCTTTCTTAATACACTCAAGCCCAAATAAAAATAAGGAGGGTTGGTGACGAAAATCTGTATTTGTGTTCACTAAACTTAAACTTGGACTTAAGGAGAGGTCTGATCATAACAGATCTTATTTCTGATCAGTTAAAGTTTCACTCTTGTCTTTAAAACTAGACAAAAACACTATTGTTGGGAAAGAAAAGTTTGGGGGAGGAGAAGGAGTTAGAAAAGATGCATCTTAAAACAATTTTCTGACTCATGTCTTCAGCCTCTTTTTAAAAAAACCCCAAACAGTAGTGACTATTTTCCCTTTGCTGTTCTGGTACTTCTTAAGGTGGTTGAGTTCTTTGCTTTCCCCTGTTTTACTCTGCCCCTTCTCTAGCTACTGTGGAATGAGGTAATATAGTGGAAGCATGAAAGGACAAAGTGTCTGTAAGTTGACAGCAATAGTTGGAGAAGGCTTTCTTTATCTGTCTCCTTGAAGGAAGTGTTGGCACCTTTTCAGTCTACTCTAGGTTATAGAATTTGGTCTGGAAGTGAATAGGATGAAACTTGGGCTTTTGACCATAAAACTGTACTTACTTGCTGTAGAAAAATGCATTCTTCCTACTCTTCCTCTTGCTAGTCCCCCAAACACACACACAGTGAGATGTCCAGAGTTACCCGTGTGTCAAGCACATAGGCATGTTGAACTTGGTCCAGTAATGCTAATGTTTAACCTGCTTTCTGTCGTTGTCAGCTGGTGCCCACGGAGATGAACTCTGGATAGGTAACGTTCCCAGATATCCTCTGGAAAACTTTAACTTTGGTGCAGATTGCTCTGATGTAGCTAACTGCGATGGCATTGGCTTCTACCTTGGAGTGGACTGATTTACCCTGAAATGACTCTCTAACCTGCATCTTAAACAGTGTAGTTGGTTCTGGTGCAAGTAGATTCATTCTGAAGTGATGGACATTTTGATTCTCATGCAAAATAGCTACATCCTACCAGAAGGGGTTGAACCAGTTTCTCTGAACAGTGATGACCTTCACTGTACAGTTTTGGGTATGTCTCAGGGATTCCTTGTGGAAATAAGGGCAGTTAACAAAAAAAAAAAAAAAAAAAAAAAAAAAAAACAAAAAAAAAAAAAAGAAAAAAAAAAGAAAAAAGAGAAAAAAGTAAATAGTTTTAAAAGTAAATAATAATTTAAGGTAGAGCGTCACCTAAGTGAGAGCACAAGAAGGAGAAATCTTTGTTCAGTTTTGTAGTCAACGGTGTCTGGCTTACGGACTCTTTCTCTTCTCGGGGCTCTCATCTCAAGTTCAACATACAGAATCTTTTTCATCACGCTCAGCTTTAAACTTTTTATTTAAAGATTACCCTTCCCCAATGAGCTTTCAGAATACTTATTGTAGATTTTAAGAGAAATGGTATATTAATTTATGCTATTAACATCACCTCATAAATTATAAGTTTTATACTAAAGCTGTATTGAGTGTAATGAATTATGTTGCATATGTGTTTTTAATAGCTATAAAATTATATACAAGCTTTTTTGGAAAAACAAACTAGTGAAGCACCTTTTTACACTGGATCTTTGCCGTGTCAAGGTGTACAGCTATTCTTTGCTACCTTGCAGATATCTATATCTATATATAGATATATATATAAATAAAATAAAATGGTATCCTGTATCAACAAGTATAGAACTCTTTTTAACCCTTATATTACTGTTCCTATAACTCTTTTTAAATTTTGAGTGTTACATTCTGCAATAATTTATCCGTGGTTTGTACCTATGATTAGAAATTTAGTTACAGGGTAAATAGATCAAATTTAAAAATCCAACTACTGTAGCTGGGAGTTGTGAACCAAGTTTGTAAGACCTTTTCTTTTTTTTAATGTATTTATTTCCAGTTAGCTCTGTGAGTTGGAATTTGAAAAGTTGGAACATTAGGAATCTACAGTGTCTTATTCAGGAATTTTCCCCTCCTTTCCTCACAAAGGAATTCCCACTGTGACTTATAAATAGAATTAGACTGCTTGTGTGCATGTATGTATTATATATACACACAAAAAATATGCATTGGGGGGGGATGTATTTGCGATACGAATGTGTATATTGTATGTAGGTCATAGTTTTGTAAAGAGAAAAGTAGTCAAGAGGTGATGGAATGCATTGTAGAAATGTGATTATTTAGTAGGGGGTTGTTATGTCCTCACTGTTGTATAAATAACTGAAACTCTCTACTATATAATCTTCTGTTATAAGGCTAACTCTGATATCATGTCAATTTTACTGTTTTTCAAATGAGTTGCTTTGAGCCCTGTTTAAAATGCCATGAAAATACCAAGCTCCCAAAGACAGCCTTTAAATAAAACAAACGGGGGAGGAGGAGTGATGGAAGAAATGAGTTCTTCAGGAGAAACTGAATGGGAGGGTTTGCATTCAGTGGGATGGACAGGCATGAGAGTTGCTGTATCTCTGCAAATTAATACCCTAATCTCTTATGGTCTGGCTTGGAAAATGTTGTCAATCAGTGTACTTGTGTTTTCCAGTTAGATTGTAAAGGGGTACTGTTTGTGGAGTGGTCTCCATCTTATCTTCAAAGTAGATTTTTTTTCTCTTCTGAGGATCTTTGGGTGTATCAATTTTGCCCCAAAATTGCTGTTGTGGGATTGCAGAACAAAATACGCATTCAGTCAAGGGAGTTTCACTTAGGCTGTGAAATGCTGAATTTGATTGTGACCACTTACCTTTTTTTCGTAATTGGAGAAGGAAGATTTCTTTATGGGAGCTCTCACTTGAAACTGTGAGAAGTCAGAAACATTCTTGCAGATTGGCTTACTCTTCATACTGTTCTGTTTAGGCTGGAGAACGTAACCTAATAGTTATTTATTCATACAGTATCACTTTTAAGTATGATGATCCTTGAGACTTTAAAAACCTTTTAGAAAAACAGAGCTTCCAGTGTGGAACAAATTTGAAATTTTTTTACTATTTTTTTTTTTTTAATATTCCCCTCCATATCCTTATGTTGATACCCCCCTTCCCCCCAGGCATCGCCCCCCTTTCCTTCTCCCCACAATTTGTTTCTGGCACATATGCATACAGGCAAAAAGGTAGGGAGGTGGAAGTTGTCAGAGGCCTTTTCTTCTGCTTATTTAGTGGTAATGGGAATTAGGAGCATAAATCTTTATGGCTTTATGGAGGAGAATAGAGCCATTTTTGTGTATACTTGTACAGAGAGATATATCTGTATATGAGATAATGGTAGCATTTTGTTGAATGTGGACTTGCCCTCACGATGTACAATAAATATGTATGAATGCAATCAATCTAAATCTATATATACATGCATACAGATTTATAGATGGAATATACCTTGTATCACACACCTGTCCATTAGCTGTAACATGAGTAAGTGTGTGAGCTAGAGAGGGACTATCCACATAACATATGTGAACAGGTAAGCACTTGTGCCAGACAAGTTGTTTTAAATTCTTCTGAGGGGTCTGGATGACTCAGAGACTGATCTGAGCTTGGTCACCATTGGTTTGTTACCTCAGCCCTCACAGTGGAGTTTCCTTGCTATGTCTCTGCTTTTGTTTTGTATTTAGTCTCGTTGAGGCCTCTTGCGATGCCAACTTCTTCTGCTTCTCTGCTCCATTGCCTTCATTCCAGCTCCTCCTTGCCCCTGCATCTCTGCAGTTTCTCTTGCTAGCAGCAATCAGCTTTAATGGCCCAATCCAGCTCTGCTTATGCATTAGGGAAATTCTCTTGGTGACTGGAGTGGTAGCTGAATTGGGCCCTGAGCACCTGCTTGAATTTACGCAAACTTCCCCAGCTTCAATTGTGATTCAGTAGGACTGTGGTTGATTTGCAGATTAATACAAACTTTTCATGGAACCTGATGCAAAGCTTTCTAGCATATTAAAAGGTTAACCCAGCGTGATATTTAAGTGGTCAAAATGAGAAAACTGCACCCACCAAATACTACCTTCCAATTTTCAACCCTAGGGACAAAAAAGAAGTTTGGTTTGTGTTTCCCATAACATAGGCAGTAAGCAGAAGGCAGCCTTGTGCTCTGTTCTGAGCAATGGGGTTGTCATCAAACGTATCAAAAGAAACGCAGTTTGTTACACTTTACCATAAAACAGATTTTAAAATGGAGTGCAGAGTTGACCATTAACATGCTAGCTAGCACTGTGCATCTAATTGTGTATTGGGTGATCTTGCTTATGCAAGTAAATTGTGGGCTTCAGTGTTTTATTTTCTGTTTTCTGGCTAAATGGAGCTTCTATATCCTTTTAGCAGAAAGCATCTGTCAGCAACCTGCTCAGTCACATTGAAGTGCTGTGTAACTTAGGCTTCAGTTTCAGAGGAGAATGCTGCTCCAGTTCTGTCATCGAGCCATACTGGATTCCATGTTTTCAATATGGCTATGACACAATTTTTCTTGGCCACAATTCAGCCATGGAATTTTGTCTTCCTTGCATTTCTGTTAGAAAAAGGTAACTGGTGTACCGTTCCATCAGAGCTTTCATGCAATCATACACGATTTCTATGACACATATGTTGGGCCGTGTGTATGGGTATGTCTGTGTACTGCGTGTGTATCATATAGATTGATATGCACACGCCTATTATGCTATTTCAGTTTATGTATGTGGAGAATGTACCTGCTGGTTATCTCCTGATATATACTCATGCATACATATATTAAATATGTGTATAGAGTGTAGATGTCCTGCATATACGTATGTATATGTTATGAACCTTGGTTGGCAATTTTTTTCCACACTTTTTTTTGCAAATTGCTGTCCCTTATTACTTATTTTCCCTGAAGCTGCATTATATAGAAGAAACGGAGAAATGTGTTATCAAAGTTTTATTTCAAAAAGGAGACTTTTAATTATCTAAAGCCATTTGTAATTGTCTTTTGAATTTTTACTAGAAGGTTTGTTATTTTAAAAAAAGAAAAAAAAAGGAAACAAAAAAACAAAAGCAAGCAGACAAGCCCTTATTCCCACCATTGTTTAGGTGAAAGAAATGGAAACACAAGTTTCTTAACTATTTATTTCCTTCAGGTGTTTCTGAGGCATACAGTAATTGCATTCTGCCCCATCCCCCTTTTGTCCAATTATAATTAATGGTTCATGATTTTCTTTTTCCCTCATTACTTTTGTAAATCATTGTTCACCTCCTACATTCAATAGTACTGATATCACTAAGGAGATTTCATGTCCTTCTGTCCTTTTTAGGAGAAATACCAGTGCATCACTATTGTGTTTCATTTTAACATACTTTGTGGAGGATGGATGTTTTTATTGAAGATGTCTGTAACCCGTCTAACTTATTTAATGTGAGGAGCCTTCATTGGAATCTATCGTCTGTTTGTTTCCAACAAGTTCAAGTTTCTGCAACTGTTTTTTCACCAACACGTTAAATAATTCCCTTCTTATTTTATGCCTGAGGTTTTAAAATTTGGGTTTATTGTTGTGGGTTTGTTTTTTGGGTTTTTTTCCCTCCAATTTCCAAAAATGTTTATCTGCAAATGGAGCAAAACAGATGTCAGAAGCTCAACCAATATCCTTTTGCAAGTTAAGGGTAAATATATTTATCCTAGACTTAATAAAAGAAGGCGGCAAATGGACAATCTGAAGTGCTTAGAGGGAATGCTCTCTCTTTTTAAGGCTGTCTCCGAGAAGTTTGTGTTTGGTGTCATTTTAAAGGTAGCTTGATCATGCTTTGATATCAGAAACAGCCTTGTAACAAAGAGCCTCATACAGTTGTTCGGTCACTAGAGTTTAAAATGTAAACAAGTTGCAGTGGGAAAGCAAAGGTGAGGCAGTGTATTTTGAACCAGTGAATTGTAGCTTGCAAACGTACCTGATTTTGAAGTAACTGCATGGTAGCAAGGATTAGCAGTCTCTTACACCCGTTCCTTCTTCCCTCTCATCCCTGACACATGTGTTCAGCATACCATACATTGGGAAAAATAAGCAACTTCCTCCAGCAACTCTAATCCACTTAATGACTGCTTAAAGGGAACATACAAACAGGCCCTGCCGCATCCCGTCTCATGGTATTAGCTGGAAGACTGGCTAATACGCACAAACAGCCCAGCCCACGTTGCTTCTGTGGATGTGTCACTTTTGGAGAGTGTGGTGCATGGAGGTGCCCAAGAAGAACGGTCCCTTCCTTCAGGGTCCCTGGCAGCAATGGCAGCTCGCACCACTGCTTCTAGTGCTGGAGGCTCACGGACAGCATTCCAGGGGCGGGGAGGAAAGCTTGTGTTTGTACTTTCCCTTTAAATAGGAAAGGTTGGCTCACATGTTCCTCATACTTCTCAATGAATGTACTGTATTACCATTAAAAAAAAAAAAATCAATTAAATGATAATAGATTGGTCTCCTTTTGTTATCTGGTCCTTGTTTAATTTGTTTAAGGGTTTTTGTATACAAAAGTTTACATTTTTATGTATATTTTTCTTGTGTAAAAACTGATGTAATATGTGTATAAAACACTGTATGTATTATCTGTATATAGTGTGACAAAATGATTTTCTTTCTTTCTTTTGGATGTATTAATAAATCTTGCTGTGAAGTAGCTGTGTTTACTATGATGAAACCCTCTTTTCCAAGCCATTTTGCCAAGTCCAAGATGTGTGGATATTGCCCAGGATGAAATCTACTCCATAAAGTGATTTTTTTTCGTTTAAAACATATCGTAAGTACAGTTATTAAACTGTCCTTTGCTTAGATTGCTGTAGAGTCTGAGTCGGCTCTTGCTTATTCTCTGTTGCTTTCTAATGACATTAGCTAATTAGTTTTGCAAACAACCTGGGGTCTTCAGTCTCAGTCCTGATTCTAATCATAGTGCTTTCTAGCTCTGGATCACTGGTCTAGAGACCAGATCCTCTTCATCCTGTTTTCTGGTTTGAGGAAGTATAATTTAAGGGGTATAGAATAGAATTTTCTTATGTATGTTATGTTTTCTGAGATTTAAAAAATATATACTTGCTTCATCAACGAAACTGGTTAAGTTGGAGTTTGGCGTTATTTTGATGATTAGCACGTGGATGGGAGATGATGGTTGCTGAGGTGCTGTGTGGCTCTGGTCAGCTCTCGGGCAGGCTTGCCAGGCCAAGGCATGGATATGACCTACATTGGTCAGACACTGGGAATCGCCACCGCCTGGTTCAGACACAGCTGCTGTTTGTGCCACCCTGCTGCGGCTGGTGCCAACAGAACTGCCTTGGCTGGCACTGCCCTTCCAGTGCCAGGGTTCAGCTCCCAGAGTGGCTTTTCCACAGTAGCTTGAAGGATGGCCTCTCAGACAGAACTACGCCTTGGACGCTTTGCAGTAAGTAGATGGCTGCTGCATCTCCCTCTCACCATGTGTTTTGGGAAGTCTTTCACCTCTGCTTTCTGACATGAGGGTTTTGTGCTTCCACTGGTGTTTGCTTTGCTTGTCTCCATCTCCAGTGTGTCTGAGGTTGTGACTTGCGAGGGAGTAGTTGTGTCCTTGGTGAGACCATCTTCCAGGTTCTGTTTTTCATTAGCAGTCTCAATGCTGACCTGGTCATCGGAATAACAACCAGCAGAGATGGATGAGAGAGAGATTCAGTAACTTCTCTTTTAATGAACAGTGGCCCAGCTATTCTAGACAGCGTAATTAGGGCAGCATTTCACAGTATCTGGTTGTAATTCAGGCCGAGGGGTAAGTAGTGTCAGTGAGTGGTGTAGTCTTTCATGCCAACATGTGCTGCAAAGGCTTTGTGGCAAAGATGAAACTGTGCTTTAATACCTCGTGTTCCTGGGAGATGGGAGTACACTGAAAGCGTCGCATCCAGACCTTTGTCAAGACAGAGCGATGACAGAAAAGAACAAATGCTTAAAGTCAAAAGGAGAGAGCAGCAGTGTAAGTTCAGCACAATATGGCTTGGGAAAATCTACCCCAAGCTTGTCCTTTTTAGGGAATTCTCAAGGTTATGGGCCTGAGGCAATTGGACTCTAGGGTAATAGTGATGAGACAGTTCTGGGCTGTTACTGATGCAGTTCTGGCTGTGCATGTGGGTATTATAAAGCTGATCCTTCAAAGTGCTCCATCTCAAGAAGCACTCAAAATGGCAAGAGGAGGAATTGATTCTTAAGGAGAAAATAGTTGTTTAAAATGTGTTTTCAACAAAACAGAAGCAGAAGCAGAGGTGTCCACTCTGGTCCTGAGCTGGGCATTCCCCAACGTGGACTTGATGAGAGATGGATTGAGACTCCTCCGCTGACTAAGGCAGAGACTGACTGATTGACCTGTGGGAGTTTTTCCCCCACTATTTTCATGAACAACACAGAAATGCTGCTCTTAGAAAATTATTGCATGGCTCTCAGTCTGAAACTTTACAAAAGCAGCTGGTCATTGTTCTAGTGGCCACATTTCAAAACAAAAATAGGTTTTGTTTGAGGTATCAATTCAGGAAGAATGTGGTACATTTCTCTTTGTATTTTAATAGTCCTCTCAAGCTCCAACAGTAGCTTTTTAATAGTAGGCAATTATTTTCTCAGGAAAGCTCATTTAGTTTGTACTTGAAAAGCAAGTGACATTTTGTTACAAGAGCAAGTGTTGCTCTGGTGTTCTGTGAAACAATTGGAAGGAGAAACCTTCATTAAATTGGGAGCTGGCTTCCTGCAGGGTGAAGGCAACCTCTCTCTTTCCCAGCATCGTTACAGGCAATTGTCCGATCTGCAGGACATAATGGGGGCCATCTTCCACATTGTCCCTTGGAACCTGTATGCCCAAGCACAGGGCTGGTACTCTGCAGCTTTCAGGTCTGAACTAGCTATACAGGATGCTTGTTTTAAGGGGCTAGGAGGTGATTGTCATGTTTTCTGGCGTGAGGTTCAGCCCAGGAATGGGTGCCTTGTTTTATTGTTATTGCTAATTTATAAATGTGGAAGATGCCAGTGAAGAGTCTCGGTACCACTGAATCTAGGAAAAAAATTGAAGTATTGTGCTAAAAATACCCCTGAAAGCCAAGTAGGTTTGATATTCAGGTGAATTCTTGTGCTTCCATTGGGGAACAGTGGTACAGAAGTTGTGTGTCTGCATCCAATACCTCCCTTGACAGGTGTTCTTAGGACCAAGAGACACCATGTCTTGTTCACCCCTCACATCTCATTTGTGATGGCCAACATATCCACTAGTGTGGAGGAGAGTCCTGCAATGTAAACTCAGTCTGGCTCTGATGGTTTCTGCTCAGCTTGTGCACCAGCTTCAGGTTCCTGCCTGTTTCAAAGTGTTTACTTTCATACTGTGCAACTCTTGGTGGAAAACCCCCCTTGCAATGAGCCAGCCCCAGGGCACTCCTGCAAATCTGATTTGTGGGGCCCTACTGTTGTGGTTGCCAAGCAGCTGATGCTGGCTCGGCAGCTGATACAGCCCTAAATGCTGTCACATTGAACAGTGCTTTTCACAGCTCCCTTGTGTTCAGCAAGCCCGTGTTTCCTGGGAGGGTGTCATGGACTTCAAACACTTCCAGCTTCCCCATTGCAACTGTGCTGGATGTAGTGATGGCCCTTTGCAGCAGAAGAGAGGGAAGAGAGGGAAGGGAGAGGGTCTTCCCAGCTGCAGACCAGTGCCATGAGCCTGTGCTGTGACCCCAGGGAGGGCAAAGGCTTGCATGGAGCACAGCTGGCATCTGCTGTGGCACCCTCCCCTGTCTGTCTAGTCCTTTGTCAGAGCAGCTACAGCATAACAGGTAGAGCTCATGTTAAAAAGAACTTCACAGATGAAAAAATCCTGTTTTTTCTAGGGTTTTAAGTGTGTTGAAACCTTTCTCCTTAAGCTGTGGCTTTCTTGCACCAAGGCTTTGCATGTGCTGAGAGTGGCAGCACTCACGAAGGAATGCATTGGGTCCAAACTCCAGCTGAAGGGGTAGCAACAACTCTTCCTCAGCCAGCTTGTGCCAAAGCATCAGCAAGAACAGAGAGGCTGATTTATGTCAGATCTGGGCCAGTACTCTGCCAAGGTTTGATTTCAAGCTGTGAGTCTCAGTTATAATACTGCCACATTGGCAGAGCTGGTCCACATTTGTGCCAGTGGAATTTGTGCAGAACCAGACCCTGGAATTGTTCACAGATATTTCCCAAAGTGACTGTTGTTGCCATTTCCACATGGGCCATGTGGTACGTGGTTACAGCTTCTGTGTATCTCTCCATGGTGGTGCCAATCCCTTTCAGTGATAGGAGAGCTGCCTGAGTTCCAGGGGCATAAAAGATCTTTCAACCAATTTTAGGCAGGCCTTCAAAATAACCTTTGTTGGATTTAATTTTCCATTTGCTAGGGAAAAATGTTCTTTGCTATCACCCCATTAGGAAGAACCCAGCTGGATGGCTAGAGAGGTTTAAGGGGTGATATCTTTAAGTGCCTAGAAGGATATGGATGGGTGAAATCCAAGACACATGGGGTTCTTTGCATGTTCCTGTTGCCTGTGGCTGCAGACATTTAAACTTGCTGCCTGAATCAAGAGACAAGTATTAGCATCAGCAGAGGATACCTTCTTAACTGTGTATTCTTCTATAATTTGTGCTCTCAGTAATTTGCATACATTTGCTATGGGTGCTTTCGTAAAGAACTTTTTTAGTCCAGTTGAGTGTTTGTCAGTAGAACCACTTGACTTATATCTGAGAGCATATGATTACTGGGTTTTTGTTGGGTTTGTTTGGGTTTTCTTTCCCAACCAGTTTAATGCCTTGTTTAATCCTGCAGAATTTAATTTTTCTGTTAACCAGCATTTGCTCAGTGGAGCCAGACAGTTTCCTCTGTTAATAATCTCTTTTTTTTTTCTGTTCTCCCTTGGGTTCTACTGTTTAATATAGCTTTTAAGTTGTTTCTTTCTCCTCCTTCTTTCCCCCGATGTTTTGCTCATTGTATACAATGTTTCTGCCTTGTCCTCTCCATCTCCTTTCCCCTCAGACTGCAACTAAAATTGTTGCTGAAGAGATTCTAGTAAGCAAAATTAGATTTCTAGAACTCAGAATTGTTCCCTGTCAAACCTTATCCTCTTTGCTCGTCTGTTTTATCTCTACCAGCTCTGGCAAGGTAAGAGACCTTGCTTGGCAGAGCTATTCCTAATATCCCTAATTATGAAATTAGAATCAGGCAAGGTCTCAGTTGGCCCTTTCAAAGGTGATGGAGATGAGGATGTTGACAAACAATCTTAGAAAAATTCAATAAAGCTTCTGTGATATTTTGCTTGTCCTGGTAAGCTGGCTGCCTGTAGCAAATTTTCTGTGATGACATGCCAAAAAGATGATGCCTTTATCAGACACCATTTCCCATTAAAAATGCCTTAAAAGCTACCAGTCCTGCTCATCCTGGTTTGCTGTGATGTTGGCTACTTTCACACAGCCCTGTGCTATGGGGAGCAAAGTGTTTCACAGAGATCGTGCTGTGCATCTCTGAGTATGTCCCTGGCTTTGGGCACACTTTGCCCACAGGCAGCACTGATGCCATCTGCCTTTGCCAGGTGACAGAGAACAGGGCTGCTGGGTGGCAGCTTCACTCTCAATTAATTGAATACTTGCGGGCACTCTTTTCCTTAATTTCCCCCCAGTAACATGGGATATTTATCCACAAGCTTTCTATCTGTATCTTCCTGCTTCTTGCTGGATTTTATGACTGGTGCTCTTAACCAATGCCAGAATCCCCATTGGGCTGGTCTAAGCTGACTACATAAGAGACAAACAATGCATGGATTTTCTAGTGACTCTAAATATAATCTCAACTGTTCAGAAAACGATGGAGGATACAAGCAGAAAAGAGCCAGTGACTCAGTGTGACTCAATCTGTTCAGAATCAGTGAGTGACACAAAAAGATTCTCAGTTATCTTTCTGTTCTGGTGCCTGCATGCACCTTGGAAGCCACCTCACAGGCTGTCCATTGTCCCATGTACCTCAGCATCCCTGTGACATCTGGCAGCACAGCTGGCTTCACCATCACCTTGTATACCTGCAGATTTTGCTGTCTTAGATCCCAGCTTATCCCAGTGGATCCAACTGTTGCTTGCAGTTCTCTCTTGTCCAAAGCTCCAGTTCGCAGTCCATGCAGCTGCGACAGGCAGTTATTTTTAACTCTTTTGCTGCCTTCTCAGCCCCCCAGCCCACATTACTCACCCTGTCCTATATGGGTGGTCTGTCCTGGTGTGAGACTCCCTGTCTGGAAAACTGGTGGGTTTTAAGCATCATGTCCCACCCGTTGTTACACTCTGGTCCTGTAATTGAAATGCAGCCTGTGGTGCAAAATTCTTAAAATACATCAGAACTATAAAATAAACTCCTCTTTTTACTTTGGTCATCTCTAATGCCATAAGAACAAATCATACATATACTTCACAATTCAGCCTTGTTTTCCTTCTGCCTCTTGTCTTCCCACCAGCTGTTTGGGACTTGATTTGCAGTGGAAGATGGTGTTCAATAGAAGGGATACACTAATGACAGCAAACAGCTTCAACCTCTTGCACTTGGAGTATTAAATTTTATGGCTTTCCCAGTGCTGTAAAACCAACACATGCTATTATATTTTTCATTTTGGACATCATTCTGTTTATTTTTCTCACAAGGTTTTATACCAAGATAAGCATTCTCAGAGGTTTTTGTTTACTCTGGGAAAATGGCTTGGCAAAGGAAAATATTACTGTACAAGGCATTGTGAAATTGGTTATTGGCTGTAATTTTTATGTGAAAGATGCTAGACCATTAACAATCAAGAATTAAGTTTTCTCCTTCCCTTTTCAAACAGGTAATTTGCTAATTATTTACCTAGGGATTGTTCCTTGCTAATGGCATGAGTGCATGGCATACTTCTAATAATCCTAGTGTCATGATCTGTACAGGAGAGAAATGCTGTTCCCCAGGGTGGAGGTGCAGAATGAAGGCAGTGGTGCTCTCCTCTGCAGTCACCCCAACAGCATGTGGTGGGAGCAGAGTGTCTCAAAGGACATAATCTGATGTTAGCAGTGTTATCTGCAAAGGTGTGTTTGCCCCGCCTGCAGGGCAGGGCCCAGGGGGATGGGTGCCTGCTGAGTTGCTCTTCAGGTGGGAGCAGCCTGCTTGTGCCCACAAAAAACATGCAGTGGTAGAAGAGTGCAGAGTGCTGTCATCACAGACTCAGATACAGCTAAGGCAGGACTGTAGGATATTCTTGTCTGAGATTCAGGCTGAAGGAGCCTTGCTGGCAGTGGCTGTCCTGCTTAGTCCTTCCATGCCTGAACTACACCCAAATGGAGCTGTGTCCTCCAGACCAGTACCTGTGCCAGTCTGACAGGGCTGTTTGAAAGGGCCTCAGAAACAAGGTCCCAGCAAGCGTGTGGGAAGTGCTGCACGTGGTGTTGTGCCCTGGGAGGAGCAAATACGAGAACCCATGTGGATGGCCACAGGCTGGGCAAAGATGCTGCAGTTTGCCACAGAGGGGAACTAGACCTGCTTGGTCCATCATCTTCAGTTTTGCATTCCTGGTTTCATTTCATTGCCCAGACTCTGCAAGGAGCAGCAGACCATTGTTAGAGGTTTTAGTAATATAAGTATAGCCTGATTTTTTAATAATCAACCCAAGGTAGTTCCTGTCCTGTGCTGGGTTTGTTCTAGAGTGGCCATGACGGAGCTGCCAAGGAGCACCTGGTGGCAGTGTCAGTGACAGTGTGTGACCTGTAGAGCTGGGGATGCTGACAAGCATGACAGGGCTCTCAGTTCCAACTGTTCTTTTCAAACCAAGAAATTACATCTTGCAATATGTGGTATAGTCTGTGCAGAAGCTCACATGTGCAGAATCAATGCTTCTCAAGTGATGTGAGATAAGGGAGAGCATGGGGAAGTGGAATATCTTTATTACTTTTTTCAAGGGGAGATTCTTTTTCACTTTTCATTTCCTCTTGCATTTCCTTTCTGTATTTGAGCTTTAACATTAGGTTTGATTCTGTCTTTATAGCAGTCAGGTGAAGACTTACATATTTCATCAGGATTGTCTCTCTTGTTTTCAGGACTGAAAGTCCCAAACAATATGAAGCAGTCACAGCCGTGTACACATCTGGAGTCCTTTCATCTGCTCCAAAGAGGCACTTTCCTTTATTCCTATTCACTCTCATTACTTAATTTCCTAAAGAGGCTGCAGCTCTTCAATGTCTGAGTATGTACGTCAAAATGTCTCACTAGGTTCTTCCACTATGTGAAACAGTATATCCCGTTTCCAGAGCTGAGGAAATACATTTCATTCATTTTAGCTCATTACTCTTTAAGAAATTGTGTTTCTTCAGTTATCCTGACAACCTGGATTCTGACAGCTCCAGACTCACTGGGTGAAGCTCCTGCATCTCTGCAAACACTTTTTTTCCTTGAGACTTCTCTATCATCTATCATGTCCTTCCTAGGGAGGACCTCTTATTTGGGACTTTTCTTATGTCTGCCACTGGAGGCTGAGTGTCAGCACACAATTTACAACACTGATCTTGAGGTTTTAAAATACACCTGGTTTACCAGCCCCTCTCTGAAAGGTAACACGTGGCTTTGCAGGCTCACGGCAATCTCCACAGATGAGCTTGTACTACCTGGCCTGTGCTAGTGTAACTTTTATGGCCAAGTTTTATAAAAAGAGTCATCACTTGCATTGTCTGTAACAGGATCTTAAAGCAAGCATTAGCAAAGATAAACTACCAGGAGCACTCCTCAGCACTCTCTAATCTGAGAGTCACTTAACCTATCCACAGGAAAAAACACAGATTATCTTGCAGAGAGCTGTTACGAGAGCTTTCACTTATGACCAAATACAGTCAAGACCGAACTTCAGTGTCTGAACACTGTTCTCCTTCCTCCTCTGCACTATTACTGTGCATGTAGGAAGATGGGCTTCCCCTTTCCCACCCCTCATGCTCCCTGAGCCCCCTCCATGTTAGCAGCTGGAGGAGCCAGCACAGCCCTTGCTATACTGGTTTGCTCAGAAACTTTTCCCCAATGCTTTGTGGTGTCCTCTGAGGGGGTCTTAGGAGGCTCAGGTTCAGAGGGAGGGTGGTTGAGACACTTGGTCATCTCATGGCTAAACCAGAAATGTCACATGCTCCTGCACATGCTTCTTGATGGTGTAGGCTGCTAATTGCACCTTCCTACATCTCAGGAATATCTTGAAGAGAAAGCATGTGACTCTGAGGTGTTGCCATGACATGTGATGGAGGAGGCAGCACAGATGGAAATCCAGACCAGTTCATAAGAACACAATACTATACCAACATGAGGGACTACTTATACTTGGTGAAAACCGTGCATTTGAATCCTAGACTTTACTAAACCCATTTTTTTTGGCAAAACTGCTTCACTTCACCTGCACAAGAGTCATGACTGCCATCTGTCCCACCTCTCCTAGGGCTGTCCTGACATAGCCAGTCATCCGTCTTCTGCAGAAATTCCACTTGCAAGCTGAGTGATCCTCCTCATTTTCAGTTTCTATCAGCTCTAGGTGAATGCCAGCACATGGCTCACCCCAGCCTCCTTTGGGAAGCAAGAGGCTTCTGGCTCTTTCTTTTCACCAAACCCCACCAAGAATTACATGTTTTATGGTAAACTTTCTGCTTCCTTAACCAGCCCTTTGCAGGTGACACTGGGTAAGGTACATTAATTTGCTGGAGACCTGCAGACAATGTTGATGCTACTCCTTTCCTAACCGCTGCTCTGAACATGTATCTCATTTTCAGGTGTAATGAACCTCTCTAAGCTTTTCCTTGTCTCATCTTCCACTCTGAACGTTTTTTGGCAGTTGCCCGTGACAGTCTGATGGAAAGGAAGCTTTACTATAAGAGTGTATCACTTGCTGATTATTTTTTTCCTCTTTTGTGATGAAAAAGCTCCTGTTGGGTATTTATTACCTGGGCTCTTCTTCAGGAGAGAGAACAGACTGGCTGGCAGCAGCTTCAGCATTAACAGGCTGGCAGGTAAGTGGGTCTCATGGTCCTTTTAGGGACAGCAACTGTGCCTGCCTGGCTCCACAGGTGACAACAGCTGCCCTGTCCTGCTGGGATGGCTCTTCTGCAGGCTTCACCAGCTTGCCTTAGCTTGATTCTGGGTTTTGTAGCTGTTTTGTCACTGATTTTAAGGCAGCCTCAAAACTGCAGGTGTGCTCTCCTGTTGACAACTCTCTTGCCTCCAGTTAACACCAGACACCAAACTGTGGGGAAAATTAGTGGCACCTGCAAATTCTGTGCACTTAAATACTGAGATGCTTCATTTGCAAGTACAATGAGGTATTTTGGTGTCTGAGACCCGTGCCTCATGTATCTGCATATCTTAAGCATGTAAACAGCTGGAATTTGCTCCACAGACCTGCTTGGCTGGCAGGCAGGCAGGCAGGCAGGCTGCTGTGGCTGTGCACAGTGTGGTGGGGATGGCTCCTCAGCCTGTCCAGCGTCGTGCGTGTGATGTTGGTGATCCCTGCCAAAACAGCAGCTCCTGCTCCCCCCCATCCTCCAGTGGCTTTGGGAACAGCTCTCTATGGTTCTCTTCAGCACACCTGATAATTGCTCTTCAGCACACCTGATAATGTTCAAGATCACCTTGAACCTTGCTCCAGGGTAGCCTAGCCCAGTTGAGACCCTGTACAGAACCAGAAGGTGAGATTTAGGTCCAGGGGATGTACCTGGCCCTCACTGAGCCCAGCACAGCCTTGGTCATTTATAAAGAGGATCCATGTGCCCTCAGCCAAGAGTGCAATTTTCTGGAGGCCACCAGGGCTACATTGCCTGGTGTTTGCAGAAGGGCAGTGTGTGCATAGTGTGCAAGCAGTTAAATCAAGCAGGGATGTGCTATGCACTCCCTCTCTATTGTTTCCCTCCAGCTAATCTCAAGTCATTTTGAAAGTTCCTATTTTGGTCTCACTGTATACAGAAAACATAACAGCTCCAAACCCTCATCCCGACAGCATACAGGAAGGCCATTGCTGTGCTCTCTGTCATCACACACGGCTTTCTGTCATGTCCTGGGGCTTGGGTCAGCAGGCAGAGCTCTCCTACAATGGTCCCAGGCTGGCAGGAGCTCAGGCAGCTCCAACACCCTCACAGCCCACCCAGTAAGATGTCACACTGGGGAATATGAGTGGAGTTTGCTCCCTGGACCTCTGTGCCCCTCAGAGACAGGCAGTGACAACAGGAGCTTCAGCAGCGGGCCGGGGAAGGGGTGCATGGCTGGCCAAGGCAGCAGATTGTTGAAGCCTTGCCCATGGCAGCCCTACTATATTACCCTTGGGGCTGCTAGGGTGGGGCCCAGGGGGCCTTCCTGGGGAAATAGAAACATTGTTCTTAGAATCCAAAATGATACTTTGGGCACCTCAGCTGCCAGGTCGCTTTGTGGTGTGTGGCAAGTCACAGGCTCATGGTGCTGACCTGTCTCTTAGGCTCTCTGCAGCTCAGCCAGGAGCCAGAAGCCCCAGGGACACATGGAGCACAACATATGGCAAATCCTAATTTTAATTCTAACATTCAATTGCAAGAGCAGCGGCTTGACCCCCAAGCTCCTCTGCCCTCCATCACATAGGGGTACAGCTGAAGAAGTGCCTACAGTTCCTCCTGCATCTGAGGCTGGCTGGCTCCTGAGCCTCAGCCCTGTGCCTGGCCAGGGGATGCCAGCTGCCCTCCTTTGCCGGCCCTCATCTCCTCACCTCTCAGAAAGGGCTGAGGCTGCCACCTCCCCCGCAGTCCAGCTGTGGGCAGTGCTGTGCAAGGCAAGGCTGGCATTCACAGCTTCAGCTTGTCCCTTGCACTGGGTAAGAAGGAAGTGTGTTTCCAAAGCTGAGTTGCTGAGGAAACACCAGGTTGAGCATGCAGGTGGGACAGGCAGAGCGAGCTGCCGTGGGGGCGGTTGCTCTGCAGGACAGACAGACGATGTGAAGTCATTAGACAGGCGAGTGAGCTGTGATCAAATAGAGCAGAACTACCTGCAAATACAAAAAATCAAGCGTGTCAGGGAAAGAAGGAATACAGAAGGGATAAAGAGCTCAGCATTAACCTCCTCTTGGGAAGAGTGTCAGGGCAATAATAACTTGCCAGGGTTTTGATTTCTGGTGAATGCCTACGATGTTAGTGATTTGTTCACTGCTGGTGGAAGATTTTGTTGTAAAAGAGACCAGGGGAAGCAGCCCATGCTCATTGGCTCTCTCCAGATAAGGAACTGTTTGATAATGTGGCATCTCTGCTTTCGGAGCAGGGAGAGCTCATGGACTGCTCTGCACAAGCAATTCAGTCCAGCTGGCAGCATACAGGGTCCTTTATTACTGTTTCTTATGATTATTGTAATTTTTGTTATTATTATGATTACAGTTATTTGTTATTACAGACACCTGCCAAGACACACATGCCACTTTTTCTGCCTTCCTAAACGCCAGTACCTAGTTTGTTAGCTGTGAATCTGTGGACACATATTTGAGCAAGCCACAGCTTCCCCTGCCAGAATGTCAGTGTGGGGGCCTTCACAGGAGATTTCTCAGCATGAACTGAGCCAGGTGTGTTGTGGGATGTGTGTGTGCACATCCATAAGACAGACTGTCATTTTTTAACTGTCTTGCCCTTTCCTTCATAAAGCAATGTCCAGATCACATAAAATCAAGCTTCAGTACATGGAGAAATGTGTTCCTCCATACACTTTTACATGCCCAAGGCTTGGTGTCTCAGAGGGCTGCAGGCTGTGTTCTTTTGAGTCAAGTTCTTGATACATCCTGGGGAAGTCAGAACTGAAAGGCTTTAAAGTGGTGATATTTTCAGGTGCAGAAAAGCTGACTAAGACCATTTGGTATCCTCTGTATGGACTTCTGCCCTGGAGCATCGCACGCAATTTGGGAATCAGGTGTCCAATGCTATTCCTAGGGAGGGTCATTGGACATTTAGTCCAAACCCCAGATCACACTGACAAGGGTAACTGGAGCCAGACCCCCTTAAAAGCAAGACAAGACATTGCAATGACTTAACTGGCATGGGGTTGAGCCAGGAGAGATGTCTAGGTGGAGGGATTCCTGATACAGCCTCCATAAAACAAGGTCAGAGCCAACCCTGCTGCAACAGGTGGGCAGCCAGGACACAGGCAGAAGCATCGCTGGCAAAGCTTTTGCAGACCCTGATTTACAATTTATTCTGTCTTTTCTGGCAGAGGAAGTGGGCAATGTCTGGACTCATTTGATTCACCAGGTGGAAAGGGCCAGGCACGGTGTCGGCAGTGCCTGAGGTCGGCATGCCAGTACAGCACAGCACAGCACCCTGCTGGCTCGGCCATCAGCCCTCCCTGAAGCCTTCCAGGTGCAGGTGGCACCAGCTCTGAAACACAGCAGGCGCGGTGGCAGGAGCGCTGCGAGACCACGGGAAAGCCTGGGTCGTTGATGAGGCTGTTAGCGCTCTTTCAGTCCTTTAATGTACAAGTCCTTACGAGAAGACACTGGCTTAATCTCAGCTCAACTGGAAAAATGCCGATGACTGGAAATGTCATCAGCTGCCTGTGGGCCAGGCGGGCCCTGAGCTGATAAGGAGCAACGCAAAATAAAAATGTCAACACAAAACTGGAGAAACAGAGAGGCTGGTTGCAGCTCTTCTCCATCCTGCAGGAAGCAGGGCCCCTCTGTTACCAGTCCTTCTAGGAGCTGAACTTTCCCTAAAGCCTCAGTGACAAACTCTGCTCTTCCTTAGAAAAGAGAAAGGTGGCTGCTCTCAGTGCTGCAGAGAAAAAACTGAACTCTTGCCCCATTTACTTAAATAAAGAGAATAAGTAAACTTCTGTTGTTTTCTTTAACTTTTTAGGGCAAACCTCATGATGTTTTGTGCTGAAACCTTGTTTTCTTTAAGCACTGGTAGATGGTGGGGGAAGGAGACCCAGCCAGAAGGAGGGCTGGTCCACCTCCCTCTCATCTGGAGTATGGGCTTTGAACATCATCTGACACTAGGTCTGGGCAACAGCCCCTCTCACCCCACGCCAAGTGTGCTCTCAGGACCCCACAGGAACACCAAATACTGCACCCTTTGGGCAAAAGGCAATGCCAGAAGTGACTATCTAACCTTGTCTCTTTGGTGGGAGGGATATGTTAATTCTCCATGGGGAAGGGGGTGCAAATCTCAAACCTTGTGACTTCTGGAGCAGAGCACTGTCTGAAAATGTCACCTGGGCCTTGAATCTGTCTGCATCCCTTCTCCAAGTTTACAGAGAAAATAAAATCTAGAAAATCTAGGGAACTATACTTGAACAGCCAGTAGATTATAAGTAACTTACAAACTCACAAAAGCAACCTGTGAACTTTTCCATGAGTGTTTTAGGGAGGAATCTTTGAGGGAAAGAGCCAGAGAGAAGAGAGGCAAAGAGTGATTTAGAAAGCCTGCAGCTGGTATCAGTGCTGGCTTTATGTCACTAAGGCACTGGGGTTTAGAAAGGGTGAGAAGATGCAAACATTTCTCACCCCACTGAATTCCTTGGCCAAACTCTGACCCTGGGATGTCCTTGCTTTGCCCCAGGTGCAGCAGCCAAGTGGGTTATGTTGTCATACCTTCCCACACCACCCCGATGCCAGCTCTGCCCTGGAAGGCCCTACGGGATGCAAGGTGCATCACGCATGTGTGCCGGAGGGTAGAGTGATGTTTGTGGATGGTCCTTTAGAAGGCATTTCTCCTGGGGCCGGGTGTGTGGGGACAGCCTCTGCCACCTCAAACCACCCTCCCCGGCCGAGTTCCCCCGCTCCTTTCGGCAGCACGGGCTCTCTTGCCTGTCATTACGGGCTCATCGTAGAGATTAACCCCCCGAGCCTTCTGCCTGGCTCTGGTCTCCTCTGCACGGACACGGGCCCTGTGGGCAGCCGAGCGGCGGCGGGGGTTCTGGGCGAGGGCTAGCAGGCCCCGGTGGCACCGGCGTCCCCGGAGGCAGCGGCGTCCACGGCAGCGCGGGGCTCTACAGACGGGCCCGGCCCGGCCCCTGCCGGCCCCGCTAGATGGAGCTCGGGGCTCACGCACCGAGCGGGCTCCGCGCTGTGCCCGCCGTGCTCGGCCGTGACAGTCCCGCAGCCCGCGGGGCCCCGCTGCTGCCGGCCCCAGAGCCTGAGGGGGCCTCGCCGCTGCCGGCCCCAGAGCCTGAGAGGCCCCGCCCGCTCCGCGGCCCGGCCAGCATCGAGGCTGCGACCTGCGCTCTCCTGCTGAAGCCGGACGGTCCCTGCGCTGAGGAGCTGGAAATGTCAGTGTGGGGGTCGGGGGGGCAGCCACGGAGGCGTGGGCAGAAGACGGGTGTTGGGACAGCAGGGGGAATGACGCGGTGGTGAAGGTCAGCGTGACAAATGTCATCCTCGCTGTCAGCCACCGCCACGTGCCTTTGAAGCGCTGTGGCAGAGATGGGCTTTAAGGAGAGTTGCGTCGGCGCAGGGAGAGGTGGCCTGGCAGGCACTGAGCTCCTGATGTGCGGATGTAGGAGAGAAGAAAAACGCTTTGCTGAAAGGCTTGCTTTTTGAATGGATAATTTAATCAGTGGCATTAAGTCCTTCCAATTATTTCTTTCCATGGGTACTGCCTATTTATTAATTTACTTCATATAAATCCATCAAGCAGTTGCCACACAGCAAGTAAACAAAAGCACCCCAGAGTTTTGTTGGGAAGGCATAAAAGTAATCGAAGAGGTTAATTATCACTGTTAATTAATTGCTTAACAGATTTGGCTGTGCACAGCATCTCCCGGTGCCCTTGGTGCTGGGAAAGCCAGGGCCGTAGGGCTGGGGTGATGGCAGCAGCAGAGGCACCAGGCAGGGTGCCACTGGCAGGGCACTCATGGAGGGATGATGGTCGGGTACCAGCATATCCAGTCTGGGATAAGGAAAGTTTTGTGGGAGCCTCAGGACACCAGAGGTGTGACCAGCAGCATATTTCCTTACCTTCCAGAGTGATTTGCGTAATCAGCTTTGTCTTCCTGCTCAATTAAGCAGCTCCTTTGGTGGGGCCGGAGGGGTTGCCAGGGGCTGCCTTGGGAGAGAAGAAGGTTCAGAGGCTGGAAAACTTCCTCAGAAGGGAGCCATGAAGGAAGTTTAAACTAATTTAGCGTAACAAAGGAAAGGTTAAGAGGTGACTGGATCATCATCTCAAAGTACTTATTTAGAAATAAGGCTTCTGGGAGAAGAGGATGTTTAAATTGGAGGAGAAAAGCATAACAATATACACTGCCTGAAGGACGAAGACAGGTAAAAACAGGGTGTCTCTCTTGTTAATGCTTAGGATTCCCTACTAATGTATTTGGAAGGATGGTAGAGTTTCCATCCTTCAGTATCTTCAAATCCACATTGAACATCTCCCTAAGAGACAAGCCTGGGATCAGACAGAAATTATGGACTTATGTTTCTGTGGCCTGTGTCTTGCAGGAGTTCATATGAAATGATTTTATCTGATCCTTTAGCCTTCAGATCTATACATCTCCCTGCAATAACTAACAGCTGTCACAAATGTGCTAATTCCATCTGGTAGTTTGCAGATGACCATAACGTGATACATTTTGTGCCCTCTTCACCCCAAAATGTGGTTCCGATGTACACCTGGGACCTCTGTGTCATTGCAGACTCCAGAGCCCACTGTCAGCCCCCTTTCCCTCACATGGATTTCAGTGATGCAGCATTTTGCTGTGCTAGTTTTCTGTCCGGGGATGGCTGAAAAATTGTTGCTGCACAATCTGGTTAAAGCACGTTTTGTGGTCCAGGCTCTGCTGTTTGCTGAGGACTACTGAAGTATGCTGTATCTCATCATCTGCAGAGGCCATAGGACTTTATTTCTGCTGAGCTCTGGCTACTCTGAAAAGTGACTGTCACTGAAATAGTGGGAACAGATACCTGCTTTAACAGAAAACGTCACAGTTTGGGAGAAGGAGTCCTCTTCCCCCAGAAAAGTTCAGGTTTCTGCTGCATAAGTCCAAATTTGCTTGATGAGGACATGAAGGTAAAGCTCTCGGCTTCCAAATCCACCTGATTTAAGGCTGCTGCATGGTTTGAATTTCTTCTCCTGGGAGTCCTTGAGTTGCTCAGCTAAGGGTTGTGTTAATGCTAGGCTTTGAATTTGCTTTTCCTCCCTTGAATGGCTATGCTCTGCTGCCCAACCGTGTGGTAGTTCCTCAGCTGATGTAAATCAGTTTAGCTCCACTGCCTTTGCTCTTCTGTCACATACTCTGGCTTACAGCGTCTCTCACAGCCTGGAGCCCCGAGGCAGCCACCTCAGCAACCTCACTTGCCCCCAGGGGCCCTGCAAAGGAAGGTGAGGTTTAGCGGGAGTTCCAGTTAAAGCCCAGTTTGCTGAGGCAGAACTGTGGTGGAGCGGTGCTGTTGTAATCTTCGTCCCAGGGCCAGGACTGGATGCTGGTATCTCTTTGGAAAAGGTGGGTGAAGTGTTGCTGTCCGTGAGCTCCCTCGGTGCCGGTGGTGTGAGCATTCGACCCGGTGAACATCGCTATGAGCAATACAAAGGGAGGCAGCGTCCCTGCACTAGGTCCTTGACTTCAGCAGCCTTCCTGGTGGATTCAGACTTCCAGCATGACTCAGGGTATTGCAGTGAATCTTTAAGATAACATCTTTTGCTTGCCAACATGTAGGCTGACTGCCAAAGGTGGGGGAGGAGATCTGTTATGAGTCTTTTGTATGTGCTCATAGTAAATAGATACGTGCCAAATTGATTACACTTGCCTTTCTATTTCTCCACTAGGAATTGAAGGAAGGGAAGAAGCGGTCCCCTGTGGTCTGCCCCAAACCACTGCCTCGCGCTTGGTTTCTCAGGTGCCTGCAGCTGCCCACTGCTGCTGCTGCAGCCAGCACACACCCCAGAAACAATGGCATCAGGATCCAGATTTTGCAGCATGGATCGAGATCCCTGACCTGCTGGGCAGGATGCTCTCCCACTCCGTGTCTGAACATGCTGCTGGGTGAGAGAGTGCTGGTGTCCCCGGTGACAGGTGAAGGGAACCAGGATGCAGCAAGGCAAAGTGACATGGGGTGCTGCTGGCTGAGGTCCGAGCTGCCCGTGGCAGGGACACCCTCCCTGGCTCAGCACTCATCCTGCAGAGCTGAGCAGCATGCTGGGCCAGCTCAGCCCCACCTCATGCCCTTGGTCCTTGCCTGCTTGCAAAACCCCAGGACAGCATCAGTTTTTGATCTACTGTCTCACTGCCAAACCATTAATTTTTCCAGTTTAAATGCTTTGTACAATGGCCTTATTTTGAAGTCTGCCAGCTGAGCTGCCTCTGAGCTGCTTAGGACTATCATTTCCAACTGTTCTCTGGCAAGATGATTTCTCAAATGATTTTAAAAAAATAATCAAAGTTCTAACCACATCTGTGGCTGCCTTCATCTCAGGGAGCAGGGAAAATTAGCTGGAGGCCATCAGGTGCTTTCTGAAATGGAAGTCTTCTCCTGCAGACGGCACAGCTCCTGGCAGTGGAAAGACCAGCCACTAATGTGGTTCTTGCTGAGATTTCTGGCACCAGTGTTTGGTGGCTGAGTGAAAAGAGCAGCCTAAAAACCACCTGATTTAGGCTGTTATCCTAAATCAGCTGTGGGTTCTCTTCACACACACCATCCAGCTGTGCTGATGCACTGGCAGGCTGACCTCATAAGGAGATCTATAGTGTTAGTGAGTGGTTTTACTTAAATGCTCTCTTTTCCTATTAGTTCTTCCTAGACTGCAATATTGGTCGTCCACCCTTTCCTAGCACAGCTGGCAGGGGAGGCAGGAACACAAATTTTTGCTTCCATGGCAGAGACCGGCTAAGACACAGAGCACATTTGGAGCCTTCTCTGTGACATACCAATGCGGTTCTACTGGCGTACTGCAGCTGAAGCTCTGTCCCCATCATCTCTAGGAAAAGTTGATTAGGTCCAGTGGATTGCTGACTTCTTTTATGAAGAAGCTGTAAAAAGTTCTTTTCTTCTGCTAGTGTTTTTCTCCAGGGAGTTGTTGGCAGAGAGAGGCGAGTGTCTCAGCAATAATACATTTCAGAATTATTATGCCAGCAGAAAAGAAACACAAGGGTTTGAACTTGGTAATATATATTTTTTTATGACAGGACAGAACTCTAAAGGGGCCCTCCTGCTGTGCAGACCTCCCTGGGTTTGCAGGGCTCCTGGCTGGCTGCACTGTGGGGCCACAGCGGCTGCAATTGAAATCTCATTTCAGGCCTGATCCTGGGGAAGGTTCTGCCACTGAGCTGGCTCCCACGCTGGCTGGGGAAGATGGGGATTTGGATGGAGTTTTTCTGCCTCTTGGGTGTGTCCCTTCTTCTGACTGTGGACAGACAGGGGCCCTTCTACCCACACCTACCAGTCATGGTGACAAATTCAGGTAGCGAGCAGCGCCACCGAGCCCGAACCTTTGTGCTGCTGTGGTCATGGTAGTGCTTTCACATAGCAAATGAGTGAATTGTCAGGTGAGACCTCTTCTTTTTGTAATGATTAACCTTCCGCTAATGATTTGATATAATATTGAGCGACATTGAGTGCTGCAATATTGATGGTTAATGTGTTCCAAAGCAAGGGCTCAGGAAGTAATAATGATTTACTCCAGCTAATGTGTGAGGCTGGGCTGTCCCTGGGCCCTGCGCTCACTGATGGCCTGACATGTTTGCCGTGGTGTGGCAGCATCGTCTAACAGAAGCTGAATTTCTGGCTAATAGTTTAATGAAGGCTTTGCTGTATTTCCAGTTACTGGAAAAAGCCATGATTCTATTCTGGTATGTGTTATAAAATCAGCCCTTCATACTGGAAGGAGCCAGGGGAGAGCACCTTATATCTCTCTTTTGGCTCCTGATCAGTCAGTCCTACAACAAAGCCTACCTGCCCCATGACAACATGTTGGGCCATACAGAGGTGCTGCCCATGAGACTGGCAGGTGGCTTCTAAATGGAGGAGAGTAGCAGAGGCACAACACCTAACTGGGGCACCCACCCAGCCCCAGGACCCTCCATGCCCCACACATGGCTGAGGTAGATGGAGCTGGCATAGGCTGACACCACAAATAAGATGGCGTGGGAGGAAAACTTGGAAGGACAAATTACTGTGAGTATTGATTCCCCTGACTGCTTGCAGAGGGATTTCATTTAGCAGCACTGCCAATGACATTATGTGCAGCATCTTGTCCATGGCTGGTTCAGTGGCATTAAGAGAATTACTTTGGCCTAATGAATAGGAATAAGAATATTTCAACCTCCTCCCTGGAAAGTAATGGTGGATCATCAAGTGTGCAGCCAAGTTCAGGTCTAGTCACTTGCCAAGTGAATGCAAATGACAGATTGTTTTATTTAATGGATGCCATGGTGTGTTGGCCAAAACTGTTGTCTCTTTTCTTTGTGGATTGGTTTGCCCCCCTCTCTTCTAAATCAGACTTTGTCTCTACTCCTGATTGGCTTTTTTTTTCAAGCAGAAGACATTTTTGCTGACTCTTGCACTGAAATCTGTCTGTAGATTGCACCAAAACTCCTCTATCAGCTGTATTTTATGCTGTGCTAAGGGAAGAGGCAGAAGCTGGTGTGCTGGTAGTGGTCACTGCCAGCCTACAGTGGGGCCACAGCTCTCTCTCTCCTTCCAGCTCACAACCAGTGAGATGCTCCATTGGTGCCACTGCTGCCCCATCACTGAAACCATGGGGACATTGTGAAGTCCCACACTCTGGCATTGGGCCATTTGCTGCCATGGTGGCCTGGGAGTACCTGGGCTGTGGTGCACTTGGGTTTGTTCAGAGCACTTGCTCTAGCAGCGCTCTAGCCCCTCTGCTGTCAGCTGCCATTCAGCCAGCACTCCACAACTGCTCCCCTCCAAAGCCTTCCTCCTCTGGCACGGCTCGTAGAAGTTCTGCTCACCTCAGCTGCTGTTGTTGTCAAGGGGGTTGCAGGGGTGAAAGTCCCTGTGAAGAGCCAACCCCTCAGCTGCTCTACACTCACCCAGCCCAAGTGCGAGGTGGGTGCTCTGAGCTGCAGGGTCTGGGTGCTGCTAAAGCATGGCTGCACCCCCAGCCCAGTTCAGGGTCTGGCAAACCAAGGCCAGGGGCAGTGAAGATGGGGGGATCCCATCCCATCAGGGCCTGGATTTAGTGCTACACATACAGTGACTCTTCGAACACAGGCTGTGCCTTACCATGGCTCACAAATTAGATCAGCATGAAACAAAATAGCATTATGAACTAAGACTTTCAGATGGGATGCATGTTTTGCTTCATACAACAGTGAGGATTTGCAATGGTTGAGGGTGGGCTTTCCCCCTATTCTTCTGTAAAAAAGCAGAAAGTGTTTGCAAAGTAAACTCTGGCATTTCAGCTACAGAGTAGTCACCTTTCAAATGAAATGGCTGTTACTGCTCACTGGCAGTTAATCCCTGCATGGAGATTTTTGCTTAAAGAGCTGGAGAGAGGTGGGGTTTTTACTTACTTGTTCAGAATCAGGGTTCTATCCTAATTAATTTTTTAGTTGACAGGTTTCTGCTTTGTTTCTCCAAGTGTTTTGATGTATGAGCAGAGATGTCGCACGGGATGTGTGTTTGCAAAAGAGGCTGATGGGAAAGATCAAAACTGATTTGTTATGTTTGCAGAGAAAGAGGCTCCAGATCTGTGAAACAGAGCAGGGAGTGACTGAAGGCCCCAGACACCAGCATTTTCAAGCTGAAATTGTGGCTGCAAGCTGGTGACCAAAGCCCTGCTGACCTTGCAGAAGCATGATTTCATGTCAGATGTCTGTCACATCCTGGTGCCCCCCTCCCAACTTGCCCTGAACAAAGTAACTCAGCACAGACTTGGGGATGAGCCCAAGGGCTTCTCTGGCTCCAAGGCTGAGCACAGTAGGGGTTGCTGAGCGATTTAGGAATGAGCTGGGCTGGGAGAAATGCTAGACAGGTCTCTGACCATTTGCAAATAAGCTGCAAAATCATGCTCACAATAGGGCTGCAGAGCTGCCTTTTGACTGGAACCATGCCTGGAAAATGTATTTCCCAAGTGAGGACTTCAGCCATTACAAATCCCTGACTGATGTGGTCGAGGAACATGGCAAACACATGACCCATTACCATGATCCGCCAGGCTGGATCCTGCTAATGTGCTTGTTTAACCCTCTCTGGCACTACCCGGAAGCTTCTGCCTCTGAGTGTCTCCAGTGTCAGCCCTTCCTGGTGCAAATCCCCATCCCCACAGGCACAGGCAGATGGGAGCTCCCTGGAGGAGAGCTGGCCTGGCTGCTGGGAAAGCAGCAGTGGAGAGCATGGGAACAGGCAAGGAGCTGGCTGCACGGCCCCCACGGAGCCTGGGAGTGAGTGCTTGCTGTGAGGGCTCATTAGGGTGCCGCTGTGCGGCCTGGCTGGTGGAGGAAGCTGTTGCTTTTCCCTAAGAATTCCTGGCTCAGGAACTCCTGGTGGTGTCCGGGCACCTCGCATACAGCTTCTCTCCGACCCGTGTGATGGAGACACGCGGCCAAGCCCACACAGAGCTTGCTAGCTCGAGCGGTATCAGAAGTAAAGAGTCCAGAGATGGCTCTTGCGAGGGATCCGATGTTTTATTTCTGACCGGCACGCAGGCTGGCCAGGTAGCAAGAGAACGGGCCCCGCCCGCCAAGTTCCTTATCAAGGGATACAGACAGGGGAGGGACAACAGCTGAGGGCCAATGTGGTGTGACCCAAGGTTAGAGTGACTGTCTGGCTGCTGACCAACCAGGGGGACCCTCCTCACACAGGTCGCAAGACCAGGTGAGGGGATCCTGGCCAGCTGTCTTGTGGGGGGTGTTAGATCTCTGAATTCACCCACCACTGAGCTGCTGAGCCCCCTTGTTCCCCAGCCATCCCAGCTGGTGGCTCGGGGACTACAACATTAGGGCAGTGGTTTCAATGCTGCGTGGGATGGGACAGGGGATTGTCATGTCTCTCCTGACACCTGACTTCTTCTGAAATCTGTCAGTCTCCCTGGTTCTCTTCTGCCTTGTTTGTTTGCAGCCTTTGTCCTTCATGGCAAGCTGTTGCCAGGGTGGATGGCTTTGGTGTGGGGTCTGTGATGGGATGGATGGAGGTAGGATGGTAGTCCTTTTTGGGCTCTGTAGCAAAACCCCAATGCTTTATGGGCATGGTATCATGGTTTTGGGGACCCTTAAGGGCATGGGCACCATGTGAGGAGCTCCCCGTCCCACCTTGCATCTTGCCTGAGGATGTTCACCTCCACAAGCAGACAGTGAGCTGCCATTGTCCTTCACAAGCTGTTCTAACTTGTCTCTAACGGAGCTCCAAGAGCACAGTCTGCCTGGAATGATTGTCATCCACAGCAGCACTGTGGCTGGGCCTGAAGTTGGTGCCAGCCGAGGTGCTTGGCTGAGATGCACAGACGTGGAGCTGGGTGCTCTCGCCCTCCAAAGAGCTGTGGCACTGTGTCCTGATGTTGGCATAAGCTGGCACTGTGCTTGGTGAATTCAGAGGATGTTTTTACACAATTGTGGCTGGGAAGGATTGAAGAGGGTTTCTTCATCTTTTTAAACAATAGGTAATGGCAAAATTCATCCCCTGACTCTTTTAAAGACAGCTCCTTTTCCTGATGGGTAGATAGATATAATGAGATTCTCAAACTCATAAATCTGCTGCGGCTTTATTACCTGCAACTGCTGGAGATGATGTGAAGAGAACTTCATACAGAGAGGACTCTTGAAAGGTTACAAAGGGAACCAGCAGTCTTCTGAAAATCTTCATCTAGAGAAAACAGCCAAGAAAACCCACGCAGAAGAAAGCACTTGAGCTGGATGAATAGGTGTCAGGGATGAATGCAAGTGACACCGGCAGTGGGGCTCCTTGTTGTGAACGCAACCTGAAGCCAGTCTCCCGTCTGGGCAGCTCTGGTGCAGGGGCCAGCCTGTGGCTGCTGTGCACAGCCCCCAGCCCAGCACCGGGCGTGCAAGGGGTAGGCCAGCACCCCTATCCTCGCACCCAACACCCCTCCCCTGACAAGGCGGGGCATGAACGGGGCAGAGCTGAAATGTGCTGTGGCTTTTTTATTTGCCCTCTGGTGAATGTTGCCCCCATTTCAGCCTCTGCCCTGAGGCAGGGACACTGGTGAGAGGCATCCCTGTTGCTTAGACCCTTCTCCAGGCTGCCAGGTCCGCCAGAGTGGTGGGGGGATGGCACACCATGGCCTCACCACATCCCCGTGCTGCTTTACCTTCCCTCTTCCCAGAGTCACCCATGGGACCAGTGACGTGGAAATGGAAAGAGATGCAGGAAATGGCCACAGAAATTAACTGTGTGTTAAGCTGATCAGTAGATCAGTGGGGATCTGATTGGCACCCAGGTGAGCTGGTGACAGCTCTGTACTTGTTGCGAAGCCCTGGTCCAAAGACTGGCAAAACCCTGGAAAGATGCCAGTAGCTCCTGAGCAGGGTGGCTATTTCTCAGCTGGGACAGCTTGCTCAATGTGGCCATGGCCAAGAGAGTGGCAGGAAAATGAGATGTCCCAGCCTGTGCCTTGCCCCAGGACCAGTGGTCAGGGAGCTGTGATTGCCAGGCAGGGGACTGCAATTAGTGGAAACAGGCTGGAGATGGTACCAGAAGGTGCAGCCTGCTCCCAGAGCACAAGCTGTCATGCAAGGTCATGTCTGTAGAGTGATGCAAGGATGTCCTCATGATGTCACAATGCAAGCTGGCAGCTATTTCAGTGGCAGAAAGTTAGACTTAAACCTTCCACTTCTTGTTTAAGGGGGAAGATGTGTTTGCTGGCTTGCCTGCCCCAGGTAGCCTCTGCTCTTGCTGGCACCTCACCCTTGCTGAGACAGGGAGGCAATCGAGAAAGCAGAGATGCCAGGGGAGAGAGAGCAGATGACATCTTTAAGCCGTGATCATTGAAGAATATTAACCGCTCTTGGGCTTTTTGACTGCCAAAAAGTGATGCTTGAGCAATGTGGCGCCAGGAATCCTGAAGTCACTTTTGTAGCCTTGGAAAATGCAGCTGCTTTGGGATTTCAGCCCAAGACGGCTGTTATTATCCACTGTGCAGAATGAAGCTTCTGTTGGGAGCTTTTACAAAGGCCATCAGTCTTCCCAAATAGTGGTTGTTTTTATCACCTGGCAGTAATGATACTCTCTGGTCCCTTTAATATCCGAGTGTGTTCCCAAAGTGAGACCGGGAAACTCATTTAGGGCTCTCCCCCTCCAAGGGAAACAGCTTACAATTTTCTGCCAGGTAGCCCTACCGTTGTGAGAATGGGCATGGCTCACCTAATAAAAACCTTGCTGACAGACACGACCTCCTGGAGGTTTATCTGAGTCGTTTGTTGCAGAGCAGAGCAACATATATCAGGGCTGAAATAGGTGCCAAGCAGCAATCCTAATGCACGCTGTGTCTGCTGTAATTGATTTGCAGGCAGGACAAATACCCGGTGGAGAGCGCAAGGGGCCCTGCCTACTCTCCCAGCTAAAATGTTATAACGCTGTGTGAAATCGTATTGCTGAAGCCTGTGGCTAAAATCCATCTTGTGGGTTGGCTGGCTGTAAAGCTGCATCACCCAAAATATCCCCGTCCCTGCATGCACTGGCTGGGGCACTTGGGCTCCAGTTCAGAAGGAAACATATTAAAAAATGGATCAAAAGTTATGGCTCTTGCCAATAATGTGTGTGCAGCATTGCATGTGCATTGGCTTTCATTTTTCGGCCAATGCTGTTTTATTGTTCCTCCAGGTAAATGTTGAATGAGGAAAGGCTTTGTCCAGTTGCTTGTTTTGGTCAGTAAATGCTGTGGGTGCCCTGGGGGGAAGCACTGAGTGATGGCACCAAAGACACTTAAAACCACAGGGAATCGTGAATTTTAGGGATGGCTAAATTTGATGGGGACAGCTTGGTGTGGCAGTGTGGTGTAAAGCTCTAGGAACACCTCAAGTTCCCCACACCAGGAAATAGCCTTAAATTTTGTTGCTTATCTGGCATCTCCTACATACACGTGCGGGGGCAGCTGTGGTACTGCCTCCCCATTGCTCAGCTGGGGAACTTGGCAGGGGGAGGTTCCTGGAGAGGGGTGGGACATCACTGGACACCCCTAAGTAGCCTCCCCAAAAATACAGGCTGGTTGGGGGAGCAGGTAGCAGAGAGAAGCTGCCATCTCCTGCAAGCTTCTTAATTTCATCAGCTGCACAGGGCTGCTTCACCACGCATCCCCCCCGGCATGGGATCAGGTGGAATTAGAGATTTGATCCTTGGGAAGGGCTGGGGGAATGTCTTACAGTGCGAAACTGGAGGAGCTCAGCTTGTTTGGCTTATTAAAAAGAAGATCAAGAGGTGACTTAATTGTGCTGTGTGAGGTACCTTCATGGGGAGAGAAAGGCAGGTATTAAAAAGCTGTTTAATCTAGAGGAGAAAGGCATCGCATGAGCCCGCGCCTGGAAGCTGAAGCCAGACAAATTCAAATTGTGAATCAAACAGACCTTTTAAAAAGCGAATGTTAATACAGATTAAACTACCCAGGAGAGCCGTGCATTCCCTTGCCTTTGATATATTTAGACGCAGCCAGGACGCGTTTGTGCCCCATACACTTGAGCCAAGCAGGAGTTACAGGGTTGGTAAGGAGTAATTGAATGCCAGACCCGGCCCTGCACCAGGGAAGGTCAGGTGAGGTGATCTAATGGTCGCTGCTGGCCATCAGTGCTCCCATGCCTGGAGGCTGTGATTTGTGTGCCTGTGTCCAGGCAGCTGGCAGGGACATGGCTCTACCAAGAAAAATGAGTGGCGAAGCACAAGGAATGTGGCACTGTGTCAGAAGGGGCAAGAAGAACAGTGAAGACTGATGTGTGTGTGGAGAGTCAAAATACTAGAAAGGAAAGGCTTTTAGCCAGAAACAGGCTTTTTATTAAAAAACCCAGATTATCTCTGGACATTAGCAGACATGTAAATTTTTTGTGCTTAGCTACCCCTAATTTTTCTCACAATTCAATAAAAATAAAACCACCCCCCAAGTTTTATGTTGACCAGGAAATCAAGGCATCACTACGAAAGCCTCATTTGGGGAAAGACAAAGACATGTCATATCCCAATTTCATATAATTAGGGTACAGTGAAATGATACCTTAGAGAGACCCAGGAGTGGCTCAGGAACCACTGCTCACTTGACAATGCTGGAGTATGTTGTGAACTTATTTTCCTCTTTATTTTTATGAGCCACTCCCCAGGGCTGGCAGCTGAGTATGGATGCAAAGAGGAGCTGCTGTGGGGTGTCCCTCATCATTTTTAATAATACTGGCAGAGCTTATCTTCTACTCAATGTCCTGAGTCCCTGTCCTGGCCCTGGGGATGGCCTGCCTGGAGCAGGATTCTGAGATGCAGCACAAAAGTGCGGAGGGATGCACTGGGCCGCAGCTGCTCCCAGGCTGAGCGATGGGGTCCTGCAGCAAAGGATGGAGCCTGAGGGAGGCTCTTTCTGAGAAGCTGTTGTTCAAGGTGCTTTTCATAATATTTAAAAAATGTGTTTGCTTCCTCTTGCAAATGTTCAAACATCTTTAAAGTGTCTGTGGTGCCAAGCTGCTTCTCGCCCTGTTTTAAGAGAAATAAGCCTTCTTTAAGGAAAAGGAGCCACAAAAAGCGCAGCAAGCCCAAAGTTAACAGTGAGCAGACCGAAACTAAATTAACACCAGCAAGATTTCAGCTGCCCCTCCGAAATATTGTGTCTCACGGCAAAGGGTCTGGGAAAAGATGGGAGAACAGATTGCTTTAGCACATCTTCATGGTGTCTCTGCGGCACAGATGAAGCTCAGGCTGGGTCCCCTTCCCCTTGCCAAGCCTGCAGTGAGGACTCACAGCCCCCAAAAGTGGACATTCGGAGGCGCAGGCTCGGCAGTGCCGTGAACATCCATGGGTCCAGCACCACAAGGGCATGTGACTCGGGACACTGTAGCCAGATTGTTTAGAGAAGCATCACCTGCAAAACCCAGAGCATGAGCCCAAAAAAGAAGCAGCGCAGAGGAGGCAAGGGACAGGGAAGGAGAGCCTGGCCCTTCTCCACTGCCATAAATTTGAGGCGAGAGAATGGGAGCGTTAGTCGTTGGCCATGGTGTCACAGGTCTGTGTGGATTACATTGGCCAGCTTCAGTGATGAAAGTAGGCAGCCAACAGTGAGTTCCTCTTTGTAACAGAAAATAGTCAAAACAGCTTGAAAACTATTCATAATGAGAGCTCTGAGAACAGCCAATGCTACACACACGGAGTGAATACTGTCATTAAGCACTCTTTGGATGACAGTCCCAGCAGTTCATTATCCCCCATCACTGCTTGGGGAGGGTGGTGGAGAGAGAGGGGTGAGCTTTTTTTTAAATAATCCTTTTTTTTTTCTAAATTAATCTCCACTGTAAAGCAGAGCACTAAAGGAGCAGTATAAAGGCAGCATCCTGCCTCGCCAGTGACCTCTAAGGCTGGAGCGTGGGGCTTTTGCAAAAACCAATGCCACCAAAACACAATTCCAGCCTTGATTTTATTCAATTTGCTAATGGATTGTATTTATCCTTTCCTTCTTTTTTTTCCTCCTTTTTTTTTCTTTTTAACAATTTCTGGGTATATTTTCTTCCTCTGAAAGTGCAAACAAAAGTTTACTTTTAAGACCCTGGCTAACATTTGTGACTCATATTAGGCAGCGTGACCAGCAGATGTGAGCTCCAGCCTCACCACCCGTTCACCCTGAATGATGCAGCAGCTGCTGGAGCCTCCTTCTCCATGTGAGGATACTCACCTCCAGGTTGTAACTTCCTTGCGTGGATGCAGGTGGGTGTCTCCAGCTGTGCCCATGAAGCCCCTCCACATGGGGACAGTGCAGTGGGGGGACAGCCGGGATGAACAGGTCTCCCTGCTCTTGTCCTGTGGTGAACCAAATCCTGTGTAACTACTGTGCTTAGGGAAGAGGTGCAGGATGCTGAGCCGGGTATGGGCAAAGGACTGGCAGTGCTCTCCATGTGTCCAAGTGTATCCTGCCTAGACTAAATGGGGACGTCAACTGGAGGTATTTTACAATTATCTCCTCATTTGCAGTGTTTGTTTTTGTCAGGGACAGTGTTACAATGCAGACTGGATCTCCTGACCAGAGGATTTTAGAATGTGAATATCCCTGTATGCCCAGGGAAGACCTCTGTGCCCTTGCCTGGTCAGAGGAGCCCGGTACCCTATCACCACCATCCAAATTCATCAGGGTATCCCTTGACATCAGGAGGAACACTTGTTAAAGCTTGTGCAAATATTTCCCTAGCCTGCAAAGTCACCTGGGCAGCTGTGATGAGTCACTGTGGCTGTGTGTGGCTCCCTGCGCTTCATCAGCATTATCTTTCCTTCATCTCCAGTATCTGAGGAAAGCATCATCACTTATTCCCGAGTCAGAATGCTGAATCTCTTCAATTCCAGCAGCACTACTGTGTTCACAACCTTGTCATTATCCGGAGGCTGATAACCTCAGGCAGAGGTATTAATTTTTTAAGTCATTGAGCAATGTCCTGTTTGTGACACTGGATATCCAGAAATACAAGATACAGCAGCCCTTCCCATTCTCCCAAATCACCCACCAAACCCTCCACCATTCCACCCAGCCTCACTATCCTCCTCAGCCCTTGAAATAGATCCTGATTTAGAGCTGCTCAGCTGCAGGTCCCATTACAGCCCCCTCCTCATGTGCTGTGGTCTGGCATCGCTGCACGGCAGGGACTGCAGATCACTATTGGAATAGTTTTATCCCAAAGCAGTACACTGCTTGTTCCCAAGCGTGGCACCGCTCTGTTTTAATGAGCTTTGGACATGGCATTGTCAGCAGAGCCCTGGCTGTCTGATGATGGTCACTGGGGATAATTAACCCAGTGTGTGCCCAGAGCCCCGTGCCTGCCTGTGGCATAGCTGGGGCAATGCCAACAGCATGGATGGGCTGTGGCTGAGATTTGAAACTGCCTTAAAGGGGCCTACACTCAGTCATTTCTTCCTCTTAAATTGAAGCTAAGCTCAAAGGTCATTGTTTCTAAGCTCAAAGTCTAACTTCTTCCTTTGGAAAAAAAGAAAAAAAGACTATTTTTGAAAAACAGATTCCAAGTGGGGCTCTCTGACTCACTCCATAATGCCACCAGGCCCAGATTAGGATGCTCCTTGCTGGTACCTGTCTACAACTGGCCTCCACAGAGCTGGTGGGGACAAGGCTGGGGCTCCTCATCCGAGGGAAATCGGCTAATGTGCTTTGCACCACCCCGCTCCCTGAATCCTCAAGGCACACAGCCCCTTGGCAGTGCCTGGGGAAGGGTTAACTGTGCTGCCACCTTTGCCTTTGGCCACTTCAGCATGTTTCCTCCGTGTTTGTCCCAGCCCTTTGGAGTGTGCTGCTGCTGCAGCTGGAAGGAACTGCTTGAATGGCACTGAGTACTTGTGTATTTGAAGTTCAGAAAAGCAAGAGTTACTGAGATGGCTTTCCCTTTCCAGGAAGAAACCAGAGCCGGGACTGGCTTTTTCTTCCTCCTTCTTTCCTCTAAATCAAAACAAACAGAAGTTTTTAGCTGCTTCAGCAGGTAATCATTGCCTGTGTCTCAGAAGGAGCCACGGAAAACTCTCTTTGCTTCATAAAACTGAGGTGGCACATTTGTCACCCTTCTCGACACAATTGGCCTGCCACGTGTTGGCAGGGAAGTGGCACATTCTGGGCACTGGGATTTTCTTGCAGTGGCAGCACTGGGCAGTGGTGATGGGACAGCCTGTGGCAGGAGGTGGTACAGCTTCCCTGCCTATCCCCATCCTCATCCCTGTCCAGGCTGGGAGGGCTGGGAGGCCTCAGATGTGCTTTTGGCACAGGTTGTTTAGGCAGGATCACCTCCACCTGGGAAAGCTCCCCCAGCAGGAGGCCAGGCTCCCATCACCCCTGTGCTGGTGCAAAAGAGGGATGTGCTGAGCACAGGGATGGGTGCCACAACCCACATGTGGCTGAAATGGCAAGTGTCACCCATAGGGAGCACCAGGCCTGGTTTTCTATGTGTTTGCAGAATGTCTCCTCATCCAACAAAATAAATAAATGGATAAATAAGAATTGCTGGGCGAGATGTGGTGGCAGGGTGCCAGTCCCAGCACAGCCAATTCATTTTCAGTTCTCATTAATTTGGACTGACCTTTGCTCACATTTCCACCATGAGCACGTTCAAAACAAGGCAGACATTTAACTCTGTTTTGGGCAACGTTACTCTAATGTGGCTTTTTTTTGCATAGCTCTCTCTTTTATGGTAAGCAAATGTACTGCCAACTTTTCTCTTGCTATGTACACCAGCGAAGGGAACCAGATGCTTTGTGTTTTCCTCTGAAATGTATCTGAATGTTGTTTTTTGTTTAGTGTTTCGGAGGGAGGGCTGGCTTACAGACAGCATTTCATAAATCCAGTCCTCACTGCACACTGTTTCCCAACTTACGGCGGGTCCTGGCTGTGGCTCCTGGCTGGATTTGCGGTCTCTCCTCACACAGTGTGGCAGCAGTCCCTGAGGCGCTGAGGGGCTGATTCCCAGCTGTCCCACTCTCAGTGGGGCATGGTTGCCTCTGGAGGAGACTCCACTGGAGGGGTCCCCAGTGACGTGCGGTGAAAGGTGTGGGGCTGGGCAGGCTCATCCCACTGATTTGCACAACAGACAGTCTGCAGCCTGGCCACAGGCAATGGCCATGGCTCTTGAGGAAGCTCTGGGATCAGCCTGGAGTGACATCCCATGGGAAACAATCTCCAGTTCAGGAATGGGGTTTCCTGCTTGTGGGGAGCAGGATGTGGGGATTTGCCTGGTGAGGGGTTTCACTCCCTCCTGCCCGAGGACACTGGGACCATATGGGGCTGCCTGTGCCCACCCCTCTTTGCCGGGGGACTCAGAGCTGGTGTTCTGCATGGTAGGGGCTGCTCCTCCTCCTGTCCATGCAGACCTAGGCTGTTGAAGCCAACCCAAGAAATTCTTGCTGTGCAAGAAAATCATGTATTCTTGGGCAAGATTGTCAAAAATACCTATGCCACCAGGGCACCTCTGGCCATTTAAAATAATTTCTCTTCTCTACCTCCATCTGTACTTCTGCTGCTATTTTTATAATCACTCTTCTGCTTTCAACTCCTTATCTTCTTTAGCTTTCCCTCTCCTTTTCACACTTCATGCCCTAAAATCTTTTCATCACCTTTTTTTTTTTCCTTTTTTCTTTTTTTTTTTTTTGGGGGGGGGTCTGATTGGGCTTTATTTCTTCTCCTCCACCAGATTTATGTGAGTTGTCAAGTCCAGCAGCCATTTGTCTCTGCCTGATGATAGACTTGCGTCCCACCCCCCTCCAAAATCAGATTCATGGCTGTTCTTTAAGGCCCTTTAATATTTTAATGCTCTGACTATAAATTCCATTTTCTCTTAAGCTTCAGTCCTTCTGTGGGCCTTCCCGCGGAGGGCCGGCAGCAACCCCCCGCTCTCTGCTGTGATTTGCAGTGTGTCACAGGCGGCGTTTGCCATGGCTTTGCTCCATGCACGGGAGACGAGGGCAGGGGAGGAGAGCGTAGCAGGAATTCGCTTTTCCTTAAGCTCAAACGATTCTTCAAACCTTGACAGGAATTGACTTTTTTTTTTTTGCTTTCAAGACATGATTTGTTGTGGGCTTGTTGTGCTTTTTATTAAAATGCTCTCGTGGAGTGCTTAGAAAGGTTGGCTTTGCACAGCCTCAGCCTCCTTCTTTAATAAATGCAGCCTCGGCTTACAGTTTTTCCCTCTGATGTGTCAGCTGGGGGACTCACTCTCCATCTCAAATACACCCAGACTGTTTAAATCATCCTTATTTCTCTCAGAGGGAACAGAGACTTTTGCTCTCCAAAACTTTTCACACCCTAAGTTAATAAAACTTCTCTGCTGAAAGGGATGGATGTGACACTGTGCTGAGGATTTCACGGCCGAGTGCTGGATTATTGCTGTGGTGTAAAAGGCTCCCCAGCCTTGGTAAGCACATTGAATGTCTTCTTAAAATATGAGGTTGAAATGCATTTGGCAACGGCTGCGTTGCTCAACACAGCCCATCAACGATGTGTCCTGTGCCTGTGCTGAACCACTCTGCTTGGGAGTGTGCTTCCAGGGCTGCGAAGAGAGCTGGGCTGGGAGCCAGGGCAGAGTTACTATGTATAAACCCAGGAGACCAGGAGGGCAAAACCAGTGCTAGAAATTTTGACAGTTTTTGTAAAAAGTCAAGTCTGTTATTAAGCATGAGATTGGCAGCTGATCCGAAGGGTGACAAAGCAGCCCTGCACTGCGCCAGGAGGGACCTGATAGGGAATTATCAGCTACATCTGGGACAGCTATTTCCTCTAGGTTTGTAAACATTTAACCAAGGAAATGCTAGCAAAGCCTATTGCAGCAAACAGTCCTGAGCCACCAGCGAGGGCTGGCTCACCCTGCAGCCCTCCACCCACTGCAGCAGCACAAGGAAGCAGAGCTGTTTTTCTTCCCTTGATTTTTGGCACCTGGGCCAAGGCAGGGGTAGAGCTGCTGAGTGTTTAATTCAGTGCTTTCCATTTCGGATATTAGTGGTGCAGCTGAGTTATGACACAGGAGCTGAGAGAGGAGTCATTCCCTCTCAACACATTCAGGATTAGTTATTTTCCCATTAAACTGCTTTAGACATGGTGAGTTTGTTGCCTCAGATGGGTCACTGCATGTAACAGGAGCTGTTAGGAAAGCTGATCAGTGTGAGCGACAATAGGGACCTATTGAATTCAATGCAAATTTTGCTACAGATGTATACAGACCAAAACTCAGTGTCACCCTCTGTATTTACACCACAGGGCTCTACTGAGCAGCCACAGTAAGGCTGAAAGGACACAGCAGGGACACAGCAGTGGTGGCACTGGCTGCAGTCAGGTCCCCAGTGCTCACCTCACCAGCTGTCATCGCTTGGGGGTTCACCAGCACCTCTCATGGTCAGGTGGGTTTGTGCATTTGGGGTGTAAAGTGGGAAGATGTGAACTATTTCAGTGCAGCTACAGTAAACAGAGCCATCCAACTTTCACGGGAAGTGGCCATCAGGAGCTTCCCAGTGGAGAGAAGGTGCCTTTATGGGTGCTGGTCATCATGGTTTAGACCCGGCAGTTATGGATGCAAAGGCCACGTGCTGCAATGGATGGGCTCCCTGTGGTCCCTTCAGGGAGGAGGCGGAGCGCCAGCCTCCCTGCCTGCCACTGTCCACAGCAAAGCTGGCACCAGCTTTCGCTCAATCCCGTTGGATGGCTGGTGATAATGCCAGGCTCCAGTAGACAGAGGCGTTCTTCAGAGAGAGACAGAAGAGAGTGAGGCAACGGGTGGCTCTACTTGCACCTGCCTGCAATTAATTAATTACGAGTCCAGTCATTAGCTCAGCCCCCATGGCTCCCCTTACTGCCAAGCCCCCAGCTGTCCAGAGAGTAAGTCATTATTTGAAAAGACTTCCCATTAAACCCAAAAGAAAAGGGATATTTGAAAGAAGAAGGGGCAAGAGGAACAGCAAGGGTGCACACACGATTGCAATCAACTCTAGAGGATGTGTAGGAGTGGCTGGATCCCCCTCTTGGAGCAGCCTGAGAATGGTGAAATCGATTTCATTAGCCTGCTCAGCCCCTGATTAGTCTTGTGCCACATGAAACACCCCCCGCGGCTCCCCACAGTCCAGCCTCTGCTTGCAGTGGGTACCCTTGTGTGCATGGCAAATGCACCAGGGCACCTGGGTCCCACCCCATCCTGCCGGCTCCACAGCAGCCCCATCTAAGTGCGATCCCAGCTTCTGCTGAGAAAAAATGCCTGAAGATTTCAGTTTCCTGAAGTGGGTGCCTGCCTCCTCTTGGTGCCCAGGCAGCAGCTTCAGCCCAGCTCACAGGCTTTCAACCACAGCCAGAGCACACATCTGCTTTGCCTGCCATGTTTCTATTACCTGCTCTCTGCTCCCTGTGTTAGCGGAGGCTCCCCTTAAACCGCAGTGATTTACAGGCGGTGTTACGGCAGGACAGGTCTGACACTGATTGAGTCGCTTATCTGCCGTCTCCGTCCTGCTCTCTGACAGCCTCTCCCCCAGGTATCAATCTGCACATCAGTTCTTTATTCCTGGGTGAGGGGACAGCTGTCAAGGTTGCAGCTACACTGTCATCTTCATCTAAGCTGCCAGCCACCTTTCATTGCTTAAACACCCTCTTTAACACACAGATGCTTTGGGAGGGGGTCATGGTGTTAGAGATGGCAGCAAAATTTCATTTGCTCTCAAGGTGCCCAGGGCTTGATGGATTGGCTTTCATTTGTCAGGGTGTGCACAAATAAATAGTTTCCAAGCTGTAGGTTCAGCCCCACAGCTTCTCCCTTCTGCAGCCCCGCAGTGGCTCCTGGCTTCCTGCTGCAGGGTGCTGGGACCCCTGTGAGACATGAGGCTCCCCTGGGCCTAGGCTGCCACCAAGGCGGTGTGACAGAGCAGAGAGATGGTGGAGAAGACAAATATGTGGAGCCAGGCTTGGCACTGGTGTTTGCCAGGAGTCTCCACTGTCTTTGTGACGCCCACGAAGAGGGCTGAAGCTGAACTGCAGAAGACCACCCCATCCCAGTCACTGCCCACTTTGCAAGGTTCATAGAAACAGGACAGGGATATGCTGGAATACCAGCACCTGTACCCTTGTGAGGTGGACAAACTGCAACAGGCTGGCCCCCACCAGTGCACTTTAGTTCTAAATGAGGTTTTTCTTAGCCTAAAACTGCACTCCTCTCTGGGATCGCTAGCAGCACTGGGCCGTGGCACAGGGTGACAGGAGAGGACCTGCATCCAATTTGGGGTTTACTCTCAGGTGCTGCTTTTGGGCCAGAGCAGCTTCCAGCCATCCCCAGCTCTGATAGGAGAGGATGTGTGTGCACTGGGTCTGTGTTAAAACCAGCTGTGTTAAAACCTTGGTGTGACCCTGGCAGCTTGGGGTAATCCAAAGAGACAGGCAGTGCACAGCAAAGGAGAGCAGTGGGCGTGGCCCTGTGTGCCTCCAGTTGCACTTTGTTTCGCTGGGATTTCTGCTACCCACAGCCCTCTTCAGTTTGGTTTTCTTGGTTGCTGCTCTTTCATGAAGAAAAAAGCCACTGAAACATAATCTCTACCATAATGTTTATTAAATAGTAATTTTAAAAGGTTTTTATACAAATCATATAAACACAGTTTTATTTTTTGTTTTGTTTGTTTGTTTGTTACACCGAAGAATCACAGTAAAAGCTCTTTAAGTCCATACGTCCTGGCTCAGCCAGTAAATGGTCAAATACCTTGAACTGCAAACCTTGGAGAATTTCCATTTCTGCATATAATTTCTTAATGGTATAATTCCCATGCTCACCTTCGGCACCTTCCCACAAAATGAAGTCACCCAGCACTACAGCCCGCCCATTAGCAATATGTCCTGCTATGGGAAGCGTGTGGAGGCAACAGCCCATTTAAGCAAAGGCATTAATGCCGATTTTTTTTTCTTTTCTGAATTTCACAGAGGGAATTGCAATCAGCAAACCTAATCTACTTGCAGAGGAGAATGCAATGAATTGAATGCACTGATGACTTTTCCCCCCTCCCTGTTGAAGTTACAATCAAACACAGTTTTCCGTAGAACAGTAAAGCACCCGGCAGAGGTAAGTGAGGTATTGGCTGTGCAGCATTATCGGCCTTCTCTCGCCTGGCGAGCTCACATGTGAGCCCTGCCCCAGCTGCCAGGGGCGGGCGGGACACATGGGCTGGGCGCTTCGCTGGGCCCGTGCCACATTAGTGCCAAGGTCAGCAGTACTCTCCTGCCCCAGATCAAGAGATACAATAACACGAGTCAGTCCCACAGAATAAGTCACATACACGATACATACAGAGAATTCACGTGCGTGTGCAAACACACTATTTCTGAATATATGTATATATGAACTCTTCTCTCTGTACGCCTACTAGACACCATAACATCACCTTTTTAATTATATATTTTCACCTATTGTTCGCCTAAGTTGGCTTTTCTACTGTATGGTCCTTTTCCATTCATCCTTCCCCTCTCTGGTGATTTGAAGGGGATAAAATCATTGAGCAGCAGCAATCCAGCTTTGAAATGGTCTGGTACATTTCCTCTCACTGCCTCTGTTTCTTTTGTACAGTAAAATAACACCCCTGTGGAATTTGTCTGTGAAAAATGCCAAAAGAAATAAGGTGATTCGAAAGGAGAATCAGAGACACATTTACTGCTGTTTTTGTCGGGTGCACAGTGTGAATTAAAAAAATGAAGGCCTTTGTGTGTGCGCATCTCTGCGTGTGTGTACGAACTGTGGATGTTCTGATGACGCAGCTGCTGTATCTGCTCCCCCAGTACACGTGCGTCTTTCTTACAGCAGAGAAGGGGTTTTTTTCCTAAAAACTTACTGTCTGAGGGAGCTCTTCATGAAACAGTAGACAAATGTTCCTATTCCCAAAGTACCAAGAAGCAGCTGTGGCACTGCTCATGTGTCCGTGCTCACCTCCTCTCCAGATGCTGCTTGAGTCCCCAAACACCTGGACTCCCACATGATGTGTTTGCGGGGCTGGGCAAACTGAGCTTCACAACATATCACACCTTTGTCAATTGCAGTTATGAGGAAAATAATGCCATCCCCAACCCAAACTATTTGCCAGGTAAAATGTAAAAATCAGGACATGCCAGGTACTACCAAAGAGCCCCTGGAAAAGCAAACCCAGTGTGACAGAAAGGTTTCTTATTTATGTATGTGCAAGCTGATAGAGATGATCCATCTGTACTGAAATGGAAATGAAGGCATTGGTTTGGGGTTCAGCATTTGAACTCTTTTTCTCCATTCAATTATTTTCATAACACTCCTCTCCCACAGCACAGCGGTAAGTGGAGAGGCACCAGCTGCCACACAATGTAGCCAGACCATTTGAAAGTAGAAGGACCAGATTTCTGCTGGGCTCTAACCAGCAGAGAGTGGTGAAGAAGAGCATTTTGTGGGGAAGGATGAAGGCCTCACTTGCTGTTTGATACAGCACTGATCATTAGCTGGAGGAAAATACTTCTTCTAAGGCACTTGTTCAAAGTAAAAAAAACCAAAACACAGCTCATAGATAGAACTTGGAGTTTTTGCTACTGATCAGGAGCAGCGCAGCTTTGCTTCAAAGGGGATGTGGCAGCAGCTGTTTGGTCCAGCGGTGCTGATGGCACCAGGTCACACCCCCAGCTCCAGGGAGAAGGGGAGCACCAGGAAGGTGAGGGGGTGCCAGCAGGCACCATGGCCTGGCTCCCCAGGGCTGTGGGCATGGCTCCAGCCTCATTCCCTGTTCATTTTCCCTCCCTGGCACTTTGGAGAGGCCTCAGCACTGTACCTCAAGTCAAACCCCAAGTGAAGCCCCCTTCCCAAAGCCTTTGCCTAAGCGCCAGCAACCTGACAGGCTCTCTGTTTTGTTTGTTGCAATTTTCTCATTATAGCAAAAAGAAAAATGGCAGGCTCAAGAGGGGTAGGAGATTCAAATAAAGGCCTTCCTGATGAAGGCCTCAGCTGTTGCAATCAAAGATCTGGATTTAATAAATGGCTCTTATTCACAAATCACTTTAAGGCTCTTCAGCTTTTCTCAGAGGTGCTTCTACACACAGGGTTTCCCTTCTATTTTCTTTCTTAGTGATTTCAGAAAGTGCTGTTGTTACTGTTGACAGTAAAGCCAGTATCCCACCTTTCCCCTGCTACCAGGAGAAGGAGAGTTGAAGGTAACAACATGCTTCCATTTTCAGGTCTGCAAACTGCAGCATCCTGTTCTTAGTGTGAAGTGCACAATTCCCTACAATGATACCTGGACGGAGTCTAAAATGGACAGGGGCTCCGTGTGTGTGTGTTATTTCTAAAGAAATCCCTCAGCCTTCTCAGCAACTCACCAGAGAAAGGAGGTGGGAAATAACAATCAACATTTAGTTTCTCACATCCAAAAGGTAAACCAGGCTCCCTCACCACATCCCAGCCATTCACATCAGCAGAAAATGAAGATGAACCAACAAACAAGGGGCTCAGTCCCCCCTCGCTCGGCACAGTCTGGTTTGCAGGAAAGCTACTCGGTCCTGGTGGAGTGTGACCTGGCAGCAGGACCTGGTGTCAGGAGCAGTGCCTCCCCTCACTCTTCCTGCTCCCCTCATTCCCTGTTATGGCATTCAGTTCCCATAGAAAACAGCAAAAAAAGTACCCCCCTGCCAGCCCACCTCACCGGGCACAATGCCAAGGGTGATCCCCAGGCACCCATCAGGCCTCCGAGCAGCACTTCTGGTGGTTCATCTTCACCTTGTGCTTGATGCCATCGTACAGTTCGAAGTTGTAGTTCTCCAGCGTGGTGGAGCTCCGCGAGGACACCCCGGCGTACGAGCACGTGCAGTAGAGGAGCAGACCAGCGCAGATGGCCCCAAGGAGGACGCCGAGGGAGCTCATTGCTATAATGGTCACCAGGATGGGGTCCAGGGTGTACAGCCAGCTTTTCTCTTTGTCCAGCTTCGGGGTTCCTGGAGAGTTAGTAGAGAACAGTGTGTCGTTCCTATCCGATCCAAAGTAATCTGCAGTGGAATGGGCAGTTATTATCCAGGGATCACTTTTTATTCCCTCTCACCTTTATACATTTCTTAACTTGGAGTTGTGATGACTTTACAAGAGTTAAAGTATATATATGGGAATATCTCAGCAGGATTCACTAACCCAAGTCTAGAAATAATGTGAAGCACCAAACTACCAAGAAAGTTAGGCACCCTGATTCACTTTTAGACATCAGACTATTGACATAGCATGCAAGCATTTTACACCCACCAAAACTCTGGCCCTTCCAGTGCCACTGGGTTCAAAACTATGGAATCAATCTGTCACAGGTCTCGGACTTAATTTTCTTCATTTACAAGTCAAAATGCCATGCAAGCAGCAATTAATGCTTAAAAGATCAGTTTCACTTCTCCTAACACAAATACAATATATTGACTTTGCAAGGTTGCTGGCTGTTGAAAAAGGAAAACAGGAAAAGAAAACCAATGCCTTTGAACACTAAGCCACCACTTCAGTGTATGTTCTCAAGTGTGTTCTAGCTCCTCACACCACTAAAGCTGAAGTTTGTGAGTAATCTTAGCATCTGAAACTGAAACACATGCTGCCACAGTTGAATTGTCCATGTGGCATTTGGATACCAACCTGGATCATCGTTGTCTTCAAAGTCTTGCTCAGAGCTTGGAAAGTCATCCTCCATGCTTGGGAAGTTCACTAGAACAACAAAATGGGAAGCACTGTTTGTTAAAAGAGGCCTTCTGGGGGCATCATTGCCACTGGTCACTGGATTGTGAGACCAGCCAGAAGAAAGTAATAGTTAAACTATGACAAGGCTCTTCCTCGTGGAAGGAGGAGGAGCTCTTTATCTTCTTTCCTTGGCCAAAGTCAATGAAGGCTCTTGCACACTTGAGAGAACGGGATCTTCACACTGTGTCACATTTCATAACCACCAAATGACCAGCTTTTAAGAAGAAGAGAGTGAGCAAAAAGCAAAGAAACCAGACAACTTGAATAGCACTAAAATATTGTCACTGGTGCCTCCATAATGGCCATAATTCACTATTAACATGCTCATGGGTATTACCCTTACACCTTTGAATAGGATCTTAGTGCCTGTCATTACTTGCCACTAATGCTGGATCCATTTAGCACACACTCTACTTTTCATCTTTTCCCATACGTCTGACTGGATATAGAGCTTCAATGACCCAGTTCCTCTTTGGGTTTCAGATAAATTCACAGTAATTTGAGGAATTTATGTATCTTCATTATATGTTTTAATGCAAAAGCTGGTTGAAATGGAGAGAGAGGCAAATGGGTGTCCATATCTAGGCCCTTACGTTAACATTTCCCTGATCCAAACTCCTTTTAGTGGTGACATTTCTTTCTATTGTTCAGCACAGACCATGGACTTGTAACCAAATGCACATATTATAATCTGAGCAGAAGTAAGTTATTTTCCTGTGCAGGCTTCCTATCATTATCTCTGCGTACAGTTACCATGGCTCTTTTCCACTTTTCCGAAAGAAAATGTCTTTTCATTTCAATCTGCCAAGAGTTTTCAAAGCTGACTGTAACTTGGGGTCCTCAACTGAGAAGGTGTCTCGAAATGATCAGGAATGCAAAAAATCAGGGACTAGAAAGCGACAGAAGTCACACCTTGGAAATAGTTGTGGTTGGAACCAAGACTACTTTGTGTCCTGTGCCAAAATGGCAAGAAGAGTTTAAAGAGGTTACTTACAAACAACCAAAACCAAAGAATGTCACTTGTGCCTAAAAAGCCACATGCAAAGAAATCATTCAAAACCTTATAAAAGAATATTTCTGCATATTTGCATGGATATTTAGGACTTGAAAAGGCCTTCTGAGTTGTCAAATACACTTTTTTTGCTATCCCAGACAACCGTGTCAGGCAATCCATGCCAGTGACATTTCAAGGTTCACTTCCAGAGTGGGGTCTCTGCTGAAAGCCACACTGCCCCAACACTCCCTGACACCCGACTGCAGTGATCCTCTGCTGGTACTGTTACCTTTCCATTCCTTGGGCAGAATTATATCTGCACCCAAAGGATTAAGGGATCTCTTTGAATTTTCAAGTGAACCTGGCAACAGGAAGGCTCACAGCCCAGCACTTGCCCCTCCTGCTGATGAGTTCTGCATCTAGTTTCTAGTGAGTCAGGTAGTTAAGCTGACTCAAGGCTGCTGGTACCTTGTTGAAGAAACACAGGTGCACACTGCCTTCTGTAAATCCTCGCTTTAGCGGCGAGTTCACATGATTTCTCAACAGTTCTCGAACTGACAGGCCCAGACGGCAACATCTTGGGGCTGGGAGAACTGCCTGAGGGCCTCTTGCAAACATTTAGAACCAAACATGTGGAAAAACAACTTGCAAAGCAGTTCACTCGTGGAGACGTCTGCACTGCTAGTCACCCATTGGAAGACAAGTAGTGAGATTTGCCATCCGTGTCACCCACACAACCCTACAGAAACTGTATGTTGCTCAAAGACGAGCAGAGGTCAAAATTAGATGACAGTCTGCCCAAGGAGCCCATGTGTGGAGAAAGGCTGCTGGAAGTCATTTGTACGACATTCCATATTGTAGCTGCTCTAAATTTCATGTGAGAACAAGCTAGCAATTTGATCCTTTTGTAATTTCCCAGGGTAACCTTGAGGGAAAAGCCAGAAATAAAAAAGTATTGGTTAATCAACACTTTCAAAAGAACACCAGTTCTTCCAGCCTGAAAGGAAAGAGCATTGGGAAAACTTGAAAAGAGAGAACATTTATACAAAAAGCCCAGCCCAGAATCTGTTTACTCTTCTAGTGATTTGCTCAATTCCCCATGCGAATACAACTCTTAAGTCCTGCTTAAATGACATCTTCCTACTTGCCCATTTTCCTTCCTCCTCAGGCCCTCATTCTTCTGTTCCCCACACGCTGTTTCATTGGTATTTGATTGTATGTTATCATGCAGGGCTCTACACCCTCTGGAAAGCTTTAGAAAAATATAATTCAACATTTCTTTTTCCAAGCTGGGGTTTCTCGAGTCATTAACTGAATCAGCTCAGGCTGTGTGGGTGTCTGTGGGAATTGAAGCTGGTGGTCTCAGTTCAGTTCGTAGTGGAGATGATTTAGAATCTAGCCTGTCACAGAATCTAGCCTGCTATTTGTCATCAATTAGGCTCCTTTGGGACAAGTCTCAGCAATACTGTCACAAGTGGAGCAGGCTACAGAAGGCAACTCCCTTAGAAAGTGATCCCCAGAAAAGCCCTGCAAGCTGGTGGGCAGAATGGGAGAAACATGCATCACTCTGTGTTGTGGAGAGCTGCTTCCTTAAAGGGCAGATTTCAGGCACAATTTACCTTGCATTTTAAAAGGGAAAAAATACACCAGAGAAAGGTAGTCAAGAAAGGTAGGGGGAAACTGTAATTAAATATGAGGAATGATTTCTCCTGAGTGAAAGGCCATTTTTAAAGCCTGTGTGCCAAATGATGGCTGCGAGCACCTAGCCAGTCATGGCCAAAAGATGATATTAGCAATGATGTTGGAAACAGCTGGATGCCAAGAAAGGCTGCTATCTGTTGGATCTGAGAGCACTGCCAGCTAAAAGGCTAATTTATGGGACCTGAAAAAAGAAAGATAAAATTCTAATCAAAGACAAGGGCTGATTTAAGTACCATGTTTGTATGAACTCACATGGAGGGAGAGCAGGAGAGAATTAGTATTTCCAGAGATTAAAGAGCTTCAATGTACATCTGTTTTAAAATAGTAGCAGGGGTGGAAGGGATTGTGCCAGGGCGGACGAGGGAGGAACGACAGCAGACAAGGTTCTCTGGTGTCCCGCCACAGACATACACGTGCCTCTTGCAGCAAAGCTCTCCAAACCTGCCCAAGGCAGCTCACCTCCCCAAAGCTGAGCTCAGCATGTCTTATGGCCTGGCATGTACTTCCCACCACCACAGGTGCTCGATGCCAGCCCTCCTGCACGGGCCTGCCAGCAGCCCCACCACCTCTGGCACAGACCTCCGCACCAAGCCAAGAGCTATTGCTTTGGAGAGAACACCCAGCCCTGACTGCTGAAACCTGGACACATTCTTCCAAGGCAAATGACAACTGTCAGGAAAAAAACTGCTGTTCGTTTCTAGCTTGACTTTGTCTGGTTTAAGTCCAGGCACCAGGTGCTGCCTCCTGCCAGGTCCCTCCACACTGGGGCAGAGCTCTATAACCCGGCATCTCTTTCCACACACAGGCATTTGCAGATTATCTGTGATGCCTCTTGGAGTCTTTCTGGGTGAACAAAATGAGCGTCTCAGCAGGAGGTGCCCTTCCCAAACAATATATCAAACTTGCAGCAATTTCCAGATCTTATTATTGCCTGCCTAGAGATGCTCTGGCACAGGATAGTCTGGCCTGGAGAGCACTCAGGATGCACGCTCACTATCCCTGTGCTCCTGCTCCCCACTTTCTGCAGGGGTCCACGGGCTCTGGGGCTGAAAGCGATGCACCAGGTGATGGTAGTTTGTGAGCTCTGCTCCCTACAGTCTTTCATCCCCAGTAATATCTGTGGCTGTGCCTGCTGGGACAAAAAAGAAGAGTGGGTAGGAAGAAGAAAAACAAATTGCTGGTTTTGGGGAAATAAGCAGCACATGGTTGTTCCCCCACTGTGGAAGGGACTCAACGGCAGCCAGCTACATGCTCACCCCTCTCTCCTGCTGCTACAACATCCCTCTTGGCCAGTGCTATCCTGCCCAGCAAAGGGAGCGTAGGAGGCACACAGCTGCTCTGCTGCCAAACAGTGCCCATGAGGGTCTGACACATTAAATGCAGCCAAAGCCAGGAAAATGGGGTCAGAAATTGCCATTTCCCATTCTTGGCAGAGAGAGGCAGAGCTCCAGCTCCGCTCTCATCCTTGCTTTTCTCTCTTTGCTCATTCCCAGTCCTTTTCTCTCCGCAGCAATAGTGTGACTCCAACACACATCATTTTGTTTTGACACAGCAGAGCAGCCGCCGTGGCCTCGCCTTGACACTGCTCTGCTTGGCGGCGGCGCAGCGCTGCTCCTCTGGCTGGGAGCCCCGGGGGCTGGGGGTGACACCTCCCACCCTTAGCAAATGGAGAAGCACTTCTCAAAGCAGCAGCACAGGCTCCAGGCAGAAACACTCCCTCTGAATCCCCCATTGCTCTATTTCCAGCTGAAAATCCACCTCATTCTCTCTTTCCCACTCCTCCAGAAACACAGGACTACTTTAGTTTACAGAAGGGATAAATCCCTGCCAAATTTCAAATTAAAACAGTGCTTTGGCTACAGTTGAGCATTAAAGAAAGCAAACAAGTTGTCACTCCCTGGCCTGGCCTCCCTCTGCAGTGCAGGAACCCTTGGACCTTATTCTTGGATTGCCTTGGGGATGCCCTGTTGGTGGCCAGTGGTGAACACCATAGACTACCACAGAACTGTCGTCAAACTGGGGGCACGGATGAACCTCTTGCACTCCTTGGGCTTCCCATATGAAGATAAGGTGGGAAAGTATGGCTGGGCAGGTGAAGACCCCCCACCAAAAGCACTTAGAGACATGGACCTGGGCTGGGTGCTTGGAGTGGAGGTGGCCGTGAGCAGGCAGCTATTTGCAGCCCCAGTGCTGCCCTCCAACACGTGGCACCAGGCCCTGCTGTACTCATGGCAGATGGCCAAGGTGGCTGCCCAAAATGAGTACTCTGCCAAACCCTCCCTGCAGCAGACACATCCCCTATTGCAGCCTGACCTCTTCTCCAGCGTGCCCTGCTTTTGCACCTCTCCTCAGCACCGGCACCAGGCCAGGGAAACAGTGGTGGTGGCATGTGCGCGTATGGCATGACTGTGGCATTACACAGTGTGTTTCCTCTCCCTCTCGCCTAGCTCTGGACAGCCCGGGTAAGGAGCTGACACGCAACTTCTGTGCTCCGTGCTGAGCTCACCCACCCCAAACCGAGCGGCTCCTCGGTGCAAGGGCAGCACTGTCCCCCGCCGCCGCCACGCAAGGGCTCGGAGCTGGGGGAGAAGCTGGCAGCTCCGTGGCATCCTGGTATGTTTATCACCCTCCCCGTTGTTGCTGTTTGTTTTTACAGTGCAGTGGCTAATGACACGATTCCTCAAACTGGCAGTCACGCCTGCAGTCTCTGCTAAGAGCCGCCAAAGCCACTGATGGAGGAGCTGTGGCGGAAAGCCAAGCGGCTGTCCAAGCTCGCCTCGGGGCCTCGCCTGCTGTCTGCACGCCTAACTCTGCTGCCCTGACATGGGGTAAGTGGGGGCTGGCCCTGCTAAAGTCAGTAGGTTTTCACAAGGTTTCTAGAGGGGCAAAAATCCAAACATAGCGCCATGCACAGCCTGGTTTCTATCTTGTTCCCTTGCACTCAGCAGCAGAGGCATTTCAGCCAGGCCAGGAAAAGCCAACCTCGCCGCCGCAGCCCGGGGGGCGAGCAGCTCTGGGGTCCCTGTGCCAAGTGTCATCCTGCAGGTGCCTGCCCTGGCAGGAGGCTCACCCAACTGTGCGGCCGGTCCGTCGGCTGGTGAGTGAGCTTTGCAGCCTACTCCTGCCCGATCAGCCATCTCGGGCATGCTGACATTGCCAAGGCACAGCACAGCCCTTCCCACGGTGCCCTTTGCTTTGCCAGGTCAGCGCTCCCTCTCTCACATCCCCATTAGGCACTGGCTTTGCCCCAGTGCTTACAGAGAGTGCCCATGGACCCCCTTCTGCTCCTACAACACAACACCAACTGTAGAGATAAGATAAAATGACTGACACCATCACACCACATACCACCAGGGAGCCACGCCCAAAGCCTCCCCGTGACACACAGGACACATCAGGCTTCCACCCCTAATGCTGCTCCCTGAAAAACAGAGCCCCTACTGCTCCCCAAAAATGTTTTCCTCTTTCTTTTTTTTTAAGTAGACACTTAAATGCCTGAAGTTACTGGCAGAAGAGTTTGCATCAAAATCACACTAAGCTGTATTTATTTCCTTAAACAAAGCATGCTAATTTTAGCTGCTTTCTTCCCTAGGATGTGCTGCAGCCTGAGCAGCACCCAACTCTCTGACCAATCTGTCTGTGGCGCACGTACGGAATAATTAATCCTGAACGATTCCTCCCTTTTCGTCTGTTTACTTAACAGAATTTTTTTCTTCCTTGTTGGGAAGCCATCAGTCAGTCTCTCCCTCCCTGTTTTTCACATGTGCATATTTGTTTTGAATTTTGCTTGAACAGTCGCTGAAGTGTACAAAATGCAAATTACAAGTGTAATTTGCTTTGCTGTACAATTAGAGAAAAAAAAAGCACCCTCTCCCAAAAAACCAGCATGAGTCCTCAACTTTGCTTCTGTTTGAATAGCCAGTGTGAGGGATCACATTTGAATTATTTTTTTGTCGGTGGCCTGAATTCCTAGTAAAGTCAGGAAGCTTCATTGCAAAGCTGAGCTTTATGCCAGGGTAAAGAATATGAGAGAAGGAAAATAAATGAAGGAGGGAAGGAAAAACCTCTCAAACTGGCAGCAGAATACATTTCACATGAAACGTGATGCTGCTGACTCTGCCGAAGGGGTGAAAGGTGCACCTAGGGAGGATGGGAAGCAGAACTGCTGCAGCAGAGGTCCCTGTAACAAGTTGGGAGGACTCAGGTGAAGGGAAAGCAGGGGACGTACACCTGTCCAAACGCTCAGTGCTGTGGCACCCGGGCCACTGCCGTGCAGGGTCTCCTGCAGTCTGACACGCAGAGACAAGGATTGCACAGAAGAGGAAAGCACTGCTGTTTTCATTATTAATTTTGGTAATGGCTTACCCATTTTTTGCTGTGCTCGGGGACAGAGCGTGCGGCTCAGCTGAGCTGGCAGCCGAGCCAGCCCCAGGGGCCCTGGGAAGTCGGATGTCCTGTCTCCAGGGGCCCCAGCTAGAGAAATTCTGCGTAATCACACTGAGCAATTTAGCACTTAGGCAATGCTAGTGAAATCCCCAAACAATCCCAAGGGTCAGTCCAGCCTCCCAAAACTCCCACTAAGGACTGGTACAAATGTAATGGATCTAAAAGCTGCTATTAACGGCCTGATCCTGAGTGCAGTGAGGCCGGGTGCACACAGCAGCTGCGCTGCTGGGAGCTGGGTCTGCATGCAGCAGAAACTGGAGCTTCACTTGGCTAAAAGGAATAGCCCTGATGCTCCAAAGAGTTTTGAAACTCTGCTTTGCTTCAACCAACAGCATTCTTGTTAGTAAAGAAAGAAGAAGAAAGAAAAACCCCAGATATTTGTATAAAAATATCATCATTTTATTACATTCCACACAATACATCTTCAAAGAATTTCAAATTTCCACAAGATATTTTTCACACACAGGCAACTGGGCAATGCTGGGGATGTCAGGGCTCAAGGAGCAGGGGAGAACTGGGAGTAAAAATCTTGAAGTGACCTTCTGTTTTGTCTTTGGTGATTTTGGTTTGAAAGACAGGGTGCCACATTCTCCTCTCTGACACACCAATGCACACTTGCTAAGTCTATGGGGGTGAACCTGGTCAAAGTGAGATCCTCTGAACTAGGGAGACTGAACTGACTTTGGGAACATGACAATATCATCTGCTGACATAGCTTGGCTGACCTGAAAATGCAGCCAGTGCATGCCAGTATTTCACATCTGTTTTAATTTGCAGCTGATTGAGGGGGTTGGGACTCCACATCCCAAACCAGATGCACTGCAACACTAGTGCTGTGTGATGAGAAGGCTCACAGTGAAAGCACCCAGGCCTTGGAAGCCCCTCTCCAGGGACCTTTCAATGGCACTGCCTTCCAGGTTGCAGGAGCTCCCCGTGTCCATTCTGGCCCTATGGGACAGGCATGTCCCTGCTGCTCTCAAAAACCTTGTGGGAGCCAGGCCCAGGTGCAGTGATGCCCCAAGCATCCACCATGCCTAATGTGCTCACCATGGCACATCACTCTGGGCTTTTCTGCGCTCCCTCCTTGTTTTAGACGCTGCTGCAGCTGAGAGGATCCCACTGAAATCTGCTGTGAAAACAGCATGGGGAGCTGAAACTGGCTGCATGAATTAAGGCAAGGAGGGGGATAGAGTGACACCCCCATCAACAGACATCCCCTGGGGATAGGGCTATGCTGCAACAGGGGCCAATACCACTTCAGCACAGTTTGTGTTTCTACTTTTTTCCCAGACCAAAAGGCAGCTCAAGACTGCAGGGAAGTTAACAGAGCTGCTTCATCTTGATTAATTTTATGCAATATTAATGGGCAAAGGAGGGGTGGGCACTAGCAAGTTTAGAAGCGGGGAGGGAAGCTGATCACTCATCACAGATGGACACAAACAAGATGGAGAACCTTGCTCACTGGAGGTACTTTTTTTGCCTGCAAACAGATTAGGGTTAACAATTCAAACCACTTTTGCATGTCATCATTCAGTAATTTATATAAGGCATTTCCACTACAATACGCTGGGCCATTCAACAGTCGGAGGCATGTGGAGGCTCCTCCTCGCCTCCCCAGTTAAAGCAGCAGCAATAGCTGGGCCCCCCAGGCGCCCTGCTTGGGCTTGGCTTGCTAGATGTTACTGGCGCTCTAAGAAGCAGAACATTAGCAAACGCAAAACTGACATTCTAGAAAGTCAATGGGCAATTTTTATGATTCAGCAGCTATGGATTGGGCAGAAGGAAAAAACCAAACCCAGAAAGGGGAACTATACTTGTCCCTTGAACATTTCTAGCAGAAAGACAAGGAAAAGCCCTCTCCCCTTTCCCCATGTAAAAGCAAAACCATCAGCACCCAGAGCGAGGATACTTATTAAATAAATAAACCTTCAATTCTCAAGAAACTACAGTGTTTAGCATCCACTAAGACCTGCTGAAGTCTATGTGTTACCCAAAGGCTGGCTTTAACAGATACAAACAAAACATTCATTATGAGCTTCTCTGATATAAGGCAACTTTAAATAGATTCACTTGCAGGTGGGGGAAGAGGAGGGCTTCCCCTCCCTCTTCCAAACAATGGCTGTGTTATCATGTTGGCTGCAGAAAGAATAAAATTGAGAGATCTTACTTTTTGAACGTCTACGGACCTCTCTGGATTCTTCTAGCCATCTGAGGTGGACATTCCTACTGTCCAGCCTGGCCTCTTCTCAATTTGCACCCAAGACATTAACACTATCAAACAAGAAACCCAGCCAAAGCTAGATAAGGCAACAAAAAAGCATTGCTCTCTTCCCCAAGTAAACAAATCAGGGCATTCACCATAAACATGTCCCAGACCTTCCGGAGAGGAGGTGGTAGGGGGGGAAATTAACAACAACAACAAAAACAAAAATAAAAGCATTCCCTGTGCAAGTAGAAGCAACAACAAGCAAATTAAAAAGGGGCTGTTTCTAAATATACATTCAGTCAGTCAGACACACACACACTCTCCCTGCACGCTCACACACGCAGATTTAGCACATGTGCACACGAGCCTCACACACAAGCTTCCAGGCTCACCATCAGGTTCCCTTGCAGGTTGCCTACTGGGAGGAGAAAAAAACCCAAAAGCCCAAAGAAGGCGACCAACAACAAAAAAATACTCCCCAAACAAACACAACAAAACAAAATAAACCCCCACCCAACACCCCAAGTATCCTTGAAAAGTAATAGAAAGGGAGCGTTCACTTCTGAAGTGAAGGGGCGGTGTGTCTCTTCTGGCGATCCAAGATGCAGCATTAGTTTAGAGTTTGTAAAAGATTCGGGGAGGGCTGGGGGACAGAGAAGGGATGGAGATATCTAAGAGTTCACACGTATGCTAGGTAAGGAAAAAAGTGCAAAACTGAGGCAACGTATTTGAAGTCTTAGTTTCTGTCTGTCTGTCTGTTTTGTGTTTTGTTTGCTTTCTCGTTCCTGTTCGGCTCTCAGCAGCGCAAGCTGGGGTCTTGCTCTAGTTTTATGGTTAGGGTGGGCTCCACGGCCACAGGGGCCCCGTTGGCATAGTGGGAGGTTTTGTAGGTGATGGAGTGATCACTCTTCTTGGCCGCATAGCGGAACCGGTGGTAGTGGAGCACAAGGGCCAGCGCGACGGAGACCAGCACCACAACAGCACCTCCGGCGGCAATAACGTAATACCAGTAGGCTGGGATGGGCTGCACTGACACCGTGTCCACTGTGGGCTCGGTCCCTGGCAGGAGGGTTGCCCCTGGGGAGGAGACACAGAACAGGGTTGCTAGGTGGGAGGCATGCAGACGCACAAAAAGAAACACACATGCTTTCAAGAGTACAGCACGGAGCAACAGGTCCCACAGCCGCCTCCAGCTACAGGGCGTGCTCCTAGGGGAGGGCACAGCCTGGCATTTGCTGAGCCCGCACATTCAAGGGCCTTTCTCTTCCCTTTTAATTAATCAGGCTGCCTGGATCGCAATACAAATTCCATATGCACTATTATTACTGTTATTTCTGGCATCAACGAATGTTTTTTTCCCTTCTTTATTTTGGCCATCTCCAGATCAGCCACCTGGTTTTGTCTCCACATGGCAGATGTTGTCAAGCAGTGACAAAACACATCACGTTCCTAATTGGAAGAAAAGCATAATCTCAGATGGCCGAGGAAGTTACCACAGGAGGCTGGGAAAGAGATTATGGGGAGACGCAGTTGTCATTTTTACTGAAAAGACAGAGAAGTTCTCTGTCCAAAGTGCTCTGCACACAGGTCTAGTCTCAGTAGGTGCCCCATTCACAGACCTACATACATTTTATTACTATTTCCTACAGTGAGTAGGGATGGCTATAATTATTTACAGGGCATGGGCTGCAAAATTCAACCCAATATTCAGATAAGAAACTCATGCTCTCTGCAGCTTAAGCAAGCCAGGACTATGAATTCATGCTGATAAAGCACACCTTGGGAAGGCTGGAAAAGCATCTGCCTCCCTTAAACTCAGGGGCAGGCATGGCCCAGACTCAGCCCAGGAATGGTCAACCCTTCCTATTCTTGCAGCTGCGGTGGGTTGCCGGGCACGGCTGCTGGGCTGCTGTCCTGGCCGGGTCATGCCGGGACAGCCCCGCACATCTGTGGGTCGGGCGGGGCCCGCAGAGCCTGTGCACACCCGCGCCTCCGGCAGCGCCGGGGTGTGCGCACGCCCACGGCGGGGCCGCTCTGCGCCGCTGCTCCTGTGCACGCTGCTCTCACCTCCCCAGCAACACTCGTGGGGGCGAGCTGTAAATAACTAGGGAGGGATGTATTTTTGCACCACATTTATTTACTGGTTACTTCAAGGGGGCTGGAGTTCCCAGGGAAACTCTGCGGAGGGTTTGCTCTGCTGCTGGACACATCGACCCCCCTACTGTGCTCACCCTGCCCCGGCTGGCTAGTGGGGGGCAGCCCCCTGACTCGGTGCTGGCAAGCAGAACTTTGGGGGCTCCTGGGTTTGGTGTCAGCACATCGTTGAGCTCTGTGCTAACCAAACTCCAGCTTGGTTTCCCGAGCAGACTTGGAGGACGCCAAGGGGAAAGTACGAAACAGAGCAGGAGGCACTCAGCTTTGCCAGCAGCAAGGGCATCTTGCAGCACAGCCTCTGCCCTTTCCCCTCCAAACACTGCCTAACAGTAGAGTCACTGGATGGAAATTTGGGATGGCGAGGGCTTTGCTGCTAGTGGCACAGGAGATCAGGCAAAATGATGGTTCCTCTGCTATTCACAAGGCTTTTTGCCCCTCCCCATTCCCCAAAGCCTGGGCACAGGGACTAAAACCAAGAATGAACACTACACCCAGATGCATAGCTACAACAAAAAAACACCTCAAAAACTAGAAAAAAACCCACACAAGCAAGACAAATCCTGTTCTTACAGAGCAGGAGGCTGGGAACCACCCACGTATTTGTCATTGTAGGCAAGAAATTCGGATGTCTCAGGAGAAGCCTAACTGCCGCTCTCAACCTGTCTCACCCCAGCTGCCCCTCGCCATCAGGAGTGGGGGTGGCCCTGTCCCAGCGGTGCCTGCAGAAGGGAGATCCAGGCTGGGCTGTGTGTTGACGATAGCAACAGGGAGCCAGGCAGCCCTCTGACCTCCTTCCCTACCTCCACTGGCCATGCTGGTGCGGGGGAATGAAAGCAGCACATCCCTGCGCCTCCCCGAGCAGCTGCTGCCCCTCACCCATCTGCATGGGGGGTGGCAGTGTGGTACATCCCATGGGGGCTGCCGCCAGCTCCCTGTGAGGCTGAGCATGTTCAGTGCTGCCTTGAGCCTCACTGATAACCCCCCACTGTCTCCCTCCGCAGATCCAGCTGGCTGAGCCGGCCCAGACCCGAACATGACCCACCACCATCCCCAGGGGATCAGCAACACCTCTCCTGTGCCTGACAGCATAGGGGTGCAGGGCTGACCTCCAGGGAGATCGTGGGGCTGCTTGCTGTGTAGAGGCCATTTGTGTTTACACTTGGTGACAGTCTCTGCTTACATAACACCTTGTTCCAGCGAGAGGTTTACAGACAAACAGCCTCTCACACCACTGATACGCACCAGATCCCATGGTGGAAACTGGGATGGGGAGAGGGGCAGGTGTCAGGGGTGACAACAGCTCCCGAGTCTCAAGAGAGCAGGAGGAAGGTTTCCTCCTGATGGCTGTACATTGCCCAGTGGAAGGCTGAGGGTACAAAGGGTGAGTCTGGCCAGAGAGGAGCACGTGCCATAGTGCCCATCCTGCAGCCCTTGCCCCTTCCCCACGCATCTTTTCCCTCTGCCTGCCTGGGGATGGAGAGAAACAGTATGATGTACTGCAGATGATCCTGCTTGTGGGAAGGATCCCTGGGGGAACTCAAGCTGGCTGCAGCTTCAGGACAGCCCCTGCTTGGCCGTGACCCACTCCAGATGTCCCAGGACTGCAAGCATGAGGGGTGGTGTAGAGCCCTTCCTCAGCCCCCATTTCCGCACCGCATGGCCCTGCTGAGGAGATAGCAGAAGTCTGGAGAGTTCATTTAGCAACTGAAGTCATTAAGGAATCGCACTCAGTTGTCTCTAAGCCCTAACGAAGCCAATTCCCAACACTAATGATTGTTCTTCCTTACACTGCCAGCCACTAAATATAGCTGCCCATCCACTCAGCACACAGAGCTGATGTTATCTGTTCTGTTTTTACTGGCTCTGCTGCTCTCTGGAAGTTTTCTGTTATATTGGTGGAAAAGTTCACTGCTCAGAGAGATGGAAAAAAAAAATCCATCTTCTTAACTTAATAATTTTTCCACTCCCCTTTGCCTTCCGCCACACACACACACACTTGCCCTTCCTCATTTATTCACTAGTGCTCTCGTCTTAATAAAGAACTGCCTCCTGCTGTTGCTGTCAAGTTTGTGGCTGCTGTGTTTACGGCACAGCTTGGAACACCAGTCACCAGTGGAAACCTGATTTAATCCCTACAGGGTGGATATTTTATGTGGTTATGCTGCTGGTGCTCACACCTCCAACCTGGCCAGGTACTGCCCCACTCTCTTGTCAATAGGGAACCTTCTATAGGGAGTAGTTTTGGAGTTTTGCAATGAGAATCAAAACCCAAAGAAGGAAAAGCAATAGTTATCTGGGAAAAAAGAGGAGAAAATCCTTTCCAGAAAGCTGCCTAGAGGGCTGCCTGCCTTGCTCTGCCACTGCCATGTCACAGCTCATACTCCTTTCCGAAATCACTGACATAACTGCTGTGGACAAGCAACACAGCTGGACTTTTCATAGATGACACAGATGAAAGCAAATATTACACTCATCTAATCTGAATGCCACAAAACCACTGTCAGTCTCAACCTCATAACTGCTACCTGTCATTTCTCCAGGGAGATATCTCTATCTTGATTTCAGGATACCCGCAGGGAGAGAATCCACCAGTCCCAAAGGCAAATTCTCCCCATGGTTTTTCTCTACATTCTTTGGAATATATCTCTTACTTTTAGGCTGGTATTTATCTAATTCCTTGCTTCCAGACACCCTTTCTTTAAGGGTGGAATGCATCAACGCTCAAATGCAGTACAGTTTAAGCACACTTTACTGGTCCTGGAAGATCCCGAACCACTAGGTGAAACATATTCCACCCACACAGTTCTCTTCTTATTTGTCTTGTGATCCTGGAGCCTGTAAGGTGCATATTTTCAGCTTTGCTCCCAAGCCAGGAGAGGAAGGATTTGCTATTATTTTTAATGGCATCTTTTTCAGCTCATCATGTAATTGCAGGAGTGGGGGCTGTAGAACATCTCAATAATTCTCGCATAGTTTTTTCTCTCCAGCTCCATTTTTTTCTCCAGCCAGGGACTTCTTCCCCTCATTTTACCCTCTCCTTCTGTTGGGTCTGTCTCTCCCTCATTTTAATTATTATCATGTAATTACCTCCAGTCTTGATCTTCACTTCTTCATCTTTTCCCTCTGCACCTTGTTCTTTCCCAGGTCACTCCACCCCTCTGTGCCAACTATTCCTGCCTGTCATCCAGGGAAACCTTTTCAACCTTTTGCTGCAATTGCAATTGCTCCCCTGTTATGACCAGTGCTAGGATGTCCTTGAGGGAGCCAGGAATGGGCAGGAGTCATTGGAAGAAGCTGGCAAGTTCCAGTGTGAAGGGGAGGTGTGCCTGTAACAGCATCTGCCTGTGGTGCTCAGGGACCTCACTGCTGCTCCCCAGCCAGTGTGCCCTGGGGAATACGATGGGGAAGTGGAGGCGCCCAGGCAGCAGGGCAGGGGGTGAAGGGGAAGACAAACAATATGAATTAGCAGGACTTTAGGATAGACCTTAGAATAGAAAGTGAGGACCCAGAGAGAGGTTCAAACTGTTACAAGTTCCAAAAGGCAAGGATGGTGTTTGCAAAATAGATACCAGCCCAGGCCTAGGAGAATGTAGAGCAACAGTGGAAGTCATGAAGGGTCGTGAGGCTTTAACTATCAGCTGAGAATATTGCAGCAGCTTTTCAGTAACACCACAAGCCTGAATATCAGATAAATAAGCAGCCTATAAACAAGCAAAACTAAATTCCTAGTTGTTACAGTACGGGTATGACTGTAAAACGCAGTGTTAGACCCTGCACCTGTCCCTCATGTTGGTAACACTCCACAGCTTGAATCCCCAGGGACAGAGTCACGCATGTGACTTCAGTCTCGGCGTCTGCTTTGCCTTTATTGCCACACGTCCCAGTGCACGCACCCAGGAGAGACAGCTTTGCCCACACGGAAATGCAGCTGCTTCTAGGGTAGAGTCCAGCCATATCTTACAGTTCACCAGCACAGTAGGGGGTGGAAAGAGTACAGACATCATGTCCCAGTGGATGCAAAGGGCATGTTGATTGAATTGACAAAACAACTTTCAAAATTAAGAGGAGCTCCAAGTTTGCTTTTCATCACAACACAACCCCCAGACACATTCCTGAAGAGGCAGGCAGGAAAACAAAATCCAAAATCAAAAAACAGGTAAACCCCTCAGACTAAACTGATGTCTGCAAAAGTAGATAGTTTTTCCCACCCCAGAGCAAGACAAACAGCACCCCCACTGAAAAGAGAGAGGCAGTTTTTTGGAGTTCCTCACCTTTTCTTCTACCCTGCAGGTTTGATCAGAGAAATGTTGGTTTCTATTCTCCAGGCTAGTATTAAGCTGTTAAATGCACCATTTTCACCTTGTTTTCCTCTTACTGACTGTCACTTTCAGAGCTCCTCATGGCAGGTTGCTCTCTCACTTCCAAGCAGACTGGCCCCTTCCCCTTCCAAGCAGACTGGCCCCACCCTCCTTTGCCAGTCACTGAACACCACCACTGCCAGAGCATCTATGAACTAGAGAACCACCTTCCCTCACGATAATGTGGATTACTGCCACCAGATTTCACTTTTAATTGGCTACTGTTTTTTTCCATTTAAGTCAGTTGAAAACTACTCTTTACTCCTCAGCCTTCCCATTTTGGGCTTAGCTGCTCTTCAGGAGCTAAGTGCTTCTCATGATGGCAGGTTTCCTAATGCTATTCAGTCCCAAGACAGGGGACTTGCCTGCTTGCCTGTTCCCTGTCACCCAGCAGAAGTAAGAGGATGCCATCTCCTGCTGCTGTGGTGGGGGAGGTTTAGTACACAGTTGCCATTTCAGTGCTCAGAACATTTGCTGTTTGTACAGGCACACACATTGCTTTCCTTTGATGTAAAAGCCCATGCCAGCAGAACAAAACCACCGAGAGAAGTGCAGTTTTACCTGGAAAGTAGGAGTTCTCACCTGGGAAAGCTCTGATGGGTTCTGCAGAGGGAAAACAAAAGCTCGTATTAGAGAGGACAGTATTACACACCAAGCCCCCAGTTCACGTCCCCATTGATTTGCAGTGGCCAAGCGGAGCAGGCGTGTGGCTGTGCCCCACAGGAGCCACTCGCCTGGAACAGCATGGGGAGCCAGCCAGCCTCAGCCAGGACTGGGAGAAACCCGGCTCCAGCTGGGGACCAAACAGACACAAAAAGCTTCGACTCAAACACAGTTCAGAGAAAAATATGTCTGAGGTTGAGGGTCATTTGGATTCAGCCTGGCTGGCCTGAGTCATCCAATGACAAAGCCTCACCTGGCCCAGTGATGAAACCCTGAAACTCCCTAAATTTCCAAAAGTGGTTTTGGTTTCTGGCTCAACTCTGGCACTGTTACTCACACGGGAACTGTGTTAATTCTGGGCAGTGATGCCCTGCTCCTCTCCATCTCACAGTAACAAGAAACAAAGGCAAGTGATATTTTTCCTTCTTTCAAGATACTTTGAAGAAATAATCTATTACAAATTACTGGATCTGAAAAGCAATAATCGGTACTTTCTACTGATTCCTTTCTTGCAGAAGTAATAGACTATTAGTAATAAATTAGACTAATATTAATAGATTATTTTTAGATTACTTCTGCATTATGCCTGTGAGTCACAGAAGCAGACTCTGGCTCTACCAAGTGCTATGAAATCATCACTCGGGTTCAAAATGCGAATGACACATTTGTCAAAGGAAAAACTTACTGTGACTTATTAGTGTTCTTTCATGCTAAAAAGGAATCAGATTACTCCCAAGGATTATGTTTGAAAAAACAGTAGCCTGTGCTGTACTCAGCTATTCTCATGGCTCTGAAAGAGAAAGAGCAGCATGGTATCTCTACCATTTCATTATTATTTTGGTGAAATTGGAAATGACCCCTAAGTTATGTTAAAGTTTGCAGTGGGAGCCCTTTGCTGGAAATGATCTGAAACAAACATTCCTTATGGATTTTAAGATCCACATTCAACTTCCTAGACTGGGTAAAGTAATTTTGTGTAGCAGTTTGGTGTTATTTTTTGGGCTGGAAATGCTTGAAACTTTGTAATTTATTAATGCTTTTGTTTTTGAAATATTAAGCTTTAAGTTCATGAGGCCCAAGATACCGTAACACTGGAGCTAGGTGAATTGCTGAGCTCCAAAGGAGTTAGATAGGAAATACTATTAGTGTTAATCATCGTTCTTGCTTCTCTTTAATGCCATAGAAGGCAAGAGATTAAAACACCACTGTTAAGCCTTAAATACCAGGAATTTGACATCTGAAGTATTAGCTTCTTTGGCAGATGGGAGACCAGCAGAGTTCAAAGCATCAAAGAAACGGGGACCAATGGTGCTTCAGAGCATCTTTGGGACAGTCCTAGTTCTCTGTTTTATTATCAGTGCTGGTTCCTGCACCATCTTCACCCTCACCTGCCCGCATAGCGGGGGCAAGCAATGTAACCAACTCTTCCCAAGCACAGTTTGCCTGGTGCTTCCTCCCCTGAGAAACACCCACTGGAAGAGAGTGTTTGTCCTGCTTGGGCTAGGAAGCACTGGGGTCCTCCACTGATGGGGGAGAGAAGAGCAGCTTCACTGAATGGGGCCTTGCAAAGCCCAAAAGGGAGAGAGGCTCTTCTCCGCTTTTTCCATTGGCTTCAGGAGGGTCAGACACTTCCTAGTGAAACATGCCTCTCCTAGGTCCTGCAGAAGAGCAGGACCTCGCTGCTCTGGGCAGCTCTCAGCACAAATCCCACTAACTGAATACTGCTGGTCCTGTGCTCAACCGGGATACCTCTAAACCCACACCTGATGGCAATCAGAGCCATCAGTGTGACTGCACGGATACGCCAGCTAGAGGAAAAGTGCAGGGCAATGGCTCCGCCAGCAAACTGCTGAAACACATTTTTTTTGCTCCTTTTTTTTTTCCCAAGTCCTCTCTGTCTTTTCCTGGATTTTGGCCTGGTTTGGGAAATGGTGAATTCTAGGGCAAAAATTTCTTTTGTTATTCTGTTAACATTGCTGTAAAACCTCTCTGCTGTTTTTTTTCTTATTAGAGAAGACTCCTTTTGAACTTGTCAGCTCCTCTAAGCGTGTAATACTGACTGACAGCTGGCTTCTTTTGTCCAGCACTTTCCTTTTAAATTTGGTGTATGTCCTTATCACATAGAATAGTCCTCAGTAACCCTCAGCTGCTCTTTCAGCTTTGCGTGGCAGAGACATGTGCTTCCTTCTCCTCACACCAAAGCAGGCAGAACCCCCGTCCCCCAGAGGCTGAGTTGCCCTCATTTCTTTCACGGGCAAGGAAAGTCCCAGCTGAGATCCAGAAACTCCTGGTAACTCAGCCAGGGGAGAGGTAACCCACTGACAGCTTGCAAGGCTCTCCAGCCTGAGCTGCCCCCTCCCTCCCTGCCTCGCGGCGGGATGCAGCACGTACCCATGCAGTTCTCCAGCGGGATGTCGGTGCCTAGCCGGATGTCATCCAGGGCCAGCTCTCCCGAGTGGCCATTGCGGATAAATCCCTCAAACACGATCTGTGGGAAATCGGGACAGAAATGTCAATGCTAAGCTGGGAAGCAGAGAGTGGCTGCTGCTCGCAAGGGAAAGGGTGGGAAATTGCTCCTGGCTTTCTGTGCAGACCTGTGGATGACCTGAAACTAGTCCTGCTTCCTTGCCCTGCCTCTGCCACCCCTTTCCCAGGAAAAGCTGCTGTGCAGGGAGGGGTTCAACAGAGAGATCTTTGCCTGGCCTGGCAGCACTTGGCTTGCAATTTGTTCAGTTAAATGCCTCTCATAAGGAATAAAGACTCAGTGAACCCCCCCCCAGCCCCTGCACAAATGGTGCAAGCGGCATAACTCTGAGTTACTGCAGCAGTAGCTTTGGCCCATGGTATTAACTGAGCTATGATCAGAAAAAGGAAGGGAAGGACACAAAATGCACAGCTACATTAACTGTAAAGTGCTGTTCCCATCAACATTACATAAGAAGTATTGAAATGTCAGAGGAGAAGGGTCATCTTATTCCTGCTTAATCACAGGCAAAATATATTTACAAAACTAAGTAGAGTCGTTAGCTCTAAGAACTGCTGAGTGGAGACACTTGCAATATTTACATAATGATGCCAGTATTCAGCTAATGCTGGTATATTCACGTTTAGCACACAAAGTAGTCAGCCAGTGCCCATCATTCTTATCTGTAGGCATATTGTGTTTTCTGGTATTTTATTAAAAAGCCAAACCCATACAAGCAAACTAATCAAGCAGCTCCAGTGCAAAGCTTTTGCTTTATATCCCCCTGCCTACTCTCAAAGCATTGGAATATGCTGCTGGGGAAGTGGTGGAATCACCCTCACTGGAAGTGTTCAAAAGGCATGTGGATGTGGCACTTGTGAATATAGTTTAGTGCTGCACATGGTGATGCAGGGTTAATGACTGGACTTGATGATCCTAGTGGCCTTTTCCAACCCTAGTGATACTAGGATTCTAAGGGTCCAAATAATTTCCCAGGGCTGTGTACTTCACAAACCGCCTCTCCCCCTATTAGGTGCCCCCTTTCATCTAGGGTGCCTGGGATCCATGCCTGCCTGCAAAGACACCTCCCTGAAGGGCTGGGCATCTGACTACACAGGCGATGGAATGTCTGGGCTGTGAGTCCCAAGCTCAGGCCCTCAACCCGCGTGGGAGGCAGCAGTTTGGAGGGGTCAGTGGCCTGACAGCAGCAGCTCCCTGGGTCAGGGTCAGGGCTGGGAGCTGGCTGGAGCAAGGCTCCCCACCAGGGTGGTCATTAAAGTGCTGTCTCAAGCCTGCAAGCCCATGTTTCCTTCTGTGCTGGAGGGTGCTGGATGCTGTGCTGACACTCATTAACAAGTGACAACAGTAGCCCTGTCTCCCTGGCAAACGGCACGCTGCCCAGAAGGGCTCACCATGCCAAACACACTCCTGGGGTGCTGGTACGGCTGTGCCAGAGGGGCTCAGGTGGCTGTGGCAAGGCAGCACAGTTCCCTTCCTCCCTTCAGCTCGTCCCTTCTCTTCCACTGATATCCTGACAGTGGGACAGGGCCTTGATCCCACAGAACTGCACCCAGCCTCTGATCTAGTCTAAGGTATCAGAGAAGAGGATTCACGAACGAGCCTGCATTCCCTCTTCCTTCTCCTATGTCAACACTCGCAGCTGAGGCTGGAGAATGGCTGTTTGCTGCCCACCCTTAAGAGCTGGCTGTGCTACCTCCCAGCTTCCCATTTCTCTTGGCTGCTGGGTTTGCTCCCTGGAGCTGCACATCTGCCTCTGGTCAGACTATCTGATGACCTTCAGTTGTAAGGGGCAGAAACGCACAAAACAAAATGAAAAAAAAAAGGAAGAAAAAAAGAAAAAGGGAGAATATTTGCAAAATGGGAGATCTGAGGAATATGAAAGGCAACAGGCTGAACAAAGGCCCAAATCTGTGCAAAAGACAGGCACTCTCAGAATAACAAACAGTGCTGTTTAAGTTACTATGGTAACTTGAGAAACACAATGAAAACAGCCACATTCCCTAATGATGAATGGGCCCAGGCTCTGAAACACTGAAATCAAGATGCTGGAGAAGTCTACCTGGTCCAGCACACCTTCTGCAAGCATCTTACCCGGTACTCCATGTCATAGCTCGGCAAAATGATGCGGCCTTCCCTCCACTCCTCCCCTTGGTCCTCCGTGATGACCCACAGTGCCTTGTGCTCCTGGCTGGCTTCCCGCCAGACCCGCAGCATCACCCCATTGCTGCCCCATGCCTGGTACTGGAAAACCATGCAGACAGCACTCTGGGGCAGATAGATGGTGGGGCTGATGAGCCGGGCTCGCTGGCCTTCCCGCCTTCCGCTGCTTTGCAGTTGCAGGTAATTCTTGACATCTGTTCAGAGAGGAAAACACCATTCTATTATTTTCTACAGCCACTGGCAACAAGTGTCTCACCTCCTGGCAAGTGGCTTTGGCAGTGCTGCATGGCGGTGCAGCTCCATGCCTGCAAAAGTGGGGTCTCACACCAGCACCCTTTGTGTGCTCATCCAGCTGTGCCACTGCTGCACCCTGTGCAGCCCAGGCAGGGCATCGAGTCCCACACTTCCCTCACCAGCCACCACCCTCTCCCTTGGTAGGAGACCAACAGCAGAAAGTGGTTAAGAAAAAGACTGACATAATTAGAAGAAGTTAAAAAGCTGGAGCAAGTTATTGTCAGAGGAAGTGATGCCACGATAATTGCATTGGCAGGGGGTATGTGTGTTTATTCTACTGGGAGCTTCCTCGGTGAACAAGCCTGAGGTGGGTTTTTCTAAATGCCGGTGCTGAAAAGGCATCTCGTTTTGAGGACACACACACCAAAATGAAACTCTGGCTCTCAGTTTTTCTGTAATGCAGCAAAATAGCCTCTAAAGCACAGCACAGGGGAGGGACATGGACCCAATGAGCGAATCATGCATAGGTGACAACTGGGTGGCTGCAAACTTGAAGGTAGCTGAAATACATACAACAGAGGATTCACTTGCTCTAATATTACATTTAAATTGTGCCACATTTTTTATCAGTCCTCAGGGAGGAGAGATTTGATACACTTGATGTCCCAGGAGAAGTTCAAGGCTGAGGCTGGAACAGGAAATATTTGATCTGAATACCAATAGCAGCAAAAGCCTGTGGACACAAATCCCCAGGCACACCTGACTTTATCTGGAATCAGTGGTTTCCAGCCCTCTCTGATGAAATGCCTCCTCAAGGAGTTTCCCATTTGCAGCTTGGATGTCTGAAGTCCCTTAGCACAGACTGAAAGACAAGCATGTAGATCAAGTGATCCTTACCTGTCCCCCCATGATGACCAATGTCAGGACAGAGTCCCTTGGGCTGCTCCAGCTGCAGAGCTGCAATGCAAGGTGACCCAGACAGGCCAACTACAGATATTGCTGGATTTTGCGTTTTGCTCAACTTGTGCATACTTGCTCTTGCTGGACAGCGGGCAAGTGCCACTGGTGCTTCATGCTAGCATGTGCCAACCCAGGCACAGGAGGGTTATCTCTGCCTCAGAACTACACTGAAGGGTTTGTCACTCCCTTCCCTCACATCTTAGCCTGCTGCACCTGATGGGCCATGCTCTGAGCAGCAGCTTGCCCCTGCCTGCCCTGCTCCCGCTGTGGCTTCAGGGCCCACGGCAACGATAAGAGCAGTGTCTGTACTCAGAGTGCTTGCAAAGTGCACTCAAAACACCCCCAAAACTTAAACTAGAGAGACCTGAACTTGGAATCCATGAAAGACAGATCCCACCCAGAAAACAGCAGCTGATCTCACTGCTGCTCAGCAGTCAGGTGACATCGCAGCCCAAGGGAGATCTGTCAGTGGTGCTGGCCCTGCTGCAAGGTTGTCAGTGCCAGAGAGCAGAAACCAACCGCTGTGAACTACACAGCTTTCTAAAATAAATTTAGGACAAGATAACAGGAATATTTGCCATCATTCTACTCCTAGCATGTATGATCAAAGTACTTCAAAAGCATATCCACTCCTATGAACTTTCACTGATTTTGCTGTGTGAAGGACAAATCTGTTCCTGACTGGCCACATAAAGAAAGAGCAACATTTTTAGCAATATTTTCCAGCACCTGTGAAATGTCCCTGGGCTACTTGGCACTTTATGCCAACAAACAGTAGCAGAAAAAAAAGATGAAAGTGTGTTTGCCCACTCCTGCTTGAGTGAATCACTTGAAAAAGTACCATGCCGTTTTCTAATGGAGGAGCGTTCTTGTGATTTACCTCAGAGTGGTAGTAATGGAGGAGGAGATGTGGGAGATAAACAAGTGGGGGAATTAAAAAAAGAACAAGCTGTACTCCATGCCTAAGGAGTGATAAGGCATAATAAGTCATCAAGGTCTCCTGAATTAAAATCCTCTTTTTGTAATTCACTACAAGCCTCTTCAAATAAAAAAGCAGCAACAAGAAAAGAACAGCAACAACAAACAAGGGAGCAAATCAGACTGCAGTCATACACTTATCTCACAGCTGAAATGGTCTCACAGGCAAATCTTTAAAAAAAGCACTAGCCAGGCTCAAGAATGATCAAATCCAGATCCTCAAAGTTCAGGACAAACCTTTGGTGCCAGTATCTAAGCAGCCTGATTGAGTGCAGGGTTTTGAGCCATCCTTGGACCCAGGCAAAGCCCACAGCTGACCAGAGGGGACTATTCTAATTGCAGCTGGACTCCTCCATTATCCATACCCTGGGAGCCGGTGGTATCCAGCGTGGCTGCCTTGCCACTTCAGCAGAAGAGCCTGTGTGCTTCTGAGTCACATCCCTCCTGCCAGGGTTGACACTGACCTTCTGTTTGTTCCCATTCCTATCAGACTGTGAAATCAAAGAAACTCCTAAACTGCAGCCAAAACTAATGCTCCCCTCAGCAATACAGGGTCTTTCAGAGCCTTGGGAACCCTCCATCTTCTGTGCTCCCTGCCCAAGTCTTGCTGGGGCCCACAAAGCTCTCCAGGACCTGCTGTCAGTCCCAAGGGCTGCAAGGAGGCTCAGTCTTTGGGAGGTGAATCCAGCTGCTCCCCTGTAAGAGCTGTGGCACCATGTGCTCTTGCTCTTGGTACCAGTACCGGTTTCTGGAGTGGAAGGCCGAGTATGCAGGCAAGTATGACTTTCTGTGTCATTTGAAGATGAAATGGCTGGATCATTCCAATGGCTAGTTGGACCTTCGGAAAAACCCTACAAATTTGCTGAGATTGACTGAATAAGGGCACTGTGGAGCTAATTGTTGGAACAGCATGTGGAAGCCCGATGGTTCCAGTAGTCACTCTGTTTGATAGAGTAAATGGAAGCCTTTGGCACAGACAGCATCTGAAAGGCTGATTTCCCCTGTTAAAACACTTGAAGGGAGCTTTGCAACGATGAGCTGATCAATTCTTCCAGGATCAGAAATGCATTTTAATCTCTTTCCCAGAACTTTACTTTGCAGTCTCTATTCCAGCTAACATGACAGCTACATCCCCCATGGAACTGGCACCGGTAGTTCAAAGCACTGGCTCAAAAAAGGCAGGGCAAACCCACTCAGGCATTGTACCGCTGTTTTGCAACTGATGCTATGGCATAAATCTCATGGAAGATTTATGGGATCATCTGGATGTAAGGGAGCCAGTAATGTGAACATGGAACCACCCCAGCCAGACGATGGCAGAGCCCCTTGTGTGTGCATGGCAGTGAGTCCTGGATAAATCACCAGCTGGGCTCTGCAAACCAACCATCTGGGCAATGTGGTTTCCTCTTGGCACTCCTCTCCCCTCCTGCTGGGAAGCCATCTGAGAGGACATTAGGGGCAGTGGGGGATGAAACCTCACAGTTTGGGTCAGGCTGCAAGCACAAGCCACAGCGGCCACCCTCTCTGCAAGGTCAGCCCGCCTGTGCTTGGGTCCTGCACATCTCACCTCGTCTGTAAAGAAAAGCACCTTCCCTCATGGATCTCAGCAGCACATCTGGAGGTGTTCCAGCAAAACAGGTTGGGCAGCATGTACACAAGCAATTATTGAGATTTCAGATTCCCTCTGCATTTCCCCCTTGCTGGATATTGTTGAGTTACAGCTGCTGCTCCTACGGAGGAACCACATGAGTTGCCTTCACATACGTCCCTCCAAAGGTCGCTGCACTCTCCTTCATTGCAGAGCTTGATTCACAGTGTGCTTTAGTTGGCAGCACTGCAGCCCAGTGGCAGCCACCTCTGGTCTGTCAAATCCCATAGGTGACCACACTGCTCTGGGCACTGTCTGCTGCCTGCACAGCCCAAATGCCACCCCAACTGCACTGTATCATGGCCAAGGGGACATCCCAGTGAGGCATGATCTTGCCGTTCTTCTGGGGCATGTGAGTGGAAGCTGCATCAGCTCTTGCCATTCCTGGGGAGGAGATCAGCTCAGATGCCCTCATGACTGCAGGGTGGTCTGGTAGCAAGGGAAAGGCGGATGCATGAATATGCAGATTATCGTATTTTTAATTTTTTTGGCAAATCGTGCAAATTCACCTCACAAGGCTGCCAGTGTAATTTCATGACAGGCCTCTCCTCAATGACAGACTTTCATTTAGGATGGGAAGTCAATCCTCCATAAAACTAATATTTATATTAACTAGATCACTACATCTACTGGAAAATCCCCTCAATTTTGATTATGTGTTAATTAGCCTGCCAAGTCTTTGCCATTTCAGTTTCTAAATCAGCCCATCAAAAGGCATAAAATCCCACACTCACCCAGAACCAAGCTCTCAGCCTGCTCTCCGGAGCCTTTCTAATGGACCCGCCATTACATCCTCTCAATTAAGCCTCACGCCCTCAACAGCATGGAGCAACTGTGAGTCCTACTACCTCCCCCAGGGAGTGCAGGGAGGGCACAGTGTCCCTGACAAATCAAATGACAATTAGAGCCTGACATTTATGCTAAGTGAGCTGCTGGCCACCAAAACTTGTCGTTTGGCAGCGTGGCAGGCACCCTGCCTGCCCGTGCACGAAAGGTGTGCGCAGCCCCACCAGCCCAGTGTCTGTGCCTGTGCAGGCTGCACGCTGCCGCTCGCTCCTGCATGCACTCACTTTCCCCGCTCCTGCTCTGTGACTCGCTGCTGCGAAGCCTTGGAGCGGTGCACACGCTAAGGTTTGAGAGATAGTGTCTTGCTTTGCAAAGAGCATTCCAATCTGCTTTTTTAAGCGGGAATGTCACTGGTGTTTGGGTCCAAAAAGTGACTGAGGCAAGCAGTGAGCCCCAGAGAAATGGTTTCTTCTCCTCTGCCTCCAGCCCAGCCCAAGCAAGCAGGGCTTTGCTGGAACAGACCGTGGCCATACCTCTTTCTCTCATGAAAGACAATCTGGGCACATGAACAGCCAGAGCCTGGCCCTAGCCTGCAGCCAGGGAACTCACACAGCCCAGCTGATGCTCAGCAAGCCTCTTGTGATGGGGGTGCTGGGGTGTCCCAGCTCTGCCAAGCTGTGGGCAGCCAGGGCACGAAGGACATTTTAGCATTTGCTGTCCTCTCTGTGCAAACGAGAGTCAGGAGAGACACGTACAGCTTTGCTGAGAGGCAGTCTGCACCACACATGAGGGGAGCGAAGAGAGACAGAGATGGATATGTGGTCTCCTTCCCACAGTGTGCAGCTGCTCACTCATTGCACAGAAATGCTTGACTTTCATACCACCCCACATGTAAAACTCCTTCCTACTTCAAAGGACACAGGATTGACCCTTGAGGTCAAAATGTGTCCCCAAGGCACAAGCCCAGAGACTCTCATGACAGTAAGTGCAGACCCAGTTCAGTCCAGCCCTGCTCTGTTAACACCATGAAAACGTTTCTGCTGGTTTGGACGCAGTAGAATCAAGGCCTTCAGGCAGCAGTTCTCATGGATTGCAGGAAAAAGATGAAACTTTCCCTTTTAAAGATCCCATGGGAAAAACACAGGAATGGTAAGGGGTCACCATCAGCTTAAAAACAGCTTAACATTTGTTTCTCTTAAAAAATAAGCTCTTACGAAACTTCAGAGCACTATAAACACTCCTCTGCTGAAAACACTTTGAAACAAATAAACCTTTCCCTGCAGTGCCCGCAACCCAAATGAGCAGCATTCCTGACCCTCAAAGCCAGCAAGGCTGTGGCCCACAGGAGAAGCTCTCAGTGGGTTTTTGCAGCCCAGCCCAAAAGCTGTGTGGTCAGGAGAGCTGCAAGGTTAAAAGTGCTTCCTTTTCTGTGTGCATGTACAGCTGCCAACATCCGAACAACACAGGGTTCACGATGCTGCCAGGACTCTGACCCTGACGCTGTGTTCACCCAAAGGAGAAGCAATACATGGTAAAGCTGCAGATCCCACAGTGCTCTTCTAGAACCACGGGGTATTTACTTAGGTACTGCAAGAAAAGGGAAGGGGAAAAAATGGGCAAAACACAGAGATTCCAGCTCTTCAGTACTGGCTTATTAGTGTAGCATCACTGAGAGCAATACAATCACACCAACCAGCTGAGGATACAACCCAGGATGTTTAGAACCTTCAGGATCAAGACCCTAGTGAAACTCTACGATGGTGAAAAGTTGAGGTGCCCAAGTTATCAATCCAGATTTATTTTCAGGTCTTAAGACCTTTATCTTGACACCAATGGCATGCTGCCATTGCGTGCAGCAGGAGGGAGGATAAAATCTCATTGAAACCTGAACTTGTTGCTCCTTGAAGCTTGCTAGGTGCAGCTAAGGGGAATCTTTCTACAGATGGGAAGCATCTGAAAGTCCATAGAGGGAAAAATCCTGGCAATCTCTTGTGGGGGCATGGAAAAGGGAGCCAATGGTATTTTCCAGGCTTGCAAAGGGCAGGTAGCAGTTGGAACCATGCTGGGCTTCTGCTGAGCTGGGCAGTTTGGGTCCACTTTCACCAATGAGGTCCCCAGACGTGTAATGGGAGCCTGCAGGAGAGGACGTGGAGTTAATCCATGGTGTGAAGAGCCCAAGGAACACAGGGCTAAAAAAAGAAATGCAGAGCTGCCTGAAAGAGTATCTTGGAAATAAAAATAGTGGAATGAGAGCAGTGGGTGTCTTGTCAGTCTTGAGAAGTTCTCCGTTCCAAAGACAAGGAGGAATTGCATGCAGCGCATAAAATGAAATTCGGAGATATCTGAGGAATTCAGGCCTGTCTCTCAGCAGACTTTTCTAATCAAGTGCCTCACAGAGGATATTTCACCATGGTCATTTCCTTCTCCCTCTCTCATATGCAGACTGAGCCAGGGCTCCTCCTTTCGTTATTATTTTTTCCTTTTTAATTTTAATTTTTGTTTTGCCATTTTCAGAAGAAGTAGAAACACACTCCACACAGCTCTTAAAGGCACAGCACACTTCCTTGCTACTGTGGAGCAGCCATGGCCTCTAGCCTGGGCCAGCACCTTTAAATCAGACTACATTGGGCTCCAGCAGCCTTGAGCTCCCCTTAGCTTTTGCCCTGCCTCTAACCAAGCACAGCTGCTCTCCTTCACCCAACTGCTCACCCCAGGGTGGGGAATTCACAAGCAAAGACCACCCTGAACAACGGCTTTTCATTCCTTGCTCCCTGGAGTCTGAGCGTGAATTTTCTAAGTAGAAACAAAGTGCTGCAGGGAGCATGAGGGAAGGGCAGGGGAAGAATGGGGGAGTGTGAACCAAACAATGCTTTGATTCTGTCCCCACCAAGGAGCTGGCATTGCTTCTTTTTCATGTTTCTCCAGTTGCCTTTAAAAGCTGTGTGGGGAGGAAAAAACCAAATAGTTGCTTCCTTTTGTGTCATGTCTTCCTAATTTCTAAGAGCAGGACCAAAGTGAGGCATGGAAGTGACACCTTTGTATTCTGACTCCTCTGCAGCTCCATGCAGTGGAGGCTAGGCAGTGGATGCCCACAGATGCCAGGATGGCCCACACCCTCGCCAGAGCCAGCCAGGAGGCAGATCCACAGCAGTGCCAATGCTGATCCCTCAGCCTGGGCTGTTGTTTGCTGCTGGCTTCCCCCACTGCTATGGGCAAGTCACTTCAGCCCCCTGGAGCCACCAACTCTTCCTCTTCCCCTGCCCACACAGCCCATGACTTGTGGGGCAGCGCTGGAATGCCTGCTTGCATCCCATCAGTGCTTCAGTGCCTGACTCTGCACAACACCCTAAGGGAGAGCTCTCCACACTGGCACAAAAACAGACCACTGAATTCAGTAGGACGACATTCCCCAGCCCCAGCAATAAAACTGTGCAATTCATAACTGAGAAAAAGGAGAAAGATCAGAAGAAGGGTAAAAACCAGGACTGCATACTCAGCTGAGGCAGCACCAGCCTCTCCTGGGCTACAACAGGATCTTCTAAGAAACTATGGCCAACTAATTGTAGGGAGACTCAGGGGAGAGGAAATGAAATGAAAAATTGAGTCTGAGTTATAAAAATAAGTAATTTTTATCCTACTTGCAGGAGACTTATATTAATTAAACATTATTACAGTGAATGAGATGGGGAGGGTTATTAAGTCTGGGGCTGGCTGTAAGTGTTCTCTCCTGTTGCCTGGGGCTCCACTGAGCTCCAGATATTAATCTTCCAAAGCACTCAAATGCTGAAGAGATAAACACTTGAAATATGAAAATATTTTTCTCTATAGCAGACACTGTGTCCCTATGTCACGCCAAAGAATTTTTCAGATGTCCATATGGGCTGCACTTACAGCATTACCGTGTCTCTTTGAAAAAAGCAAAGCACCTCAGGAGCTGAAGAGAGAAATGATGTGTGCATTTGTGTGGGGGTGATTTGTGTGTGGAGATGTAGCAGATTCTCCACTTCCCATATGTTTCTGGAATACATATTTTCCTCTTTAGCACTGCCTACCAGGTGTTGGCTGCACGGCTTTCCAACTGGCTGGCGGCACTGCCAATCTGGCCAGCGACTCTGCCAGGTGGCTAACAGGTTCGCCTGAATGTTTGCATTCCGAGACTCAACCTTACCGAGGGGAGGGCGAGGAGAAGCCCCCATCATGCACGGCTCCCCGGGCGTGTGACACGCAGACACTGGAATCACCAGGCATCAGGGCAGAGCCCAGGACAGGTAAGATCAGCCAGCTCGCCTGCAGGAGCCTTGACTTTCACAAGCAATGACTGAGAGTGAAGAGGTGCTACAGTGACAGTCTACTGTTATAAGGAAATTGGCAAATGTTCTTCGTGCCCACCATGCCACAAAGTCAATGAGGGATAAGGAAAGCACACTAGTCCTGGCGTGAGTTCCAAGATGTGAAGCTGAAGAACTTGATCTATCAACCGCATTGCCAGAGGCAGGCTCCCTTGCAACCCATGCCAGCACATCTCAGTGAGGTCCTCCATAAATTAGGCTCTGTCACAGTCATGCAAATCTTCTGCTTCCGAAGCATGAAGAGAAAAAGAGCAAAACTCAAACAGCAAGAAGCTGGCATTTTCAGCATTCTTAGGGCTTAGCTCATCCTTCACTTGGAGGAGACTGAAATTCAGCCTCTGCAAGCCCAGAGTGCAGAGTAGCTGAAGACTATAGGCAATCTGAGTAACATATGGGAGAGGAAGAAATGCATTCTGGGGAAAAAGCACTGGATCCTACAGAGGACATTTGGATCAGGATGTGGAACAAAGCCTGGGCTGGCCTTCACAGTCCCACGGGGTTCAGAGCCCAGTGTCTGATTCAAGGCTATCTCAAGAGGACAGTTAGTATAATTCAGTGCCAGCAGTCACAGCCCTATAAATAAGTCATGAACCATATAGTAAAGCATCTGAAAGTTTCCATAAAAGAAGTTCAGCTTTGCACAGCCCTCGCAACTCATGATAGCTGTGCAATGATCATTCATACTGTTCACATGAAGAAAGCCCCATCAGCTCTCTATTCCCTGCTTTGTTATTAATCACCTTACCAGGCACATTGTCAGGGCTTGGTTCAGAGTTGTCAATCCAGGTGCCTGCAGGCTGAAAAGACCACGTATAACCAGTTGCCAAGTCGTGTGACCAACCACAAAGGTCTTCAGGAAGATCAAAGTTGCAGTTGAAGTTTGCAGGCAGTTGGAAATCTTATAAAAAGAAATAGAAGCAAAATAAAGTCGGATTAAAAAATGACCTACCCATGAAGGGTTGCTATTAAAAAACAACCCAAAACTAAAATAGCTGGCAAGCCATCAAAACTGAAGAAAGCATGAAATCTCACTCACACTGATGCTTTTAACCTATCTCACATTTCCTCAGCTCCAAGGATCAGCCTTAAGGTCTGCATCATCAAAATGTTCACACCACGTCCTGTGGCTAATCCACCAAACGAAGCAAATATAAAAGCAAGAACCGAATGCTTCCAGACTCTAATCAGCACCTTCTCTTCCTCCCCTAGAGTGGTCAATATTAAATGCCTTTTTAAATGTCAGGGAAGAGTCCTTCCTGAGTGCCCCAGGCTCAGCAGTTCCTGCCTGGCTCCAAAAGGAGAATCTCAAGTGCTCCAGAAACCCAGCTCCTGAGTGACAGACCTAGCCACTTGCACCAGACGGGAGCTGTCTGTCATCCTGGAGAGCTGTCACTCACTGCTTCCTACCTTCTTGTGGAAATGTTACCAGGGAAAACGTGGGGCCACCATGAGCTCAAGCTTTTGGATTCTGAGTGAAAGGAGCCAGCCTCTATTTCTAGCTCTGCTATGGACTCACCACATGGTTGTTGGGCGAGTCCTTTAACTTTTCATCTTGAAACAGGAGCAGAGTTAATTCCCCTGTGACAACAGCTTTGAAAGCTCTGGAGAGCTTTCCTGCAGAGACAGGGCTGTGGGCAGGCGAGCACACGCCAGGGGCTGTATGTGGCAGTGAGGAAGCTGCTGGCTCCTTTGCTTGAGGGAATCAGTCACATGGCACGGAGGCTGCAGAAATGGTCTGAATCCGTACCAAGCACTCAGCGGACATGCATTTCTGAGCCTAATTATAGGCCAGGATTTTCCTGAGCAAAGAGGAAGTTTTAAATCACAGTGCCCACAAAGTGAGTGATAGCCAGAAGGAGGTGAGTGACTCAAGTGTTAGGCATCAGGGGAACTTCACTGCGAGGGGCAGAGGGCTTTTTTTACATGCTCCCACTCCAAAATAAAACAATGCAGATCATGGATCCTTTTATTCCAATCTAATCTCGTACCCTGGAGAGCAGCATTGTTTCTGCTGTCATAAATCTGATTGTCCAGAGAAACACACCCATTGTTTTATGGAGTATGAGAATGAAAATTGTTGCTAAATCTGAGGGAAGCTGACAGGGAGGCTGGTTCCACGCTCCACAGCATACTCTGTTTGCTCTCTTGCCCTGGATTGCACCCAGGAATTGTGTTCTTGCAGAGACTGTTACTGGTCTAAATTTCCTCTCAGCAGTTTCCCAAGTGCCTCAATGGTTGTAGGGTTGCATAGGCTTATCACTAAGGCAAAGCAATAAGAATCAGGCCCTTTGAGCTACTTCTGCAACTTACATTTCTAGAACTAAAGTACAGCAGGATCCCCATGGGAGGTGTGAAAAAGCCAATTAATGTTCTTATTTTAATTTATTTATTTTAAAACCCATTAATTTTTTATCTGGGACAGAAAGCTGAAGTGACAGAAGTCCTAGGAGCTATCTCAGAGGATAGTTTTTCCCTGTGAGATTCTTGTTGAAGTTCTTGTGTAAATGCTCCAGTGCTGAGGCCCAGGCTCTGCTGTTGCGCCCAGGGGAATGCATTTCCTGTACACTGCACTGTACAACTAACCTTGCACAGCTCTGTCAAGCCCCCTTCTCTTCATCTGGACATTTCACAAGCTTTAGATGCTCAGACCCTCCTTGCAAGAAGCAGAAGAATATGATGCCTGCTTTTACAGATAGGGGTTTGAGGCAGAGAAGATTAGCCCTCCCTCAGCACTGGCTCTTAACAAGCACAGCATGGGGTTTAAACTAACATTCAGCTTCTTCCACAGTCAGAAGAAGTAGGCAACTGCTATGGATACCAAAAATTTAATATATATCTGACAGCCTGGGTGGATGAAATCCTGCGTGGAGTTAGTGTTCCCCTCTCTCTACTGCCCGCACTGTCCTCTAGTTTTAAGCTGCTGATATTAGGGAAGATGATCCTTAAGCAGATAAGTGTTCAGGACATCAGTCTTCGATATATGTTGTGATTTACTTCCACAGTTATGACTTCTGCAAAAGGACCCCTACATACCAGGCAGTCTGAATCACCTTCTGAGTTTATGACATCCAGCCAAAGGGGTCTGGAACGGAGGTGGTTCTAAACAGGGCACTAAATGAGTTTCTTCAGGTCATGTAAGGAAGCTGGGAGAGCAGCTCTTCATGTCTTGTACCCTAGGGATGGAATTAGTCGCTATCTCTTGCTCTTCCATCCTTCCTTGATAGAACTTATCAGATCTTGGCAGATTTGTTTATGGGTTGGTTTTGTTTTTTTTTTTAATCCTGGCCTATCACTAATAATATTACTCTAAGCTTTCCAGGAATCAGCCCCATGTATTGGATTTAATGGGAAGATAAGAGTATTTTCCTAGCTCTTAACCCACCAGTTATTGAGATAAAGATGTGCTGCTCTGATACATACCCTCCTCTTCTCCACAGCTATCACCACAGTCGGTTGCTTCTGCATCAGTTGGGTATGGAGTGGTGGTCTCTTCACTCTTCAAAGTGGGCACCAGCGTCTCTGCAGTGGGCTTGACATCTGAAAAAAATGGAGTAGAGAAGCTGTTTGCAACAGACAGTACAAGAAGCCCAGGTAGTAGAAACAAGGCAAGAAATCTTTTTCTCATGTTCTTATAATGGCAGGAAGAGATAGAACAAGTATGCCATGAGATTTCCACGTGCTGCAAATGTCAGCATGGTTTGAACTTCAAGTGAACTGTCTTTCCATATGGGACTTCTATGGACTTGGAATTCCCACTGAACAAGCCTCCTCTCTAGACATACACATTACTTTTTCTCTTAATTTTTTAATCTACAATCTACACTGGTGTTGGCAATCCACTTAGCTGTCATTACTGGATAAGTGAGATCACAGGCAGAACATCTTTTTCTTTCATAAAGGCATATGACATGTTAAAAAAACACACACAACATTCCCACCAATTGTGCCAATTTATAAAACAAGTCACTCAAACCCACAAATGATGTAACCGCAAACGGACCCAGAGGATCCCCCAGTGAGCTCTGGCTCACTGCAGAAAGCATCTGGTTTCACACTCCAGGCTCCTGACTACGCTTTCAAAGGGTCTCTGTCCAATTTCCCTTTCTCTAACGTGGCCCATGTGTAACAACCTCCAAGCAGGTGTCAGGGGAAATTTAAGCAAGAAAGGGAAGGATATTAAGATCAACAGTAAATGACATTAGGTTCCAGCAAACTCTCCTTTTATGGGTGTATTAAGTGGAGTACAGCAGACTTGATTCTTTCCACTTTTTAAAAGAGGCAGCTTTGCTTGGTTATGTGTGATTGTGTTTCTTTGTCGGCACCCTTCAGGATATCATTTAATAAAGCCAGAAGCAGGAGGAAATGGCTAAATACATTGAATATTTTCCATAGGCTCCTTTATGCCCTTTTATTTTCCTGTTATTAAACATGTTGTACATAAACTGTCAGGGTTTTTTTTTACTTTTTTTTCCAGTGGCTGTCTTTTGTTCAGGATAAAATACCAAATAACCTCAAAGTCTTTTAATTTGTAACTTCCAATTTGTTACAACCCCATAAAACTCCAAATGCAACCAAGAAGCAAACTGCAAGCAGCCAGGCACAGAAAAATGTCATAAAAAAAGAAAAGAAAAAAAAAGCAGCAGGTGAAAGCAACATATCAAAAGCTGGAACTTATTTAGAGCTGGTACATTTTTTTAGGTTGTTGTTCCTGTATATCAAGATTTATGGCTGAAATGTGACAATGTGGAAGGACCTTGAAAGCCAAGTCCCATATGGGACACAGATGCTGAGCGGATGTAAATCAATAGTGTTGCATTGCCCTGGACAAGCTGCAGAAATATATCTTGAAAAATCAGTTACCATGGCAGAGCCGCAACACGATGGTTACGAGAGATAATGAAAATAACAGGCAGGACAGCGTCATGTGTGAAATGGAAAGTGAAAAAGAGAGGTCTTGCTTGCTCGCTTTCGCACTCCCTCCCTGGCCCTGCAAGTGTCTGTTCGACTGGTGGTAACTGCTAATCAAAATGCAAAGTCACTGAGCAATTGAAACCAGATGTTTGGAACTTCAAAGGAGAGAAACCCAGCTGCAAGTGAACATTCATCATTCTCTACTCTTCAGAGGAAAAATTTTGGCAGGTCTTTGAAAGAAGCCAATTGCTGACTGCCTGCTTCCCAATTTTTGAGTTACTAGCCAGCTAGTTTGCGAGCCCAGTTGCGGCTGTTACCTGCTTAACTCAGTAATTAAGATGCTTGTTGCTGATAAGAAATAGAAACACCTGGGCAGGGTGCACATGGGCTTAGACTCTTACTTGAAAATATTTTTAATCAGCTTGTTTTAATCCATTTCTTAATCTTGCTCCCAAGCAAGTGCAATTGCCTGGGTTTTCGCAGCCACTTTTGTAACATGCCTGGGTCCTCCCAGCAAAGGATGGCTCTCTCTTGGCATTGTCAAGGCCTGCTGCATGTAGCCAGCCTGGATTATGCATGCAGATAATGCCATGGGCTATCTCTGCTCCCCAGGTTGCATCAGGGATATAAATGCTTTTTATAACATGGTGAATCCATAAGATTACAAGCCCTGCTCTGATTACAAAGCTGAATGCCTGTAGATTAATAAAGCTACGGATATTTACGACCTGGCAGTTGAGTTTTAAACATTACAATGTGCAAATTATTACCCAGACTGGGAAATGACCATAAAGCACCTTGCCTGGAAAAAACATGTGCTGTTGCTACTGATATTGAAAGTGAGCATGGACACACATCTAAAAGAAAATTTGGGGCAAGAATAGCACAAGAAGTTAAGGACGACAAACCCCTTTTATTCTCTAAGATGCAGGAGTGCAGTGGAAAGGCTGGCATACACATGGCTGGAGGTCCTGTGTGACTGCCTCCCTTTATGGCAGTGATGCAGTGCTGTGATGCACCATCCAGCAATGGGCTGCAGAGATCTGGCAGCTGGAGACTCTTGGGAGCTGCAGGAAGCAGCAATGTGGGAGCTGCCTGACCACTTCTGCACAAAGCCTCAGCTCCTGCTTCTTGCACCTGCTTCTCCTACAACATCCTAAAATATTGTAAGATTTAAATTAAGATCTAATCTGATTTAAAGTTTAGATAATTTACAATGGATTGCCAGTCCAGGGGGATGTTTACCACTGACTTCAAAAGTGAAAAATTATCATTATTAATAATGTGTACATGTGCTGTGTGATTTGCTGTTAAGTGTTTGCAATGCATCTTGAAGCACATCACAGGAGGAAATGCTAGTAAAGACTTCACAAGAGGGTAAAAAAAGCTCTGTGTCTTTCAAGCTTCCTAGAATGGGAATTCTTACAAGAAAATGCCTTCTACAGATGTGTTTATAAAATGGAAATCATACCTCTTTATCACTGACATCTGGACTCCAGATTCATATGGAAGCAGATTATTAAAAAATAAAAGATTAAAAAAGAGGACAACTAGCCGCTGGCACTGCAAAGTTAGCATCAGACCCAATGACCCTTTGGGTGCATTTTTTGCTTTTGGGGATGAAACTACGGAGCAATCAATCACCACTGAACCTCAGAGGGTCAGAGGCACAACCTCTACTGATCCCAGTGAGTGTGTGAAGTCAGTTTTCATCGCTGTACTAAAAACAATGGTGGCTGAAAGGCATACCACGTGTGAGAAACAGGTGGGCAAAAGTGAACAAATTTCCTGGGTCTTAGGGCTGTTTGTAGAGATGTTGTAGAGTTAACTCCCCAGCCTTGTCTGCAAAAACGTTTCCATACTGGGTTCAGTGAGAGAGGGACTGTTGCTTTTACAGCAAAGCCTTGTTGTAGCAGCTCAGGATATAAGTATTGGTCACTGCACATCTGCTTCTCCTACTTTTTGTCTTATTATTTGGACTAAAAAGCTCAAATGTTCCCTAACATAAGAGACTGTGAAAGCCTGCACAATGTTCAGATAAAAGATCTGAAAGGAGTGTGAAGAGAGTTAAGGACAAATTCTGTGGCTCTGTGTGAAAGCTTGGATTGGAGTCCAAACATTGTCGCTACATCCTGCATCGAGGCCAGTTCTTTTCAAGGTGGAAATAAAAAGGTAGTGCCAAGCCACCCTACAAAAGGTGGTGCCAAGCCACCTGCCTTCATGGCTGCAGTCTCCCTGCCACAGCATGGCTGAGGTAGGACAGCAGGAATAACCTTAAGTTTGCACCTTGCTGGTTTCGTGCCCGGCCTGGCCCCACAGCAGCCAGTGGGCAGAGGTGTAGGGGTTCCTACCTGTCCAGTCACAGCCCAGCACCTCCAGGCGCATTCCTATTCCCGCTGGGGACCACCTCTCTGGGTGCACTCGGATGTACTGGGCAGGAACAGGGTCAAACCTCCGGACTTCAGGGATGTCATAGTGGATGTTGCCTTCAAAAATCTACAGAGAGAGAGAGAGAGAGAATGAAAAGGCAAGAGATGTGTGCATTTTACATGCTCTCAGCCAGACTTGATATTTTGGGTCTGGCAGAACGCAGCCACAGTTTGAAATAGTTTAGCTATCCGACTCCAGGCCACTGAGCCCAGCTGAGCAGAAATTGGGCTGTTCCTTCTCAGTTTTAAGAGGACCAGCCAGGCTGTTTCTAAGAAACTTGCACAATCTCTCCTGGCCTCTGCTGAGGATCCAGGGGTTAGATTCTGATCCAAGCTATGCAGGGGAAGCCTGGGGAATATCCACTAACTTCACATATAAATGAGATCAGATTTGTCCTTTGGTAAATAAAGAAGCTACTGCATGTTCTAGGATATGTGTAAATGCTTGGTTTTCCTCACAGTCCAAGTACTGCTGCTTTTCAGCTTACATGCACAAACTAAAGTCTGTGGGGAATAAACAGAGGGCTATAGATAGCATCAGCCCTCATTTGAAGGATCAGGAAAAATTAAAAGTTACCCAAATTTTAAGCAGAGGAGTATGCATAAAAACAGAACAGTCAGTAGCAGAGAATTTATTTATTCCTCAGGCAGCCTGCCACTCCCATACCACTAAGCAAAAAGATTATGGGGAACTCCAATGATAAGGAAAAAATATGGGGAATTTCAGGGTCACACCAATGTGGCAAAGGGACTTCAGATATAGAAAATTTCCTAAAGAGAAGTTGTGATTCATCTTCCTCTTTCAGAGGTGCACGTAACAGCCACACCTTTCCCCTTAAAATATGTAATTAGTTTGTGTAAAACATAACTGAACACACCATCTTTTGGACTCTGACCTGCAGGAACTGGGAGAAGCAGCGGGTGATGTGCACATCCCCACGCCTGGTCCACAATAGAAAATGAAGAGAAATTGCCGTCCCTGGGGAAAGGTGGAACCTACGGTCTCTAGTACAGATTTGGAGCAGCACAAGAGGACACAGCCTGGGATTTCCTGGTGACAACCCCAAGCTCCCAAGGTCTCTGTGGGCGTGGACAGGCCATTTCCCAAGACCCCATCAGGCAGATTGAAGCTAGTCAGAAACATATCCTGTTTTGCAGCTGTTCCAGGCAATGCCTACCTTGGCTTGCATTGTTTTGGGGTCCTGGATGAAGTCCCAGTCCTTTCCATTCATGCTGTAGGCCACCTTAAACTTCTTCACAAAGGAACGGGACTCGGTGGTGGTCACACTGTCCCCTCCACGAGCCCCCTGAATAATGACGCCTTTGATGTTCTTCGGGACGCCAAGGTCCACCTGCAGCCACTCCTCCCCAGGCTGGGCTTGGGGGACACGGGGAAACCAGCCCGAGCGGCTGCTCACCAGGCGGGCCATGCTGGGAGACCAGTCATAGCCTCTGATGGAAGAGGCGGAGATCTGTGAGTCAGGAATGAGGCCAGAAAGCATTCCCAGCAAGTTGGAGCAGGGTGAATCTGCAGGGAAGGAAAGGGCATGAACAGTCAGGGTAGTTGAGGGAAGTGCTCGTGGTTCTCCCCACAGCTTTAAACTCTGGACACTAAACCAACACCAGCACTGGGCATTTCCCCGTCCCTCCAGGACCTGGAGTCCTGTCTCTCCAAGCGCATCCCTTGCGATGGACATCTCCATGCTGCTCACAGTGTCACCGTTCCCAGCCCAAGCAGCCACGACAGCAGCAAGGGACAGCACTCCAGGACAGGCTGTTAGAGGGTCAGAGAGGAGCGGTGACGCCAAGGGGAGGAGGGGACCCTCACCAGTGATGCGGCAGCCATACAGCTCCAGCCTCAGGGCGATGCCGTTGTGCCAGGTCTGGGGACGGATGCGCACGAAGCGTGTGAGCACTGGGCTGTGGATCTTGTTAAGAACCACCTCTGTGGCATCCTCATTGGCCAGAAATGTCTGCAAGGGAAGGGAGGCACAAATGTACATTTGCACACACTGTTACATCCTCACCAGATAAGCAGTCAAAATAATCTCAGCAGGGAAAACCAAGGAAAGGCTTTCTGATCAGGGCCAGCCTCCAACCAGGGCAAGCACCAGGGGCCAGCAGGGAGATGTGAGCCGCTGTCAGGAGAGCATGGTGGATGGACTCACCTAGCAGCCAGGAGAGCCAGGAGCTTTCTGCCTGACTGCCTGTCACAGCACTTTGAGGTACCTCAGACTATCAGGCCTCAGCTGCTTCGAGCCCCCAAACCTAGATGTACTCCAGCACAAATGGCCAGATGCCCCCAAATAGGCTGGCATCCTGACACATCCTTGCACTGAGCTCCACCGGGAAACACCACATGCAAGCAGTGGTGTGAGCAGGAAGGGCGCACCTCTGCCTGGGGTGACAAGCTGCTGCCTCAGCCAGCCCCTGCCTTTGCCTCTCCCATGCACATGCAACCTGCCACATGGAGACAGCTTTTTGGGAGCTGATGATACCACATGGTATGAAAAGGCTGCTGCCTTACCAGATGGCCATAATCAATAACTACCAGATGGATGTTAGATCCACCTCCTCTGCCCATTTTTTTAATAGGCCGGACAAGAACTGGATACATGTGTTTCCATTTTAGGCTGCAAAGCCATAGTGGGAAAGAAAAGGGAGGGAAAGAGGAAATACCCAATGGCAGGTTAATTTTCAACCCTTCCTCTACCCCAGCATAAAGCACTAGAGCTCAGAGACTAAGGCTGCAGGCATTGCCTGCTTTCCCTCCAAGCACGCAGGCACTTCAGGATAGGGCTAGTCTATCCTCCCATCTCAGCCAGGAACCACATCCCCACTGACATGCTGGCTGGGCTCTTCTGCAGGTTCCTACCATGTATACTTGTACTAAGCCCAAGAGTTCCCACTAAGTTTATCTCAGGAAAGCAGGAGAGTGTAATTACTGGCACCAGTCTCCTGTGGGAGGCAGGAGTCAAACAATTCAGGACAGAAGAAGTGGTGAGGCGGTATCCTGGCCCCTTGCTTTGAATAGCAGCTAGGAAGCATTTTATAAGCCTCCCATGGCTCTAGGCTTGCAGATGGCATGTTACTGCTCTTCTCCCAGGATCCAGCACGCCATGGCGTGCAGAGGGTGTTTACAGGGCTGTTCACAGCACCCCAGCTAGCTCTGGGCTGCCCCTGCACACCACCATCCCCTCCTTCAGGGCAGGGAGCAGCCACCCCACAGAGGGACTCAGTTGCAAATCTGGCTGGTAATTGGGATGTGGGGTTAATGTGAACTTGAGCAGAAATGCTAATCTAGAGAATATATATCATGCTGCTACCGTTTAGCAACACAGCATGGTTTATGTGTTTTTAATATCCTATTTTATCCTGTCTGACCTCACTTCCCATCCTTTTCCTTGCTCAGCAGACACCAAATACCCTTTTTTTCCAGCAGGAGGGCTGTAAGAAGAGTGGTTACTGTGAAACACTCTCCAGGCATGTGTGTGTGTGCGTGCGTGCGTGTCTTGTAAACCCATGGGCACAGACACACACACACAGTTTGAAAGGATAAATTTCCATACCACAGAAAAGCCTTCAGCTTTATGCTAACACAGAAGCTGACACACAACACCTTACCTCTGAACCTAACACCGGTGGACAGGAAATGTTTATCTGAGCCGGTGCAACTATTTTAGCACAAGGAGCAGCATGTCAGGTCAGACCAAAGGTCCCTCTCTCCCAGAGGATGGCTCCTAATGGTGGCCCCAGCAGAGGTCCAAGGGCAGCAAGTCCAGTGGAGTCTTCTCCTGGCAACCTCTATTTGCTTCCCACCATCAGCAGTGTGAAGACTCCGTGAGCCAAAGGTTGCATATGGACCAGCATGTTTAACAGTCACTGACGAGGTTTGCTGCTCTTTTTGATTTAACATATTTCAAATTTTGTTCTTTTTTAGCTCACTTCGCACATACAAGCATCAGGGGCCAGAATCCAAATTTACACCAGCATAATTTGTTGCTGACTTCTGCACAGTCAAACTTGACGGAAAGTGGAAGCAGGACTGAGCCCAAAAACTTTATCACTACTATAGGCATTGCTGAAAACATCTCTTAGATGACCTTGGTCCCAACCACTCGCTTCCAAGAAGAGCAATTTCAATTCTGCTTTTGATTTAGAAATCAGTAACTTATGCAGGCTAGATCACATTCAACAAGCTATGAACTCTGAATCTGGGCCATGACACTCCAGACTGCCAGCTTGTGAGGGCAGAATCGGCACCTGACTTCCAGCTCTGCTATCAGCTGCACTGTCAGGATCTGTTCCACCAAACCTCGCTTCTGAACAGCCCCAGCTGATCACAGCAAGTCATTGCTTCCACCCTGTTCAGCACAACAGAAAGCGGCCACTTTCAGAGGGCATGTGCTTAGTGCTGTTAGAGACCTGGGGTATTCCCACATGCCTGCTCATTCAACCTCCTTCCCAAGTGGAAATGCACTGTGAGCCTGCAGGACCCAGCTGCTGACCAGGGTCTGACCCTGACCGTCTGGTTTCCCTGTACTGAAAATGCTGACCCCCGAGCCCCAGCACACTGTGGAGAGAGGCCCATTGACTTCAACAGGCTCTACATCCTGCCTCAAATTAGCACTCACAGCATAGGAAGAACTAGCAAGAAAATGTGTGAAATTGGGAGTGCCAAGAAAGCAAAGATTTCTTCCCTCTCTACCAAAATAGAACATTGCTATTCCTCCCGTCCTATCTGCTTCCCATCCCACTCAGCACATATTTTGAGCCAAGTCTTCGAATGGTGTAAATCAACATATCACCATCGAAGTATAAGAAGTCACAGTAATTTACACCAGCAGAAAAAAAATACCTGGCTGTGATCTAGGGAGATAGATAGATAAATAGATATACACTCAGCAGAGAGCACACATGCGCATGCACATGAACACACACTGAAGGGTGATGGAGCCAGAAGATGAATGGGAAAACCATTAACAAATTAAAAGCACCTTCCAAGAAACAGTCAAGGGAACTTGCTTTCACTGCTGCATCAAAAAGCTGCCCATCTTCTCCCCATACACTGTATGTTTACTTCCGTTTTAGCCCAGACAGCAAGTCTGCATGTAAAATTAAATTGATAATCAATGAGAGCTGACCTGCTTAATTAATTTGCTGCGGAAAGCAAGTGGTAGGGGAGAGGCTGTAAGAGGAGGGGACATGATGTCTAGGCTAGAGGAGGACTGTGAAAGTTTTCCATGTGCATACACATGCAAGCTCCATACCAGCATTTACAAGTTGCATTTCTGACCTGTTGGAACCATCATAGGGTGATGGGGGGATTTCTGAAGCTACACTAGTTCCAGGATATGGGAATTGTGCCACTGGCAGTTTGGAGTGAAGGAGATGAAGGACAGGAAACAAAAAGTGCCATGAAGTTGAACAGGCAGCGAGTCAGGGAGAGGGTAGGAGGTAACCTCTCTCCTGTTCTATTTATTGTCCTGCTTGGCCACTATGCAATTTCTTGGGGAGCCGAAGAAAGTGGCTGAGGGAGGAAGAGGAGAAGGCCAGAGATGGCAGCAGCCCTGCCTTCGTCCATATGTATGTGTCTCTTTGGACCCACTAGATTTACTGCAGGATTATGTTACTCCTGTGGAGACAGAGCCCTGGAACAGAGCATGCTAACAGGATTAGGGCTTCAGGATTTAGACAGAGAAGCATGAAGGAGAAAAGTAGGGGAGATTATTTTCCTTGTCAGATAGGGAATGCATAAAATGGGGCATGTTTGATGGTGGAAGGATTCTGGCTCAAGTGGAGGGTGGATAGTTCTGGATTTATTAAATCCAGGAACAAGGAGTTAAAAGAAAAATGATACTTGGCAACACTCAACAAAGCACAGCGTCTGGGCAAGGCACAGTGTGCTGGGCTGGGCTTGCCAGCTCTGTGTCTTTGAGAGGCTCCACTCAGATTTGGGAGTCATCAGGGACACGAAGAGTGGTACTATGTTAGCCTGCAAAGGAGATATCAGGCCCAGAAATACAAAGCTGCAGCCTTGCTAGGAAAGCCAGGGCTGTAATTTTCCCCAGGTACTGCACCAAGGGTGAATGCGCAAGGCTGCCTTTGGCAAAGCCTGAGGTCTTTGTCCTGCCTGCAAAAGCAGCAGAAGCAGGCTGGGACCTGGATGTTTCTGGGCAAATCCTCTGCACCATGATGTCTCCGCACAGAAATACTTGTGGCCCTCTGGCTCATTGTGCAAGCTTTTCCTGAGTTTTCCAGATAAAAAAGCCACAGGACTGAAAGCTTTTCTCTCCTTCCTCAGGTGAATAAATACAGGAGATGCAATTAAGAACTGAAAAAACAGAGGAACACTCCTAAAGGAAGGCACAAGGATCTCCAAGGAGTCATGCTCAATGTTCACTGCCAGCACCAAAAACCTCTGATGTCCCCACCTCCAATGTGCAGCTGAGATACTGCTCTTTGCAGCAATTCAACCTTTGTGCAGCTACCACCTGAAATGCCACCCAGGAAAGTTAGCTAATAACAAACACAAAATCATCAAAATGAGCAAGAAATGAAAAATGCACATCAGCTAGATCTTGCTGCCATTTCTTGTCCATTGACTTCTACAGATTCTGAAAACAAATGTTTCCTTTGCATTTTACACACAGAGCAATGGAGGCAGTGAGAGCAGCACTCATCGTGGTTCCGACCCACTCCAAATCCTGAAATCCATCCTTCCCCCGGTCCCTTGCCACACTAGATGATTCCCGTGAGCTCATCTCTGCAGTTTCTAAGATGGAGCAGCTCAGACCACACGGGAGCTGGAACCTGAGATGCTTCAAAGAAGGAAGCAATCAGAATGGATGAGAACTTGGTTTTCCGATAAAATTCTCAGAGCTGAGTCTGTCCAAACAAAATGGCCAAAAATAAAAGATCAAATCCTGCCAGGTGCTCTTTTCCTTCCTTGGGTTCAAGAAGAGTTGTTTTCTAAAGACATTTGCAAACCACCTGCACACAGGGCTGCTGCCTGGAAGATAACCTCTGAGGCCATCAGCCTGGCCCCAGGTCACAGGACGTGGATGCAACAGGGAGGGCAAGAGCCAGACCAGCCTTTCTGCAGCAGGGTTGGTTTGGCCCTGTCCCCTGGGGGGGGGAATGCTGGTGAGTAGTAAGGGGCAAGTATGGGATGGCACATGGTAGTGGCCTCTCCTCTCTCGAGGAGACACACAGGAAGACAGCTCAGCACCTCTGGCCTGGTTGCTGGGTTAGCCTCTCCCCCTGGTCTTGTGCCTGAGGGAAAGACAGAGCACCACCCCCTGGACAGGGGGACATCTTGTGTGTGCTGGGCTGGACTTTGGGGGGTGTGGGCTGCCAGGAAGGGGGAAAACCTGGCAGGGGTGGGGTGGGAAGGGGAGGGTGTGAGTGTGGGGTTCCACTCCTGCCGACCGCCTTCCCACTGCCTCCCCATCCCAGAAACATAGCAGTGCTCAGCACGGAAACAGCCCAGCCAGCCCTGTCTGCTGCGAGCACATATTAATCACATTTTCCGCTGCTCCATCCTGCCTTTCCCGTTTCCCTTGCTGCTGAGTGCCAGCAGCTGGGGACTCAAAGGTGAACCATCACATTTAGCAGGGAAACACCCTGGCCTCACTGTCATCTGAAACACTGGAGGGAGGGGAAGCAGGGGGCAAAAGAGAGGTGGTCAGAGCTTCCCATCCTCTGCAGGGAGCATATCCCCTCCCCAGTCCTCCTGCACTCGCTGGTTTTCTCTTGCATTAGCTTCCTGATGAAGATGTGAATGTTAGCTGACCCACCTACACATGGCAGAGCATTGCTTTTGGCCCGCAGAGCTGGCAGAAATTCAGAGCAGTGTTTGGTACACCCCATATGCCTATGTGTGCATGTGCATATATACGTGTGTACGTGCAGATATACGTATGTGTATATATGTATGTGCCTATATATATATGTATCTATCTGCACGTATATAGAGAGTCCCTGTCTGTCCACACCTTCCCTCCCTCCCTGCTCCTCATGGCACCAAATCAAGCTGCGGCAGACTTGACGAATCTATTTGGCATGGCTCGCTCCAGCGTTGCAGCCCGGGCTGTGCGGAGCTCCGCGCTGACGCAGGGAGGGAGCTGCACCTTGAACAGACATCTGGGAGCTTGCCTAGCGCAGGAACAGCGGGGATTAACGCGGGCACGGAATGTGGGGCCAGAGCCCCCCGGCACCAGCTCTGTGAGCGAGTGGCCTTGCCCTGGCCCCACTGCAGCTCAGCAGCTGGCGGCCAGTTGTTTGGCGGGGCAGGAAAGCAGTCACCCGGATGCAAGGGGTAGGCGAGCCACCAAAAAGCAATTACTTATCCTCCAGCCTTGGGAGGTGTCTGCTAAATTACGGCCAGAACATGGGAATGAGTGACTGGAACAGAGGAGTAAAAAAGAAGAGGTTTGAATTTTCCACTTTTTTTAAGAAAAGAGAAAACAAAATAGAAAAAAGGAATCAAGGGCCAAATCCCGAAATGGTGGCAATTCAGGTGGCTGTGGGACTGTTTTGGATTGACACCAGCCAGGCTTTAGGGTCTTGCTGGAGCAATGTAAATTGACTTAGCAGCACTGAAACCAGTCACACTGTTCTGCTCCACCCTGGCTGAGGAACCAGTGTCCAATACCCAGGACTGCAAGGATGGGACATTTATTCTCCTCTGCAACTAAAACCACCCTCCAGGCCGGATTCCTGCTACAGTTAAGACTTGAAAAGGTAAATTTATTGCCAGTGGTTATTTGAAACACTGAGCTGTGTACATAGCTCACCTCTCTGCCCAGCATGACGCATATCTCCTGCCTGCCTCAGCTTACAGAAAAAGTCCCAGTGAGACCCCAAACTCACCTGGGGTGAGGAGAGATGGCCCCAGTTCACAGAAAGGTCTGCTGCGACCAGTGGGTCCTAGGAGAGCACAGAGGCTCCACACCACTGCATGGGTACTGTGTTAGGGCTATACATGAGCTCTGCCATGAGCTACTGTCCTGGAGACAGCCCACCCGAGATCTGGGGGAGCCCAGCTGAGGACTCCCCTATGTGGTGCTGGGCTGCCCTGTACCTCCATCTCCCTACTGCTAAAATAGGACTAACACCCCCTCAGTGGCACATGAGGAATTTAAATACTCCAAATATTGCAGGTATGAGACCCTGATAGGGACCTTTGCACAGAGAGGACTCATTCTGGGAAGCAGAGGGAATTTGAACCTAAGACACACTTGTGGGGAAGGGGAAGTCACACAGCCCGGAAGGGAAGGAAATGTCTTGATGGATCCTGGACAAGGCAGGCTACTGCATTTCATGCCAGCAGCTCCCGTGCCAGCAAATGGAAGGGACAGCTAATTTAATAGAAGTGCTGAGCAATCGAAAATTACTGGGATGTGTGTGGGGAGGTGTGTGGCACCCCAGCCACAGAGTTCACACAGACACACTACGGCGCAGCAGCAGGGAGGACCTGAACACTGCAGCAGTGCTGGTGGGTGCCAAAGAGCAGGGAAGCGCTTTCTTGAGGCACCCTTAACCAGGGAACAACCACATGACCAAAGCAGTTGACAGAGAAAAACCAGCCCGGCACCATGGCTGCCTTAACCCTCCTCCCCACACACCCAACCTCCCACGCAGACCACTCCAAGTTTATCTTTCCTGGCCACACACCAGCACCCATATGGTGTGAAACGGATGAACACCCATATTTATCCTCCCTCCTCCTTGCTCCCATCTCTGTGGGTGTCCCAGCAACACAGCAAGAGCATGCACAGCTCCCAGGGCTCTATGCACCCTTGCTGACCATCCCTGCTAGTGCAGATCCTACAGCTCTGAATTGTTTCTCATTATTTATTGCTCATTTTGTTCTCTGGGATGGTGCAATTGCCTCTTAGGATTTGTGCCCTTTCATTTCCAGGCCTCAGTAACTCCTGAACTACAGTTTCATGTGGTTTTGTGATTGTTAACCCAGCATGCAGACGGGTCTACGACCATAAAAGCTCAATGAATCTTATATGGCAAAACACAGGCTGCGAAAACATTTTCTCCTTCATTTGCAGTCAAAGAACATACTCTCACCACCACGAAAGATGCAACAGCAGCCAGGTTTTCCAAGGAATAGTGTTTCCACATTGCTGTGCAGAGGAGAAAGGACTATTTCTGCTCAGACCATCATCCATCTTTTAGCCATCATCAGAAAAAGGGTCCCTCACAGATTAAACCCGCTGGGCCTGCAAAATCTCTCAGTTCTCTTCCCTCTTGTTGGCTGCAAGACTCACCAAGGTGCAGGCAAAAGAGACAAAAAGGCCATTACCTTGTGGTTTTTCCCGTGCCGGTACATCATCCAGTCCTCCCCATTGGTGCTGACCTCCAGCTTGTAGGTACGGACATAGTAGCCCTTCTGGGTTTCTCTCGAGATGGCACCCTGTGTGGCAATGGCTGTGAGTACAGTCAGGAAGTGGAGGTCCACCTTTGCAGGGAAAAAGGGACAAGAAAGAGAGTGGTGACCACCTGAGAGTCCAGAGTGGCTAATTAGTTCCTCCTCTCAGAAAAGTAAAAAGGTGCAAATTCAGCCTGTCTCAGTCTATCTGTGGGTGCACAGTTCAACAGGCACGACCCTCCCCAGGGCTGACTTCAGCCAGAGAGGACCCAGGGACAAGAGTAGCTAAGGATCTTGATGTCTGTTTATATGGGGCCATCACAAAGCCTTCTTCCTGCCTCAGACCAAGCAATAGGATCTGCACAGAAGCTCATGTCCATTAAAGCAGGACAGAGACTGACTTTTTCCATGTAAAATAAAAGCATGATATCCAATTAGCAAGTGCTGCAGCTCTTGGTTTTCCCTTGCTGGTTTTTTGTTTGTTTGTTTGTTTTACAACATGGGTTGAGAAAGGTCAGCAGAGCTGGCTTAGTAGCCCTGCCATGAATGAAGAATGAGACGTCTGCTGGAGGCAGTGACATTCACCACCTCCTGCTCATAGTGCCCTTTAGCAAGCAGTGTCTCCTGGCGATGTGACACAGCCAGAAGCTGTGTGCGGACACACTGTGGCTCTAACCAGCTCCCAGGGAAAGCCTTTGCTCTGTCAGCCCCCCGCCTGACACAGCCCACTCACGCTCCCTGCATCACTGATGAGATAAATATTACTCTAGTTGTTTTTCTATGCACCCCCTGGAGACTTTGGTCCTCAGGCCAGTGGCAGAGTCAGTGGCCCTTTTAAGTGGCAGAGGTCTCTCAGTCTCTGTCAGACTGCTGGAAAGTCCATCAAGGTTTTGGGCAGAAAGGAGGGGGTGGGAGAGAGACAGCAGACGGAGTCAGTCCTTGTGTGGGCAAGCTAATGGGAGAGCCAGCCCACCGCATTTCACCGAGGCACTGCAGCTCCCCTGCTGCTTGCTCCCCACGAGCCACAGAGGCAATAAAAAATTCAACAAGCCTTATGGTCAAGGGTCAGTTTAACAGCATGACACTCCATTTGGTGGGGGAAGAGCCAAGGGGGCTGGAATGGTACCTGGAGGTACTCTTTGTTGCTGTCTACATTGGGGGTCCAGCCGTTGTCATCACTGTTGAGCCGGCTCTGCTGAGGGGTCCATCGCCCATCCGAATAGGTGGAGGAGGCACTGATCTGCATGTTGGAGATCCTGCCAGACTCCATCCCCAGAGGCACACTGCACTGAAAGTCTAGAGCAGACACACACATACACAGAGAGTGGTTTACAGTCTCAGTACTTCACCCCCAAGTGAAAGGCAGCCCTGAACTAATCTCTCCATCTAACCCTGAGCAAAGCTGCCTGTCTGGAAAGATGAACAGATCTGCACCATCTTGCAGGTTGTGTGTGTTCACAGATGGCACTGAAAAATTATAGATAGGGCAGCTTTGTGTTTGCACGGCCCTCTGAACACTAATACAGTCTGGATCTTTCTCCATTTCTCTATCTTCTTCACCTTTGCTCAGTTTTGACACAATTCTGTCCCTTCCCTCCCTCCACCTCCAACAAGATGTTCCGAGTACCCTTGTCACAAAGTTCCCATCTTCCTGAAGGCTGTAGGTGAAATCTAAGCACTGACAAGGCAAGGAGTACAGACAGACGCATTAGGAGGGTAGATACTGTTGTGCTGCCAGCAGGAACGTCAAGGATTGGAAGGGGCAGCTATAAAGGTTTTGTGTGCATGTGAGAGCAGGGATGCATGTGTGTGTCTGTGTATATGTGCATGCACTGTATGTGGTATCAGGCCCATAGAGATTAACCAGACAAGATTACTCTACTATGCTTTCATTTGGATCTCCTCACTTCTAAGGCTTTAAAAGTCATAATTAGCTCAGTTTTATGACACATCTCATCTATTTTGTGGCAGCTGTCCTGTAAAAACAATAGCAAATAAAACAGTGATAGAAAATACTGCATGGGTCCAAGCATGCTGCTGCTGTAAACCAATGGGGCTCCACCAAACTGCCTGTGTTTTTAATGTGGCCAGGTCAAACTTGGGTGGAAATGATGGGCCAAGTTAGGATGTCAGTGCTATTATTAAAGTTTCAATTTACACCACCATAAATGAAAACAGGCCTGGCCCTTTAACAAAGGCTCTTGTGCTTGATTTCTCAAGCTTTGTGTTCAACATCTTATTTCCAAATCCTTTTAAAGAACAGAATAGAAAAGGGATTAAAGAACAGATCAGCTGAGTGTGGCAATAGGTAATGGTGAAGAGCTCATGCTTGACTGTAACTCTCACAGCCTCAGCAGAACATCCCTTACTCAATCACAGAGTAAGAGGTTGTGACCCTGCTGCCCTGGTGCTGTACCAGGCACCTACTCTACCCTGCTCTCTGTCACAGGCCTTCAGTGGCAGGTCAGGGACTCCCTCTCTTTCTCTGGGACTGAGGGGTATCCTGAAGGCTTCTTCTGTTGTATCAGAGGTTCTGTGGGAACAGAGGTCAAGAACAGTAGCTCTGATGCAAAAATACCATGAGAAAACAAATGAAACCTTTCCTTGCCTGCAAGTGTTATCACAATGAATCAAAATGCTCTTCATTCTCAAAACACACAACTTACTTCTTCACTCCACATCAATTTACCTCCCTTATTAAAGGTTATAAAACAAAATTTGGCTTGAAATTCTTAGAGCTTTAAGCAATCTTTAATTAGACAGCCAAGAAATTCCAATTTGTGGTTTGGGACTGTGAATTTCTGGAAAACTAGAGAGAGCACATATTCTCCCCCATGCTTTAATGAATCTGCTGTACACGCTGGGCTGAGGTCTTCCCCTAAATCCTTTGGGCTGAGCACATACATGAAGGATTCTAAACTAAAAGGTATTGAGAAGATTTCACAAGCAAGTGAAAAGTCAACAAAAGGTCAGAAAGTGAAATTCTTACTGAAATCTCACTTCTATCGGAAACAGAGAACAGACCTAAGTGAAATTGCTGTCTGCACTGCTGGTGGAGAACCAGCCCCTGGACACACTTCCGCCTGCTTCACTCCTGCATATGCCAAATGAAAGATGGGAAACACAGGGGACACAACTAAGTCATACACACGCATTTCCAACTTACTTTCTGGGACTTCCTGGTGGATCAAGTAGTACTGAGCAGAGAAACCATCCTTAGCCACTGCCAGGTCCGTGTGGAAGGTGAGAGAGAGGACGCCGGTGGTTGAGCGGATGTCCGATGGCATCTTAGTGCCACAATACCTGCCTATCAAGGGGCCGACTGCAAAAGAAAGAGCAGCGAAGGTAATGCCTGCTTTTCCACCAGCCTCCTGTGTCACCAGCACATTGCTGATTAGGATAAAAAAGTTAGGCTTCGGGGATGGGCTGTTTTTTATATCCATTGGCCTGGTGCCATGCAGTGCAGAAATATCCACTGCAGCAGGCATTGCTCTGCAATTGCTGGGAAATGCTCCAGAATGCTGTTTCTCAGTTTTGCTATAAGGTAGGGAGGTCCTCCTATCATTGCATGAACCCACTGCCCTTCCCTGAGGGAGAACTGCTGGTGTTTGGAGTGTCCCATCGGGCTTTTCAGATCAGTGGTTACAACAGAGCAGTAGTTTGTGGTTTAGTGAATGCAGCTTTCTGCAAGCACGCTGTCCCCAGGCTGGCTATGGAGTGCCCTGATGGCAGGTTACAGGCTGCAGCCACCTTTGAGAATAGGCAAGTTCAGACACAGATTGCACAGTTTTGGAGCTTTGTGAGACACCAGGAAGGGCCAAGGAAAGCAGTGCAGCACCCCGTGGCTTACCCTGAGGGATGCCATCCCAGATGTCTAGCCAGTCATACTTGCAGTCTCCTTCCCCCGCCTGCAGTGGGTCGTGCTCGAGGTCGAAAAGCAGAAAGTGGAGGAGGATTTCTGTCTTTGGCTTGGCTATGATGGTGAAGATGCAGTCCAGGTTGTGTGGATACTTGTCAGGGAAACCCGGAGACTCAATAGTGCCGTTGGAGGCGGTGAAGTTTCTGGAGCAGTCCTCGGAGCCTGTAGCAGCAGGAAAAACCCAGAACCTTAGCAACAATGAAGCTTAATGCCAACAACTTGACACTGTGGGAACCCCATTCTGAGCTTAGCAGGGTTGTGTATTCACTTCTGGAAATGCCCTGCTGCTCAAGAGCCGTGGGAATTACTGCAGGAAGTGAGAAGGTGATTTTCAAAGCTTTCTACAGGTGGAAAGACAAGGTCCATGAGGTCACTGTAGTGGACAACATGGTTCTAAATCCCTTAGACAGCTTTGCAAACATCATCTGTACACCACTGGTGATCCTCCTGACAATTACCTCAAAACCAGGACTAGAAGAGCAATCCTATCCAAAACCATGGATGTGATTTGGCAGGCCAGCACCCTGCCATGTCCCTCACACTGGTGGTGGTGGACAGGGAAGCACCAAGCCACACCAAGCTGGCCTGCCTTCCCCAGCTGGCCCTTTCCACTCTAACCCGTCCCCCAAACAGTGACTGGCAGACCTGTGTGCTGCTCCAGAGCCTGCAGAGAGGCCGGCCAGCATGCAGGGAGCTGCCACCCACAGTACTCATGACACAGCTGCTACCTGCAGCCAGGCAGGCAAGACACCACACAGTGGCCCCAGGTCTGATGGAGGAGCCCCCCGTCTGCGGAAGGAGCTGCCTGGGATGGGGCAGAGAGGAGTAACGGGATGTATTCTTTTTGGAAAGGCTGTCCCCATGAGCCAGTCTCCTGCAAACTCCACCCTTCCAGCACAGACATCTGTGCCTCAGTTTCCTCTTGAGAAAATCTGGAAGCACAAATATTTACACAGTGAAAGGGCCTGTGGGAGGGTGCCAGTGTCTCCACTGTTTGCTGCAAACCCTTGGGAAGTGCACAGTTAGCCTGCAGCCCCCCTGAGACCCGCACAAGGGACAGGGGCCAGCTCCAGCAAACGTCCCCACAACGTGGCCACAGCAAGAGTGAGGGTAACAGGGGCCGTGGCAGGGGGGTCTCTGCTGAGAGCAGGAACAGAGCCCTCTTTTTCACAGAATGAGCCATCCGCACCAGAAATGCAAGTTATTTCTATCCTTAAGGAAGACCTTTGCGTGGTGAGGAGGACAGACAATGTTGCCTCTTATTTATTGCTGACCTCAGCACTGGCCTCGGCTGCAGCCGGGCCAGCTCGGTGCCCCCTCTCATACAGCCAAGGTGCCTCGGGGTGGCTGGGGAAAGGGGAATTTGTGTCATATTCATACCACGGTGACTTTGAAACCCTTGCCAGGACAATAGGCAACAGAAATCTGCAGCCTGGAGCTATCAGAGGGGAAAGGGGACGTGAGAGGCTGCTGGCCACTGCTGCAACCCGGCACTAGCATTTGCAAAGGTTTCTGCTTCACTTTTACTGGGACAACTCTCCTTCTCCTCTACAAACCCTTTTGCTCAGCTCTTCCAGGCAGCAGGAGCCTTCCCAGGACTAATAGGAGACTTGTTATTCAATTCAGCATTAACCTACCAGAGTCAGGCCAGCAGCCCGCAGTAATAGCAGGATCTTGCACTGCATTATGCAGTGCCTGGCTGGAGAGCTACTCAGGAGAGGCTCTTAATCGACTACCTAATGAAGCAGCCAGCTTTTCTGGTGTGAACCTGTGGGGTAAAATGCAGAGGCAAAAAAAAAAGGCCAAACACAAATCACAGCATAATGCCATGAACAGGGATAAGGGTGTATTTCGTTCCAAACAACTTGAAAGACGAACAGATAAATAGTGAAAATAACACAAGCTCCGAGCTAGGGAGAAAATCAAAGACTAAACCCAGAGTCAGGGACTGTCCTCTAGAGACAGGAAAGAGATGTAACTATGCCGCCACATTCGACAACAGTTTCCTCACGTGGGGCTCTTACCGCATTTGGCATCTTTGTCTACATTTTGGCTAATAGCAGCAAACACAATGATCAGCTTTTTATAAGGAAGCTGCAGATAATCAACGGGAGTCATGCTGGCTTTAGCAGCACAGGCCAGCCTGAGAGGAGACTTTGATGCCCAGCGCTGGAGAGCTCAGGCCGGCCCTGCCAAACTGACTCACAAAGGGAGCAGCAGGGAGGCTGGACCAGCCAGGGCAGGCGGCTCTTTTGTCAGCCCACAGACCGCTGACTGATACCCATCAGGGGATTCAAAGACTGGTATGTGGTTGTTTGTATGCAGATTGCTCCTCTCTCACACTGTGATAAGGGAAATCTAGCACAAGGTGGGGAAATAAACGCTCGATTGAAAAGAGTTGGTTTTTTAGGTCACCTTTAAGACAGAAGGAATCCACAACCACTGATGCCTTTACTGATGTGGACAATGACAATCTGATGACCTTTAAAGTTGGTCACACCCTTGCTGGTTACGCTGACAGCTCAGACGGAAACTTGGCCCATGCCTGCTTGCCTGCCAACAAAAGGCAGGGTTTGCTCGTACTGCAGCAGCTCCGCAGCCAGCATTGCCCACCGCCCTCTCTGGAGCCCTGGCGGGAACTGGGGCTGGGCAGATGTGGGCTGGGAGTGCTCCCGGAGCACGGGCTCATCCACGCTCCTGTGCCAAAACCTGCCTTGCCAGGCTCGATTTAATGGGCTGTGGCTATAAGAAATTGTGGCTGTATCTGGAGAGGATGGCTGCTTGCGGGGGTGGCAAAAGGAGCCCCAGCACCACTTCAGACCTGAGGGCGGTACTGCAGGGACTTACATCGAGGGACACAAACTCAGCTCCAGCCTCCATCCAATACCTGCTCTCTTCCACATCAGCCCTTGATTCCTCTCCCTCCCTCCCAGCAACAACTTTCTCCTTTTCCCTATGAATTTGGTCCCTTACCGACTCCCTCCCAGACCGACAGGATTCCTGCCTACCATCCCTTCCCACAGCATGGCCAGGTCACCTCAGCCAGCAGGACCACCCCACACTGCCTTGTGCCCTGAGTCAGGGCATGGGCCCAGTGTGAGGTCAGGCACAACCCAGCACAGCCTGCTGGGCTCACAGGAGGTGTGTGCAGGGAGAGAGAGGCAAGGGGGGCTGAGGTGGGTCTTCCCACCTGTATTCTTTGCCATCCTCTGTGATGGCAACTGGCCTTAGCAAACCCCAATATCTGGCTGAATCACTAAACTCTTTCAGGACTAATCTGCATCCTAACCATCAACTAACAGTGGTGGTGAGCTGGCTGCACAACAGCTCAGTGGCCAGTTATGCAGTCCTGGCAACTGCCAGCAGCAGCACTTTCCTCATCCATCTGAACCTTCATACGTGTCCTGTCCTCATCGATTCACAATGAATTTAGGGAGTCTCATTCTCTTGCAGCAAAATCTCCACATTCACCTCTACCTATGACCACATTGTGGGCTGTCTGTGCACCTCTCCCTGCTGCACAGCTGGCCCAGGGGCCCTGGGCACTGCTGCCTGTGCTCCCCATCTTTTCTTTAAAGAGGCTGGATAAGCAACCCTGTCATGCTCCTTTTTGGTTCTTGCCATGACATGGACATTTTTTTTTTGTGCTGGATGCAATGACCTGAAAGCCCCGTGTGTTGTCTTCCAACACATCACCAAAGGAATGCGGGCACAGGGCAGGCACCCGCGTGCCCACGCGAAACACTCTCCTGTTCCCTCAGCATGCAGGCACGCCTCTCTCACATGCACACAGACCAGTGGTTATCTTTTCAAGCCTCTTTCTTCCCAGACACAAAATTCTGGCAAATATTTAGACAGAAACACTATTAAAAGGGCTTTGAGCAGCTTTTTCGTTCCTCAGTAACAGCTCAGTATTAAACAGAATTATGAACAGTTCCTCTTATATCAGCCTGGAAAGGTGCTGCCTCAGACTTTGACAGCACTGCTGACAGCAATCACTTGAAAACCAGAGCTCCACAGTTACAAGCCCCACACCCAAGGAGAGAAAACACAGCGTCACTGATCAACCCTGAATCGCAACTCCACAGGAGGGGGAGCTCCATGCACTTCTAACAGAGGGACAATCCCTTTTTAGCCCTAACAAGCTCCACACATGCCAGGGAGAAAAGATGTATGTTTCTAGTCCTCGAATACAAGAGAGCATTTAAGGAGCAACCCTGCTTTAATTGCCACACTGTGATAAAAAAATGCACTGTCATGCGCCACTAACATCTTTACGTTCTTGGAGATGTGATGCACAGACTTGCTTAAATTAAAAAAAGAAAAATATCCTTTATCTCTGGAAAACGTGCTAGAAATCACATTGAAAAGGTGGTCAAAGGCATCTCCTGGTGAAGATAATTGTGGCAAACAGTCTGGGAGACAGGCACTGACTCAGACACTCACCTGTCTTGTAGATCTCATAGCGCAGAGAGAAGCCGGCACCTTGCCGTGCGTAGTCTGAGGTGAACTTGATATAGAGAGAGGGGCCAGAAGAGATGATGGTAGGAGGTGCAATGTTCCCACAGTGCTTGCCCAGCAGGTCTGCCGCTTCGCTGTCCCCATCGCGGATCTCGATGTAGTCGTACCTGCGGAGGCAGGTGAAATGGCAGGGAAACCATCTGTCAGGGAGATGCTTCAGGATGCCAGGAACAAACAAAAACCGCTCTCGGTTTCTGCATATTTCACAGAATGTCTCCCAGACAGGTACCTGGGACTCTCTTATTCACACCACACCACAGACCCCAAAACATTTTTTTCTCTTTCATCTGACTACGTTCAGGTCTTTTCCTCTGTTGCCATTCACATCATTAATTTATTACACATACATCCACTTCACCTTCAGAGGCAACATGCAAAATTTAGGACACGCTTTACCTCCATTTCCACAAAACTCCTTTGGCATGGGAGAAACTCTCCTGGGGCTGCTCTCCTCCCCTGACCTCTCTTCTGAAGTGCCATTGTGCTATTTGGCAGAGCTCACTTTATTCCAGTATCCATGTGGGATTTGGCCAAGCACGTACCAAGCGTGAGGCTGTCAATGTTCAATCCATGTGAGCAGGTAGCTATTTTGTGCACTGACACCGAACTGGCCCTTTAACAAGCATGGCAAGAACACTCACTTAGCACTTGGACATTAATATTAGTCCTCTTCTATTAAGTGCTAATGAAGATTTTCTGCGGATGAGAAGTTTTGTGTAAGAGCTGGGTACCCACACTCACTATTGCTGATCTTGTAAACCCTGTGACTGCAACCTGCCTTTGCTAAGCCCTACTTGAAGATGTTCCACCTGCCCACTGGCATGGCTTCTGGGTATCTGACTGGTCTGGGGGAGGAATGCCTGGGGTTAGAAGAATTGTCTCCTCATGCAGAGACAAAAGCTTATTGCAAAGCTTGGCTGGAAGGTGAAACTCCCACAGATCCCTTCATATTTTCGAGGCCATAACTAGGCAAGGTAGTAGGATCAGGCTCTGCGTGCTGTGAAGAAACAAACAGCTTTTACATGTACATCTTGTTCTTCAGCTGCTTTCTAACACCCACGTTCTCCCGCCCCTCTCCTCTCTGGCCAGCACGCTGCTATTTACAGAAACTGACCATCTCTCTAGGACTGTTTATTTGCTTTGTATCAACCTGTTTGAACAACATGCTACAGCTCTTCTCACGGGGCCAGAGAGGAAAAAAGCATTTCCAGGCTGCCAGGAATCTGCCTTTCTTCTTTGTCACAAGATCTTCTGTTTGGGAATGGAGAGTTGAAAGGAGAAGTAGCTTGCTGGATACAGAATGATCCTCATGTGACTCATTCCCTTTCTGCAAAGCACATATCGGCAAGCAACAACCTCAAAACAAACTTACAGGGACTTAGTGTGCTCCTCCACAAAGAAAGATGGCCCAGACGGCTTTGGTTTCACTCCTTTCTGGGACTAAATCAGGCTGAGAGCCAGAAGCAAAATGCCTGCAGATAAAAAATCCTGTCTACGCTGGACCGAGCACTCAACTAGCTGCAATCACCCAGCCTTTAACTTCATTACAGACTCAATTGGCTTGGCCAAGGTGAAATCCAAGCAATCTTGAGAAGTGGCACTCAAACAGGAAGAGCATTTGGCTTAGCTGGTGTGTGGACACACAGCAATGCAAATGAAGATCTGCTCCCTCTGCTCTCTCCTCAGCTCTGCCTAGCCCCCTATCACCTTGTGACCCCTTATTACCCTGACACCAGTCAGCAGCACCCTGAATGACCCCACTAATGTCCATCATGTGTGGCTTGATCCTACCATCTCTCTAGGGAGGAGGAACATAGAAGGCAGTGTTAGTGCTTCTTCTAAGTAGAATTTTTTCCTCCTTGTTTGTCTATTTGTTTAAAGTAGTACTGAGCAAACAGCGGGGACATTTTGTTCTCTAAATAACTACTTGCTTTCAGCGTGCTTGCAGCCCTTCCACATCTGAAGTGCACATCTGTGCCGCAGGACTACTGGCTACTAGTGAAATTGTGAGTATGTGGCAAAAAATTAATTTGGCAAAAGCATGAATGTTGGCAAAACACAGTTAATGGGGTGGATTGTAAAAGCTGCCATTTTCATGCACAGGCAGAGGTTAGCCGCATCGCAGGGAATCACATCTGTTTGTGTCCTCGGGGGTTGTAGCTCGCCAACACAGTACATGGCTTCAACTACCTGACTGCAATGATCACAGCTTCTGCTGTAGCCAGCATACCACACATCCTAGTGCTGTCCACATGGCTCCTCAAGCCACCCAGTTCTGTAGGAGCCCTGCAATTTCAGAAGCAAGTTCTGGACCAAGAAATATTTGCTTATTGAATGGGTGACAGACTTCCAATAATACATACAATTTGGGAATTGCAATCTGCTCATGGGCAATCTGCAAATGGAAAATTAAAAGAATGAATCTAGTAAGTAAATCACCAGGAAATATTTGCCTCTTTGAATTAAACCCTATTTGGCTTCATTCAAGCATCTAACTTAGCTTTCTCATACTGGAGCTAATCCTTAATAAATCAAATGTTAAAAACAACTGAAAAAAAGCTCTTAAGGGAAGGTCAGGGAATAATTTTTTGCCAAATGTAAAATTAATATAAATGTGTAAGTGTTTTCTTCCCTAGTTAAAAAATCTTGGCCCAAGTCCTCTTCTGAGCGTGAGGCAAAACTTTTTCTTTGGGTCATATAAACAGAGTATGAATTGGGGAAGTATTACACTTGGGGGATAGCTCCTGCCCAGACGAGCAGGAGCACCTACTTCCTCTCCATCACAGCAAATAAGCTTTAGGCTTTCAAAATTAAACACCAAGGACATCCAGTCAAAGCTGTTAAACTTCCAAACTTCAGCAAGAATGCCAGCTAATCCCCACCACAGATTCTTTTGGAACCATGTGCTTCAGTCATGTCCATGCCTTGGCCCTCAAACAAACAAACTGATAAACCCCATTCTCCTCATTCTGGGTCACTGGACATTTACAATCTAGTTTGGCCAAATCTTTGCTTCTGTTAAGCTTAAGCATGGTTTCCAGACTTTCTTCTTCCCTTGTGAAAAAGAAGAAGAAAAACTGTAAGGAAGAAAACCTAACCATGCTTTCTACTCTAACCATTTCATTTTCAGACAATTACAGACTAGGGCACAGCTGGGTGGGACACATTTATGCTGCAATGGCATTCAAACTGTCTCAGAGAGTGCCCAGCAATTTGCATTTCACTCATTTAACCAAATCCATTGTTTCAGTCAACATGCACCAAAATTCTTGTGAGCTGACCTCTCTGGCATTACCTCTACTGGGAAAGCTGCCATCTCCAAGCACATTTCATGGCCACTTTTCCTCACCTAGGCATTGCTCCAACGAGCCAAGCATGAATATGTGAGGGCAGGGTGCAACCTCTGTAACCCACAAATATAATCAATGGATTAACCAACTCTTGTTTTGCAGGGAAGGTGACCACAGCTGGCTGCTCCTCCAGTGGCACAATGGCGGGATATTCCCAGCTGCCGCTTGAGTGGGAAGGCCAGTGAGTTGGCTTGAAACCGCCTCAAACAGCTTTTCACCAGGGAGTTTTGAGGCAGGGAGGCAATGCTGAAGTGCTTTTAACTGCCCAGACAATGGAGGCTGAGAAAGAAGGGAAATACAAGGCTTAGATGCTCTTCTTGAAGCTAACAGAATTAAACAGAAAATGTACAATGCTTACAAATATTGCTGTGTTTTTATTACAGATTTTTTAGTAGAAAGTGCTTTGCTGATGTTAAGAGAGCTTTTCTAAACTAATTCTAAAGCACTTCTACAGCCTGTATTATTCATGCTTGTTTGCTTGCTTTTTTCTCCAGTCAACCTCTCTGCTTCCCAGTGTTTCCTTTCTATTTTTCCTAAGTCACTTTGCTACTGGCTCCCCAAATGAGGTGCAACAAAGGCAAACAAGCCCCAGATGCAGAGATTATGAGAAGACCTCCAGCTTTTCAGTTATTTTCTGTTGGGAAATAGCTATTCTGCTCCCTGACCACTGAGCTGTGCTCCATGATCCCCTGGGGCCAGGACAGACCCCCCAGGTGCCCACCCAGGCACTGCTGAGCTCCAGGAATGCTACAACCCACCTAGGGAGCAGCACCAGAAAGCCTGTGACATTCCTCTGGATGCTCCTCTCCAGACAGACACAACTCAAAGCAGTTTGGTGACCCATACTGCTGAACACAAAATCAACAACCCCCTTGACCCTCATCCCCAGGTCCCAAGAGATGCTGAGTCCTTCCCCACTGAAACATGTGTCAAGGGCATTACAGGGACATCAGCTTAGGATGGGGACAGACATCAATCACAAATTATTTATACCTTCACAGCCATATCACGAGTCCTCCGAATACATAAACTTGTGCAAGCCTTGCCCCAAAGCCTACGGAGGACTGGCTCCCCAGGCCAAGCTCTGACCTAGCTGGCAGCTTCTCAGTCTCTCTCTAGAGCTATGATTTGAAGTAGGTGAGGATTGCACTCAGCAAAGCCCAGTTTCCAGTGCTTGCCAGGACTGGAGAGAGATGCAAGGCTCTAACCTGAACTCCCCCAATGTTTAATTTGGAGCTATTATTTATAGGCGTTTCCATGGGGCTCATGACTGCAGCTGGCAAACAGTAATGATGGGATTCTCACGAGACCCTGAGAGGTAGGAAGGCAGAGAGGAGCAGTGTCTGCCCCAAGGTCACACAGGAAATTTGCAGCACAGCCAAGAATAGAAGCCAGTCTTGACTGGAGAGATTATATTATATTGGAGAAATCTGGCCTAGATAGACAGAAGGACAAATAGGTACAGACTGCATGCCAACAACCCTAAATTTGGGAATGCCCATGGCTGACTTGAGCCTTCAAGACCTCTGATCTGCCTGAACCATATGTCATCGCTGTGTCTTGAATGCATCTGCTGAGGAGAGGAAGAGAAACTGCAATTCTAGTGAAATTGGGCAGGTGTTAATACTCTGCAGGTAGCTGGGGAAGGCCTGTGCTTAGCCACAATGGCAGCTAGTAAGTGCAATTGTTCCCCCTTTGAAAAGGTGGTGGGAGGTTTATTTCTCAGAAATTGTTATAAAAAGCATAAGGTTTTTTGAACATCCTCTAAGAACAGGCAGTTTCTTAGAAATTAAATAGCAGTTGCAGTACAGAGATAGTTAAGAAATGGTGAACCAGCATCTCTGTGCTTGTTGTGCAATCAAGAGGTGGCTGGAATTAACGTCCATTACATGCTAGCTAGCTTAGTCGATTTTTCTGTCACCACCCATCTTCATGCTCTTTTGTACGCCACCTTCCAACCAAATCCTTATTTTATGGGTGGTTACATTGTGAAAGACAAAAAAACTTTTCCATGATGTTTACACAATCTTGAGCAACTGCAGGACATACCCTTCAAAGGTTAAATTGTCCCAGAAGCTACTGAGGACTTTTAAATGTTTTTTTTTTACAGCCATGATAGCAGAGGCAAGCATCACTGTTGTCTGATGAGACAAGAGCAATGAAGTTTGATCTTAGCTGCCAGCCCTTAATCAGAGTAATTAATTATAAATACAGCAGATGAATTGGATTCTCCTTTGACTTGAACTAGTTTTACACATGTGTAACTCATCGTTTTAAGGGTAATCACTCTTAATTTATCCTGGTGTGAGAAGAGAATCAGTCCCCACAGACCCAGGCCCTCATATAGATTTGTGCACAGAACTAAAAAGCCTGTACCACATCTACCTTTAGCCAACTAAATGTCCTCTGCTCTCAGTGGAAGCAGACTTCTCACACTCAGCTTGGGATGGGATTAATTGTTCTTCTGCACTGACAACAGAAGTACTTTAAATCACTCTTACTGACTAGACCTGGGCTTTGGGTGTCTGAACATTGGAGAGATGAATCTGATCTCAGTCTGCACCTTTTGGGGCCATTTTTGCCTATGCTGAGGCAAAGGAGGCTCACAGAGCTTGCCCTTGTTTTGCCCTTATGGAAATAACTGACTCTGGCAACAACAGAAAGAAATGGGCTATAATTGCTCTGAATCTGAAGGGATTTCACTGGATTTCAGTGACTAAAATGACAAAAATCCAATGGCAGCAGGGGGAGAGCTAGGCTGGGGTGAGGGGAGTGGGGGGGCGATGGCACAGGCAAAACTGCTTAGGATTTCTCGGAAATTTGTTTTGAATTTGTTGTATCCAATTACGTCTTGTGTAATCATAGTATTGTGGGGGTTTGTAATCATTCTACTATGCTTTGGATTATTTTCTTATCTCCTCAAAAAATCTGACCAGAATTTCTGAGAAATGAAAAAATCCAGTTATCCAGTTAAAGGGAAAGAAAAAAAAAACTAAAAAAGGAAAAGAAAAAGAAAAACAGAGAAGGAGAGAAAATAACCCTATTAGATAGGAAAACTTCTTCAAAAATGCCTCGAAGACAAAAAAAGGAAACTATAAAGAGCCTCTATTTATACTCTTTGTGCTGTTGTTTTCACCCCCTTACAAGCACTGCTGATGGGACGAGGCTTTCAGCAGTTACTGCTAACTTACGGGGCGGGGGGGAGGTAGCCAAAATACTTCGTGCAAAGGGAGGAATAAAACATAACTGCAAAGTGCTCCTGAGGCAAGTTCTGATTCAGGAGGGAATTTCAGCTCCTAGCATGCTGCTGCCCTCCCCTGAGACAGGAGAGCAAAGGCTCCCCCGCGCATCCCCAGGCTGCCTCCCTCAAGCTGTGTTGCCAGATCGCTGCGGAAAGGCGTGTTGGAGTGGAGAAGTGCTCTCATCTGGGGCATGTCTGGAAAACCGTCCGTTATATAAGAAAAAGAGATGTGCTAATGTGCACTTCGGGGGTTTTCTGCAGGCTGTTGTTCAGGAGTTACACATGGCTGTTTAATTTTATTTCTGTCTCCAAAACCATCTCTATAAATTCCTCACTCTTCTATTTTTAGTTACAGGGGTCTTTTGTTGCAAGATGTCTTTGGTGTTCATTGGTGGGGGGAGAACCATGGTGAAATCAGGAATAAAATATATAAAGCATGTTCAGAATAAGCCCCCTTTCCATGGCATTCTGCCTTCTGTTGCTGCTCTAAGGGAACTGAAGCAACTCACAACCCTTTCATACCCCAAAACGCAGGACACTTGAGAAAATGCATTTGCACTTTTCTCCTTCTGCTGCAATCCATCTGTGGAAAAAATTAGACTTTGGTTTCTATGTCATTTTACTGTCACCACTCACAGGCACTTGATCACTAACAGAAAGAAAAAAAATATAATAAAAGATAACAACCACAAAAGGAAAATTTACTGCTGAAAAGCAGCAGAGCGGGCAGAAGGCAAGGGCAAATGCTCACTTTGATCTCTGCAGCGGCAGGACAGATTTCCCTTTCCTGATGGGATCCGGTGCCTGACAGCCCAGGCAATAGATGGAGATGAGCTTAGGCCAGGCTGTCCAAGCTCTGGGGTGCTGATGAGGATTAGGGAATGCTCACATGGCCTGCTGTGCCAGCTCTATTCCCAGAGGAGCGGGTGGTGTTCCATCACACCTTGCTGGTGCAATATCAGTCATGGCCTTAGATACAACATGAAGCGAAAAGCAAAAGGGAAGAGTAAAAACTGGGATCAGAGGGGGATCAGAGCTTGGTATCTGGGCTTTCCACTATCACTCATTTGCACTGGCTTTTTTTCAGCACAAAACTGAAATAAACACCTCGTTAAGCACCAATTGTATAAAGGAGGTTGTAAGAACAGAGCCCTGACCAGCCCACCCTCACCCTCCTGGCTGTCTACATCCCTCATTAATGATGGATGGTCACCCTGGGACTGGCCCACCATAGGACGACTTTCTGACCCTGCATTTTCTCAGACACAGCCTGTTCACAGCCCAGCTCATGCCTTAGCTGATGCACAAGTGAGTAAAGCTTTCCTGCCAAGACTGGCTTGCAGCCTCCACTATTTGGGCATTCCCACAATTTGGCTGTGCCAGCTTGTAGTTAGTGCTGTTTCTGGGGCAAACGGTACACCAAACCTGCCTGATCCCTCCTTGCATACTGCATAGCACAGCATCTCCTATCCTTTTCTCTCCTCAAAACATGAGCACGTGCAGCTCAATAGCCATCTGGGCAAACGGTGCCAAGTCTGAGCACAGTCAATGCCTGAGCGAGGGCAAGTGCTGTGCCATGCACACGCCACACCTTGCTGTGCACTGGCAGCAGCAGTGACCTCCCACATGGTTCTCTGAAGCAGCAGTAACAATTTGCGGGTGTGGGAGGAATTAGCTGCTGGCAGGGGCTGGTTGGTACCCCTGAGGTGAGCTCAGCCTAGCCCAGGACAGCAGATCAGAGAGGCAGCCACATCAAGATAGAAGAGGGAGACAGACACAAGGGAATGAGATGCTGCATGAGGCTGGTAGGTACCTTTTCTGCTTCATGTGCTCTGGGAACAGGGGGATGGGACTGTCCCTGCTTCTCCCACAAACAAGGACCCTGCCACTGCTTTGTTCAGAAAGATTTTCTTTCAAGCAACCCTTTGTGTCACCCTCCCGTTCAGCCGTGGCAGTGTGTCTGCTTTGTCCTGCCAGCTCAGCCATGGAGTGTTTACAAGCCTCCCTCACCCTTCCAGGCTGTGGTTCAGCTCCATTGACACTGAAGGCAACAGACTCCTCTCTCGGTGTGTGATGAATCAATTACTTCCTCTGACACTCTATTACTATAGCCCTTACATCTCCAGATTGCAGATGAAAAGACAGGCTGAGAAGGGGGACAGGGAAGGGGAGAGGTCTCCTGAGGTCTCCTTCAATTGAGTTGTTGGACATCTGAAGAAATCCCCATCTGCCATATTTAAAGACAGAGAGATGTTTTGCTCCTGAACAGCAGAAAAATCAGAGGGTTTTCACAAAAGAAAACCTAAGAAATCAAATGGGTCAAAAAACTTCAACAAGACGCAGTGAACGTAGATCAATGGTGAGTCAGTCTCCTCTGCTGATGGAGATCCCAGACCTTGTTCCCGCCCATGATTAACAGCCAGACGTCAGTATTACCAAAGAGACAGTCATTACACCTTCCTTCTCACTGAAAAATAACAATGTAAATGAAACCTCATACCTACACTCACAGAAGAGGAAGGAAGCTGAGCACATGCCTCAAACTCTCGTGCTGCCCGTGGAGGGGGGGCACTTCTCCTTGTTCGACATCCATCAGCAACCCCGGCTCTGAGGTTTCCCTGGAGGTTTCTAACACGTTGAGCACTTCCCATGCAAACACCCCACGTGCAGCATGGCCTCAGCAGGCATGGGGCTGAGCACAGGGGCTCTCCCACCACCAGTGGGTGAGCACTACCTGTCTCAGGAAAGCAGAACTCCACCTCAAAAAATTCCTCACACAGTGTCTTCTGTACCGCTGCAAGAAGGTGGGGGCAGTCACATAACACGAGCAGCCACCCTGCCAGTTTCTGTGCCATTTGTAACAGAATGAAGTCTTTGGCAGAGGATTTCTACTGTCAGACCCCACCGCTTTAGGCTCTGCTTCTAGGAATTCATTAAACAATAATATCTCCATGTCTGACCCAGTGTTACTTTAAAACCACACCATATTACTGTACTGTGAGTGCTCACCAAGGCTGGATGTAGATCTCAGGAATTCCTTGGGATTAGCAGTGGGGTGGAGTGAGAAACCAACAGAAAAACCCTAAGTTATTCACTCTTTCTAATGATCTACTGATCTACTCACTAAGCCAGCACAAGGAAGGCTTTCTATGGTATGTTTGAACTGATATATCAAATACAGTTGCTTGTAACATCCTAGCTGTGATTAGTGGACCATGACTGCTATTAACTTATAAGGAATTCCAGGATCACCAGACTGTGGTTTGCAACATATTATTACATTGCCATTCAATGGTGGTGTGCGGCCGCTTGATTTAAAAAAAACAGGGAACTTGCCTCAGACTAAAACCTAACCTCCCCCAATTCCTTCAAATATGTTCTATGCTGAGTTCTGGCCAAAAGCAACCACAAATTTCTTCTGTTTTTCAGTCTGCTCTTTGCAGTCTGTTCTTTTTATTTTGCATTCATATTTAATTGCAGAATTCACACTCAGCCAGAAAAGGCTGAGAATGAACTGGTCGTTGTCTGCGGCGCTCTGACCTGCTCCTGTGTGATGCTGCTGCTCAGCAGCCTTTGGAGGGGAGCGTGCACTGCACTGTTGCTATCCAGACTGGGTTTTATGCCTGCAGATGCCCAGATCTTCTCTTCTTTATAAGGCAGGAATTTTAAGTGATTCACCAAGGCAGGAACGGGAAATCAATAGCAGGGAAGGGGAAGAACCCAAATCTCACAACTCCCAGAACTGATATTTGCTGGGGAGTCTGCCACTCCCCTCTTACAGCCTGACAATAGGGATTATATCCATTGAAAAGGCTGCATGTAGCTAAATCACACAGTTGCTCATTAAAAGGCTAAACTAGTTCCTACGTAAATCAAGGTAAAACCTCACATTGCTTTTACCAGGCTTTGCATCTAGTCCTTAACAAAAAATGGATAATTTTTAAAATATCATTCTGGCACTCCCCTTACATTCGCTAAACCTTCTAACTCCTACATCCAGCAAACCCATGATGTAGAAGAGTACTGCTAATCCCACTGTATAACACAAAAAAAGTAACCAAGACTCACAGTCCCACAGATACTTATTTAGGCTCCTGAGACCTGTTTGGGATGAGCCTCTGTGAAGGGTGTCACTTGGTGTCACACAGTGGGCTGGAGCACTGTTGCAAAGATAGTCAAGGGCTTCAGGCTCTGCTGAAAGCAGGAGCACCTCAACACTGTGGTTATCAGGCATTCCAGTGGGATTGCTCTACTCCTATCCTATGGCATCTGCACTGCACAGGTCTGCAAAGATGCAAAGCACTTGGAGCTGGAGTGTAGCTTACAGTGCTTGCTCCAAAGAGGCATGCGTTTCTGACACTTTTAGCTGAATTCCGAAGCTTCTTAGTGAGGAGTCACCACAGCCAGCCCTGTGCTTGCTCCCTTGTCCAGATGCTGTGGGGTCCTGTTCCTTCCCTCACTGGACAGAGAGGCTGACTATGAAGTGAGTATACCACCACCACCATCAGCTCCTCCTCAACAGCAGGAAGGAGGGGGAGAGGTCTCTTTCTCTAATCCTATTGTTCCCAGTGTCACCAGCTGGCCCTCAATTTGTCATCATGCCAACAGGAAACAAGGTGCAAAACGAGATCTGACTCCTATGCACAGGATGTTAGTGAGCTGGCGGGACATAGGAGACCCCACGAGAGTGCATTTGGGGCCACCACCTTCTGTGGAGCCTGGACTGGGCCTGTCCCTCCAGGAAAAGACTCTGGGGCATAGAAAAGCACAGCCACAGAGCAATCAGAGATGGGAAACAGAGAAGAGGGATGTGAACAACCTCAAGCTCTTAACTTATGTGGCTGGTCTCAGTGTCACAGCTAACCCATTCACTGATGTTCCATTTTGGAAAATGACCCGGGCTTGATGGGAATTATGAACCATACAGCGGATGCTGGATGGAGTTAAAAAACGGTAGAAGCCCATTTGAAGACAAGTTGAGCTGCAGTGTCATGTTACCCGGACTGAATTATTTCCTGTACGTTAGAAATGTTGCTTCTGGCTACCCATGCCACAAATGTATGAGCAAGCAAATGCCTTCCTTAACATCTCATCTTTGACTTCCCCTCACTGCAAAGTTAAAGCTCGACTCCCCCAGTGCTTCAGGAGATGCAGTCACTTCCCCTCACATCCTAGCGAAGAACCCCTCCAACCCCTGGAATTCTCTAGTGCTCCAAATGTATTTCTCTTTTCTAAGCATTTTGCCAATCACAAGATGAACTGCATTGTTTCTAAAATGTTTACTAATAAGCTAATTATGCATACTTTTCAAAGCATTTACTAATTAGCTGTCCATGATTGCTGCCTTGTCTACTCTTAACCTTCATTGATGGAAGGATGGCTTCTCGCAATATTATGCTCTTGTTTGAAGGAGATGGCAAGAGAGGCAGGCTGAATGCTGCAGCCCCCAGCTGCCTGGCTGGCTGTGGGTACTGGATCTGGATGCAGCTCTCCCTGCCACCTCAGCTCAAAGGAATTTGAGCCAGTGTCTCTGTGACTCTCTAGGAAGAATGCAGAGCTATTTTGTTCCAGTGCCCAGCTTTTTGGATGCTCATGAGATGGCCATGCTGCCATAAGAGGCCTTCACTGGCTGTCCTAGCCGTATGTCTCATCCTTCGTACTGTGGCATGGGAACACCAGCACGTTGCTGCCATGTCCCCTGGCCAGCAGTGCTCTGTGAGCCAGGCGCTAGGAGTGTGGTGTCTCCCCAGCCAAATCTTGGTTCGCTCTGCCTTTCAAGCTGGGAGCAGGCATGTCTCCTCCTGCCATGCATCCAGCACACATCAGGATGCTGCGCTTGGTTCAACTCTCTTGGCACCATAATGGCACTTATAAGGTCACAGTGACAACTGCAAAGATTTCCTCATGATAGTGGCCCCAGTTCCTGTTTCTGGAAACCTTCTGGGCTTGACAGTGGGATGCAAAGTCAGGAGGAAGAGCCTGACTGCAGCTCCATTTCTAATTTGCCATCTCCAGCCTATTTTGGGAGTCCCCAGCCCCTGTCTCCAGAAACCTTCGCCAGCATTTGGCATGTGCCACCAGAGGGGGCTGCGAGCCACGGCAGCGGTCCCCCAAGTCCTTCCCAGGCAGAGATCCCACCGACTGCAACCCAGTCGCAAGCATGTGTTGGAAATGGCTGCGGAAAAACCCAGTGGGCATGGTCTGACTACTAGTCGGGCTTTTTTAAAACACTGTTCCTCTGGAGCAGATGTTATGACTCAGCTGGAAGGTCTTCTGCTTGCAGAGGAAGCACGAGCGCATCTACTGCAGCCTGGATGGAGAGTGCCTCTGCTGCGTGTGCACCACCCAGCCTCATCCGGGTCAGCTGAGTGTGGCTGCGGGTGGCAGAGTCAAAACGCAGGAGGGAGCTTTTAGTGGTCCAAAGAGAAGACCAGCAGCAGGAGGGTGGCACAAATGGAAAAGGTGGTTGGTCATAAATGCAATGACTCACTCATAGCTGAGGTTTCAGATTTGGATTTTCCAAGCAAGCAGAGCAGACAGAACAGCAAAATAGCAATTAAGAAGGAATGGACAGCTCAGCTACATGACTGCATAAGCTGGGGCATAGCTGTCCTTGTTGCACACCTATTGCAAACGATTCATGTTACTCCTGGGACCCCAAATAAACCCTGGCATGCATAAGACTGCCCAGCAACCACCATACCACACAGAAGTGGAAACATTTCACCACAGCAGCAGCCTGCTCTTTTCCACTGGATGCCACTTCCCTGTTCAGTGGACAGATACCAGTGATGGGGGATGCAGTACCTGAGCTACAGCTGCACTTGCAGAACCGAGGGGAAGAAACAGCCAGGCACTAGGATGATAATTTCCAAATAGTTCGGCAGATCTGTTATCAGAACATCAAACTTCCCTTTTGGCCCTGTCATTACTGCTGTGGCCCCACAGCTGCAGGACAGCATGAACAGTGGCCTGGGGACCATACTCCCTGTCACAGCATGCTCACCCTCCCTGCCCCAGGGAGCCCTGCTGGTGCACAACAGCCACAACAGCAGGAGGAGGCCAATTTTCTTAACCTAGCGCACTCCCAAAGCAAGACACTTCCTTGGAGCACAGATACAGCACTGAGAGAGAGAGATGTTCTGGGGCTTCAATTACTCCAAATTACTCCTTTCATGATGGTGGTGATAGAGTGCAGTTACTTCTTAATGCAGCTGGACACAGCTGAAAAATAAAAGCCCAGATGTGCCTCCAGAAAACAATAGCAACAAGCAGTACAGAGCAGCCACCTCCGGCTGCCACCTTGGGCATCCATCCCTGGCTGGTGCTTCCATCCTCCAGGCTGCCAAAGCTGTTCTCTGCAGTCAGTTCTTGCTCTGGCATCTAGGCAGCACCAGGTTCACAGGCCCCCCTTCCAGCCAGCTGCTGGCCGAGAGGAAATCACTGACCTTTCCTCAGCGGTCCCCAGGGTGCCAGGCACTGTACAAAACACAGGAGGAAATGCCTCCTGTCACAAAGGGAAATCTAGAGCAGATACAAGGAAGGCCAGAAGGGAGACAGTAAAACTAAAAAGATTTTTGGAGATATTTTTTGTAGGCTTTCGAATGGGTTTTAGGAATGTAAATGTTATGCTTTATGAGGGAGAAACTTTAGCCTAATAAGGTAAAATGAAATGTTGAAAGAAGAAGCACCAGAGGAAGGGGTTATGGTGTTTACCTCTGGCAGCTGGAAGCACAGACTGGCCCCACTGTTGCTCCAATAGCTGCCAGGTAGCAACACCAGCGCAGGGGATCTTGTCTGCCCACAGACCGAGTATCCCAATGGAGCCTATTTGCCTGTCACCGTGATGTGAATGTGCTCTAAAGTAATGATGAGATGGCAAAAGGAGGGCTCTGCCCTGACACTGTGTCTTCAATGCTGAACTCCTGTTTCTGTTAAGGTTCACACCTGCAGTGAGGTCTTTGTTTCTTCATAAAAAACCCTCTGACACTCAGATGAGATTTATCACTAGATGGTCACCTATTATTAATGTATTGTAATGTAATGTAGGTATTAATGCTCAAGCATTACACAGTGTCCGTATTTGCCTCCTTCTGATTGGTCACTTAAAAGATCTCACTCCTATCCATTTCTTTCAGGCCATGTTTATCATGCACTGTTTTCATTGTTCTGTTATGCTTCCTATCAAGCACTGTCCATGAAGCTCTTTCAAACCCACTCCAGTTCAGTGCTGGCTCGAGGGAGCAGGCACCTTAAGTCAGCTTGGCTCTCAGCTCACAGCTGTGGCCAGCAGAAGCTCAAGTGCACAGTGGATAAATCGTGTTTCACTTTAATAAAGGCTCCCTTGTGCACGTACACACAGAAAGGGAAATAGTGAGACCACACAGCAGCCACTCAGAAGATTGACACAGTAAGGCAGAAAGCAGCAGAGGGATAACCAACATCCCCAGTGCTCAGGCAGTCCTACTGCACACACCACCTGCGGCTTGGGACCAGACAATGCTCTCTCTCACAGGCAGCAAAACATGGCAAAAGTTGCACAAGATGCTCAGAGCTAAAGCTGATATTTTCCTACAGGTAGAGGAAAAGCCTGGTGCCCATGGGGATTTCCAGCTCTCTGACCAACCTGGTTTTGCTTGCCTGAGACCTTGAAGAGGCAGAGGCTGGAGTCCCTCCTGCCCAGTTTAAGCCCTGCCCTGCACACAACACTGTCCTGGCCAATACATATGGCATACTCTTCAGACTGCAAATATGGGCCTATACAGCCTTTATTACTGTGAATTTGGGGCAACTGCATTAGCTATGAGGATGCTGTGCAGTTCAGCCTATGCAAGCAACAATAAAATCTGATAGCAACTATCATTCTCACATCCACTGCAAGGCCCTGTTGTGTCCATCTATGCCCACATTAAGCCTTTCTCTACCTTCTCCCTTCTTTATACACAGGCCTGATCCTGCAAAGCACTAAACACCTTGCACACACAGTGACTTCAGGGAGAGTTCATGGTGTTCAAAGCCTTATTAGCCCAGGCTTTATCTGTAGGGGGTGACAAGATCCCCAATGACATCAATCAGCACACCTTCATTAGAGTTAGAGGAGCTATGCTGATTTATGATAGCTGAGGATCCAGCTCTGCACTTCATAACCTTCAGTACATCATCAAACCCATGCTGAATTCTTTGTTCTCCACAGGAATGATTCTGCAGCCTCATAAATGCTTCCCCTGTTCCTTTGTCCTTTTTTACAAACAGAATTTCCCTCTCCATATGCAACCCCCTTTTAATCAACAGGACCAGTGTATCTAGCAGGACTGCTATGTCAGGCCTGTTTTAGGAGACCCCAGGCTCCTTCACACTCAGGCATCCCTGTAGCTGGCTGTGGATTCCAGATGAAACCCACAGGTTTATATGTCTGCTGAGACCATGTTATTAACTCAGCCTTTTATGGTGCCCTTTGATGCCATTAATTATTCTTTACTAGTTGTTAATTGTTTTTCCCAGACATCTAGTTTCTGGGTCCTTTCTTANCCCCCAGTTTACCAAACATAGCAGAACAAGCACTATGGGAAGTCAGCTCAGACCACCACATCTCCAGCCTCACATGGCCCAAATCTGTCTCCAGCCACAGGGCTCTCTGCCATACCTCTGCCTAGTTACACACCAGGAAACTGCTCTGCTCTCCCAGCATGGTTTAAAAGAACAGCGAGGCCACCTCGACACAGAAAAACAAGCGGCCTTTTAACCAAAGTCAAGCTCAGGCTGAAAGCCAGTTGGGTCTTCCTTTCAGGTGGTATCAGGCCAAATTAAGAACTACCAGTTCATTGCAAAGTAGGCTCATCCTATGTGTCCAAAGCAGCACCTTACAACCTCACAGGCAACTTTTGCTCCTGAAAGGCAAGGAGATGCAGCACTGTGGGGGCTCAGGGTGATGCTTGATTTCAAGTGCAAGGAAGCACAAGACCCATACCACTAGGCAAAAGCAGGAAGAGGAGGTAACTATGTACTAGAGAGGAAGAGGAAGGCTCTTACTTGCAGTCATGTTTTTCAATTTCGAAGTGAGGGTTGAAGTTGAGGATAATCTTCTGGTTGGATTCAGGGGTGTAGATGACCCATTCACAGTTCTGGTGGGAGGGGTAGTCATTGGGGTACCCTGGGGAGGTGATGTACCCAGCATCCTTGGAGTTCAGGCGCCCCCCGCATGGCTGAGCTGCAGAGACACAGAAGGGAACAAGGCATTGAAACAGGTTCTGGGCATCAGGTGTGTACAGCAGGTCTCCCTGGGCCGCTGATACGGGTGGTCTGATAAAGACCATTCTCCAGGCCACTGACATCACTGGTACTCTAATATTTGATATTAATCTCTGGGCAAGGAGAATTATTCTGCAGAACAAACATACTCCTTTCCCCTCCACCTCCTGCCACACTTACATACCACATTTCACACAGACCAGAAAAGAGAAATGAATGCTCTTGCCAAGGCAATTACAGAGCCATAAAGTAAGAGACAGATTGATATCAGATCATCTGTAGCTGCCTCATTTTATCCCTTCTTTTGCCTCCTTTGCGAGCTGCTCTTTGTCAGTCTCCCACAGCTGCCTCAGGAGACACCAGAATTTGGACACTACAAATTCAATCCAGCTGCAGGAGGGCAGAAAGCTGTGCTGTTTCCAGGGAAGGAAACTGAGGCACTACAGGGATGATGGTGAGCCCAGGCCCACCCGCACCGTGTGGCAGAGCTAAGGACAGCACCTGTCCTTCCTGGCCCCAGCCTGCAGCCCCATAAAAACCCCTCTCCGCTTGCTGTGCTCTCCCTCCCCAGCCCACCTGCCCCAACAAACCCGTCTCAGCAGACTTGCAAGCTAACCCATCCACTGGAGCTGCAGGCACAGACAATCAGCAGTGGTGGTTTTGTGGGACTAGCCCACAAATGGCTGGCAATGGCTGCATGGTAAGCAGAGGAAGCTCTCTCAGCTTTGGGCTAGAACAGGCCCTAGAGGGTGATTTCATAATCAAAAAAACATTTAATCTCATGAATGCTGCAAATCAAATTTATTAGTGCATTACTTGCTGGGAGGAAAATCTGCATCATGGGGTCACTTGATAATGCACTACAGATCCCAAAGTCCCTTTCTCCATGGGGCCCCCATCATGTGTCCTGCTTCCCCTACTCCCCTGCCACCCCCTTGTATCAGCACCCAGACCCACAGGCTGCAGCAGCTGCCCCCAGAAGACAGCATTGGCTCTGCATACCCAGTAAAACACACAAAACCTACGAAAATGGGCAAAACCCAACAAACCCTAAGCCCCTCCTGGCAGGCATACAGCATGACCCTGGTCCCACACTGTGGAAAGTCCTTCCCCTCCCTGACAATAAGCAGTGGGGTACAATGTGGGATGCAAACCCTCAGGGATTGTCCTCTTGTCAGGTTATCCCCACAGCCCTGCAGGACCCTGGACATGCAGGAGGGTGCAAATGGGTTTTCCCAAGGCCCACACGTGCACGCCCTGAGATGGGGCCTGCAGCACATCCCACAGCCCCAAGGGAGCCAAGGCACAGAGAAGCATCACCCTTGATACAGGAGAGTAACCACACATCCCAGGAGCTCCGTGAGCCAAGGGTTTCCACAGTATTCCCCACTGCCTTGGTCCTCAGCAGCAAAGCCCCAGGACCACCCAGGAGAAGCACAGCAGTGCAGACTGTGTGGCCTCAGCCCCATGCTGTCGTCTGGCTCTGTTCCTCTGCCATAGGGTCTGCCAGGTCCCAGGGGTGTCCCCTGCCAGGCTGTCACAAGCCCACGCGCTCTTGGGAGGGACATCCCAGCCTGTGTTCAAACTGCCCTCTTGCCAGAGCCAAGGCGAGCAGCAGGAGTCAGACAGGACCCCTCAGAAGTAATGCTTCCTGCAAAAAAAGCACTTTGAATAAACAACCTGCTGCCTGCACACTGCCTGCAGAAAATGCACGTGTCCTATGCAAAAACAAGGGCAACAGGAGGGCCCTTCATGGGGCAGAGAGGCTTCCTTTGCCATGAAAAAACACTCAAGTTTCCCCTATGTTTTTCATGCCCTCTAACACATTCATTCTTCAAAATAACTTTCTTCACACACACCCAAAGGCAGATCTGCAGCCTTCCCTTTTTCTTAAAATAATCCTGTAAGTATCTTGAAAAATACGAGGGGAAAAACGCAGCACTGCCATGAAGAGCTGAGAATACCAAAAAACATCTGGTTTTGTTCCACAGGAGAGATTGCTCAATACACAAACATTTACAAACCTACATTCTTGCACAAATATCTTCTCTCAGGAAGGCATATTTGCCCACACATGTGTTTATGTGGGTTTGGAGGGAGGGAGAGAAAGAGACATTCACGTGGAAAGAAGAAATTCACGGACTTGTTGACATCAATGTACAAATAGACGTGTAATTCACACTTCGCTCATGTACGCACTTTCACACCTTCTCATAAAAATTCACACCTCGTTTGCACACATGTCCACCCCCTCCAGCAAAGAAAAATATTCAAGCTGCAGATTATTTTTCTTGGAAAGGGCAAAGTCTAGAAACAATGAAAATACAGTCAATCCTTCCACACCTCGTCATCCCCTCCCCGTCTCTCCAGCTTTCACACACATGCTACCCGCTAGGCTGATACCACCAACATCACCCACCACTCCGAAGCTGCTAGCCCCTTACTCACGCTGGATACCGTGAACACCCTCTGAGCCCTTGCAACTCAACCAGTTGGAGGGGAACTGTCATGTGAACAGAGGTGTCAGCCTCCAGCTTGCTCCAGCTCTTCCCCAACAAATGAACTCAGGAGCAGAAACACAGTTCTACCCTGACCTTGAAACTTCTTCCTTGCCCTGCAAGGCCATCACAGTTCAGTGGGACTGAGCTAAGGAAAACCCTCGGCTCGATCTTAACTTCAGGTCAGCTTGGTGCCCAAATTAAACTGCTGGTGCCAGTGAGGACAGCTTGAGTGAGAGGGGCTGGAGCCCACCTCTCTGCAACTGAGGTCTCTCCAGCAAAACAGGACAAGCAGGTGAACCCCCAAGTAAACAAGAGCACCAGCCACATCCCTCAGGTGTTCAGATACCACCAGGAAAATGTCACCATCTTCCTGGAGCAGTGACACTATCCCACCTGCAGGAAAGCTTATCTGTGTCTCTCAGAGGAACATATTTTGTCCTGTCATTCATTCCTCCCCAAGAAGGTCCAGAGAAATGAAGGGGGCTATTTCAGTATAGCACTGCCTTGCCCACACGGTGGGCAACAGCGTACCAGAGAACTCAAGGCTTCTTAGAGTTATATGAAGAAGCAAAATGACTTTAATATCTCTGTAATTGTTCAGTTGGGCTTTTCCTCTTTTGACTCACAGAGGTGAGTCTAGCAGGTGAACATGTGCAACAGCAACAAAAAAATCTATCATCATGTCCACTGATGGCAAAGGGTTTGACTCAGCAGTCATGCCAACCACTGTCTTTCTGTATAAAATATGGCCTGTTTTGTATACAGTAGAGGCTCAAGCTTCTATGTAAATGGATTCTTACAAACTGATGCATTGCATCTATGCAAAAGTAAAAAAAAAGAAAAGGTTAGTGGCATGGCTACTGCTCAGGCTGTATGCATTGGAAGCAAGACGTATTCCATAGCTAATGGGCTTTGGCAGCTTTTGCCAGCCCTGAATTCACTTAATAAAATTAAAATTAAATTCTAAAGTACAAGCCAAGTCTGCCAGGTGCATGGGACATCCTGTTGCTCAGTAAGCAAAATGCAGGCGTTGAAAGCAAACTGCTGGGGCCCCTGCCAGTCCACAGGGTAGAGGGGCCAGTGGAGTGCTGTGCCAACAACAAGGCCACAGGAGAGCAGCAGGACTCCTCAAAGGAGGCTATGGAGGTCACTACACCCTGGCAGTGTTGGAGTAGACTATGGTCAGGTTGGGAAATCTGCAGACCCCCCCTTTTCATTAAGGCCCACCATAACATACATTATCCCTGCAACCCCCTCCATGCAGGGCCACCCCAACAGGAGAACTACACCAGAGGATGGCAACCAAGCCACAGGGATGGGAAAAGAAGACCTGGAGAAGCTCACAAGGGGTGAACCCCTGCAAGTGCTGCATTGTACAGTGCGCAGCTCCAAAATATCCCATGGAGATGGGTATCGGCAGCTGAGCTCCTCACCCTTTACAAGGGGCAGACTTCTCTTTCTCTGCCCTGACCTGGGTAGACACCCAGGTGATGAAGTCTCCTCCTGCCTCCTCCAGGCCACAACAAGCAATCATCACTCTGAGGACCCAAAAATAACAGTCAGGCCCCAGGAACCTTCACCCACACTTGGGGTTTTTCAGCTCTGCAGCTCGTCAGGCACATGCAGAAACCTTAGGCCGGGAGCAGGGCAATCTCCTACTTGAATTTCCTGCCGATTAAACCCCTCTGGATTTCCCTCACCCCAGGAGATCAGGCCTCACTGTTATTGTTGGACCTTCCACACAGAAACTAAAGCCAACTCTGCCTGTAACAAAAATAATCATCACCAGAGAGGCCCATTTCACAACAAACATACATACTACAGCCTCTCAGAACTTGTAGTGTCCAGCACAAAACTACCATGTGTTTAGATCTGCTGACCTCAGTTTACTTTTGGGATATCATTCAGGGCTGCACACAAATTTTAAGGTGTTCTGGATGTCTTAGAAGAAGCAGCAGCATCACTGTCTGTGCTGCTTGAAAAGAGCAGCCTGTGAGGACAGCAAAGGAACAGGGGAGAGAGACGTGGGAGTTCCACAGCGGGCGGATGCACCACCTAGCCTTGTCACTTCTCTTTCTGGCATGAGGCCAGAAACTTCACACTCTCATTCAACCACTGCAGAAGATTTCCATGTCCCAGGATTCAACACTGGGCAGGATATTTGTCCTGCCAACCCTCTGACAGCACAGCAAAATACAGGTGCTGGCATACATGACCCACTTCTCTCAGAGCTGCTGAACTTGGCTCGAGCCCTTGTGCAGGAGACCCACGTTTCAGTTCTGTTAGTCACACAGCTCTTCAAAGATCAGAGTTTTTCAAGGTCCATGCATGTCCAAGCACTTTGCCAAACCCTGGTATGGAGGAGACAAACAGATCTCTTCTGCCAAGGCTTCATTACCATTAACACTCATCCTGCCTCATCCCCTGAGCTCTGACCCTGGCTGGGCACAGCTAACGTGGCAGGGGCTCTCACCCCAAACCACAACAGCACAACTTTTGCAGGAGGCAGGAATGCAAATATGAACTCTCGGACTTAAATCATACAGTTTAGCCATTGGCCAAGGAGAGAGACATAGTGCAGAGGAAGCTATTAAGATTAGATGTTTTATCCCCAGTAGCATAGATCATTTTAGCAGAAGCGTGTTTGCTTTGGATTGCAAGATAAAGCTTCAAAGGCTTCCTGAACAAATTAATGGACAAACACACCCAAACAACACAAGGCTCTTACATGCACATTTCATTCCAGAGCACTACCCACGTCAACATCTTGAGATTTCACACAACCGGGGAAAGTCCCCTGAACGTTTCATTGAGGACTTTTACCAGTTTAACTAAAATTTCAGTTAAAAGTAGAGACACAGTGAAGTAGAATTTAAAGACTGCTTTTGTGATTTGAACTAGGATTTTGTTCAATTCAAAGTGTCTCAAGCCTGTCATGAGACAGGCTCATAAAACACTGTCTGGGCTTAAGCAAGAAAGGAACGCGCCAATCCATCAGTTGAGGAATGCAGCCATTTGACTGCTTCCTAAGGCAACTGGGAAGGGATGCAATATATTCATTTTATAGCACTGGACAGCAGTGAAAGGGGAACACCGGAAAGCTCAGCAAATGGAACATTTTAGCTGTGAGCCTTTGCAAAAAGAGATCATTTCAAATTATTTTTAAATAAGAAGGGAATGTTGGAGGGAGGAAGACAGAGAAGGAGATTCGGAGACTTCTGATGCCTGCACTTTTTTTCCCGTGTTAATCCACAAAAGAATTAAGTAGAAACCTGAAATGGAGACCTACTCAAGCTTCACCATGAAAAATGAGAGGGCAAAATCCTGCATGCAAATCCAGGTAATTTGCTTTGAAATCACTGGAGTTCAGCTGATTTCTACCCCTGGGGTTCTGGATAGCCACCTTCCAGGGACTACATTGCTTTGTACCACTTGAGCCAGTGACAACCTTGACCTTTAAATGTCTATCCTGTCCAACTCCTCTCTTCTATTCCTGATGAGATTTTATATCCTGTTTATCTACCTTCGCTAACTTTATTATTTGTCATCTTATGTCAGAGGCAAATGCAATTCCAATAGGGCAACCAACGTAATAGTGTTAGTCTTTCTATAGATACACGTACACAAAATTCTCCCAGCTTGCCTGTGAATGTAATCTGTGGTTCTGGAATTACAACTCCTGGCTGCTCTAGTAATCATCCTGGAGAGCATGTGAGTGTGTGTGTACACATGCAAGGGAGGCAGATAACTGCATTTTGAACTTGAAGAAATCATGCCTCCCTCTCCTGCCTCTCTGTTAGGGTCCCAACGGCTTGAAGTCTCATGGAAACACACTGCCACCTCCCAGGAATAGGTGGCAGCTTTAGGAGACCATAAAGCTGCAGGTCAGACAGCTTCTGAGTAAAACTCGCCAGTACTGCAAGCAGGGAAACAGATTTGGGGAAGCTTGAAGCTTCCTGCATGGCAGCCTGCCACCCTACCTATAGGCTATGTGAGGAAAAAATATGGTGGTGAAAATTTGCTGAGCCACCCCCATTAATGCTGTCAATAACAGGCTGGTTCAAGGGCCATGGAGACGAGACATTTCTAGTTGTACACATGGAAAAAAGATTCCCCTAGGATTCCTCTCTAAAGAGCTTCAGGCTTGATGAAAGGTGTTCAATGCCTCTGAAATACTAATTAATATTATTATTACAAAAATTCCAAGAAGAAAAAAAAAGCTTATCTCATCTCTCATCTCCCCCCACACTCTCCCAGCTTCCTCACACCTTTTGAACTCATCTGTCAGGGTCCATTCTGAAACTGAATCCTGGTTTTCCCCATCAGGCAGCGGCAGTTTACCCCTGCCTCTTCCCACAGCAGCTGGCAGAACCTCTCAATCTCACAACACCCCTGGCTTGGCCCTCCCTCCCAGGGGCCCTGTTGGAGCCTCAGAGCACAATGCAGTGCCTTGGCTGCAGACAGCCCCACGAATGGGATGGGAGGGAAGCAGCACCTCCTGAGCCACTTGGGGAGAGCCCCACTGCGGGTCCCCCTATGCACGCTGCTGAGCGGTAGTGGCTTCAGCCTTTCGACAGCGTGCTCAAATCCAGCTGCTGCTGAGCCTCACCACTAGCACCAAAGTTATTGCACATTCTGGTGAGTATCTTAAACACACTGTTACCTGCTGAGCACATATTCAGCAGTCAAACAGAAAGAGAGGAAAGCAGCAGTGAGCTTGGGGTGTGCATGAGGGGGAAAAAGTTGTCCAGGGGCTCTGGGTGTGTGAGGGACAGCGCAGGGAAGGGATGCATGCAGAAGCATGTGCATGTGTGTGGCAGGCAGCAAGGCAGTCTCCCCTGACTGGAGGGGCTCTGTGAGTAAGAGGAAAGGTAGAGATCTGTGTGCCTATGGAAGAGAAAGGAGGAACCAGGGAGATTATAAGTGTGTGTGTATGTCTACATGCACTAGGGGCTGGGGTTTTCCTCCCTCCTCTTTCCACATGCATCCCTTTTTAAAAAAGGGGTTCAAAGGAGCCTTTCAATAAAACGTAAACAGAGTAAAGGGACAGCATCCTTTTGGCTTCACCGTCTTCCTAGAAGAGACATAGAAAAGGGCAAGCGTTCAAGCCCTACGCAGGCAGAACTTCACAGCTAGGGGTGACCCAGCAGAACAGCTGGGCAGATGTCTTGCCTTTGTCTCAAATGCTCGGGGAGAAATGAGGGCAGGTTTCAAAGACCTGGAGCCCAGAACTTCATCTCTGGAGCCCATTTTCTTTGACTCATCAAGTATGAAGAGAGGGGAAGAAGCAGTCAGACAGAGTCCCTACAGCTATCCACCCCTGCAAGTAATACTTCAGGCTATTCTGCATGCCAGCTTGTTGCTTGTACCCCATTTCTCAACCTGCTTGGGAGGAGGTTGCCTCACCAAGGCTGTAACTGGAGCCCCAGCCTCCCAGCATCACTCTAGCTGTCCTGCCTGATTCACAAGCACCACTTGCACATAGAAAGGGTTACAGACCCAAGTTGTGATTTTGAATGTTTGGCCCCGTGCCTGCTGACCTCGTGCTGACAAACTTCTCCTCCATGTCTGTGTTTGTGTCTTTTCACTGCACAGGCATCAAGCCTGGCTCAGGAGCCTTCTGAGATTGCGCTTTGGCTCAGGCAGGGAGCAGGCTGACCCTTTGATTCTGAGTGTGATTAAACCCATGCTACTGTAGTGCTAAGCTGCGTGCAACACTGTTAGCAACAGCCCTGATTTATGTTGTTGCTAGTATTGCGGTTTCCACCAGGGTGTAGACAGGGATTTCGAAAATAGCCCAGCTACCTCTTTGTCTGTGTGTGTGTATTATAATTAGAAATGTGTCAAAGGTCTGTTACAGAGTGAGGATGGAGCTGGAAACGTTCACATCCCTCTTCTGCACCCATCCCCGTGCTGACACCATCAGCCCCAGCTTGGGTGTGTGCAGGCACATCAGCTCTCCACACTTCCCGAATTAGACAACTGTATTCCCAAGACCCCATGGGGGCACGGTGGTGGTGACTTCACCACACAATGGAGAACAAGTTTAGCAGCTTCCAGTTTGCTCTCAGGCTGCTGCAATCTGCCCCCACCACCGTGGCTAAATGACAACTTTTCTTCTATTTCGATTTCAGATAGGATCACGGGTCTCAGATGTAGACAATTTATTTTCCTAGCACAGCTGGTCTGTCAGAGGTCATATAATTTGGCAGCAATCCCAGTGCTTAAAAATTAATTTTTCCTTATTAATACAACTGGGGGTCCCACAGGATAGGATCCCAGCCTTATCTGAACCTGACAGCTTCCTAAACCCCATGAAGGATGCTTTCTCCTCTCAAGCTATCTGCAGTACAAGGCCACCATGTCCTGGTGCCTGGCAGCACTGGAGGTTTCTGCTAGGAAACCGACCCACCCGCCTGCCCGGACCGGCTGCTGGGACAGGAAGCGCTGCCTTCTCCAGCCCAGCAAAGTGGGGTGCTTTCTCTTTTTAACCTTCTAAAGCCACACACAAGGTACCAAACACAGAGTAGATTCTGGGAAAGAGGATGGGGGGGGCAGAAGGGGTAAGGCAGGGAAATGGGAAGCGCCTCCATAGAGCCCTCTGGGACCAGTATGCATGCCTGTCACTCTAGACACCACACACCATGATTTTCTGTAGCAGTAAAACTAGGAAAACAAAATGCAGCATCCTAACCTGGGTCAGAGTCCCCACCGAGCTTGTATCAGTGGTTTTCAGTGATGCTTTGACAACTATGTGATTCCTAGTCTAAAAAAGCTTTTGTTTCCAGTAAGAGCTGAGTTAACAGCACATGGGCATAAGGCACTACACTCAGTGCTCGCGTGGGTGTGTGTGTGTGCATGTTTGTATGTGTGGCCGTGTGCTTGCTTGGCAGCAATTTGTTTTGGTCCCCCTCCCCACCTTGCTACATCTCCTAAGTCACTACTAAAAATAATAGCTTTTAAATAAACTATTCGGAAAGCTTCAGAGTGAGCTTTGCTCAGAGCTGCATAAACATCATCTGAATGGCTCAGTACTTGGGTCACTCAAATCTGTTACTTTTTTACTTCATTGCTTTTTACAGGAAAATGACAAACACACAGCCATCCAACCTTCAGATGTATCTTCACAGGTCTCCCACCCACTCTCCTCCATGGTTATCTCAGGGTTTGCTTGGCTACATACAAATTGGCAGCTGCACAGTTTATCTCTTACTGTAGAAATATTGCATGAGGTTTTTTTCCATGTGGATTATCATATTATTGTCTATTAAAAACGTCTCCCCTCTCTACTAACCTCCCTTAGGGAACCTAAAGAGGGACTTTCATAATGGGGGAAGGCTTTCAGATACACCAGACTGAAACATAAATCCATCTACCTCTGGCATGTTTTTCTTACTAGGCTGGCTAATTTACTGGAGCTGAGTGTAGCCTGATCGAGGTTTGCGTCCCATTACCCCGTACCTTTGCTCACAGTGCTGGCAATAAAGTCATTTGACCGGGTTTGCAGCCGCAGATCATCATCTCGGCAAACCACCGCTGGTGCCGGCCAGATAGAGACAACTTCCTTGCTGGCTCCAACACCATGTGATGCTCTGCTTAGCCGGGAAAACCCCGCATTCAAATAAACACCGCTTACAGAGACTAAATGGCCTGAGACACGGTTTGCTCACAAACCTCTTCCTAGTTAACAGTCCTGGTGCCGAGCTCACTTCAGGATAGAAGGAGGTGCACGCATGAACACAGGCACACACGCGGGCTCAGCAGCCACAGGGATCACAACCAGGCTGGCCAGAGCACCCTCAGGAGCCAGCCTCAGGTTACAGCCCGATCTGCCACAGCACAAAACCCACTCCGGGAGATCAGACGCTACTTGTGCAACAGGGATCATCTGAAAAGACTGTTGCACTCAGCAAGGGCCTCCCAGGACACTGCCCTTTCTCTTCATCCCATCAAGCGCCTATTCGTTTTCCTACTTGAACAAAAGATGGGATTTCTTTTTTCTTTCCTTTATAACCGTAAGGAAGGAGGTGATGCCAACCGGCATCTGAATGTTTATCGGGAATGTCTGTGCTTCGCTATGCAAAAGAGGGATTTTCTCAGGCAGCAGAGATTCTCTCACTTCCCCTTTTCAAGGGGAAGCTGGGTGGCCACAAAGCTCCGGGGCAGGAGAAAGCAGAGGCAGGAGAAGGCAGAATGCACTCTGCCATCATCTAACACTGCTCGGGTCAGACCGCAGCTCAGGGCCCTGAGCCATGTCCCGAGGCCCCGACTAACGGGAAGGCAAACCCACAGCTCAGCAGCTGCTGGCTTGGCACTACCGTTCTGCCAGGCAGCTCCTGAGCGCAGAAGGAGCCCCGAGAGAGCACTGGACGGCATATCCTTTTCCTCCAGAGACTATTCCAGATCGGGACCCTGTTGCCCCCATCAGCGATACTCAAAGCCAGTGGCCGGGCAGGGCCCAGCCTCAGCCTGCCCCACTCCTGTCCCCATGCCGAAGCAACGCAAAGACGGGTTTCATCCCAGCGCACCTCCTGAGAGTCCAGCCTAGCTCTTCAGCGAGGAACAGAAAAACACACTCGCTTCCCAATACCTGCCATGAACCCGCCTTGTCCCGGGACAGCCCGGCGTTTGCGAAGTAAGTGCAGGTCCCGCACGTACCGCGGGCAGCCTTTCCTGCGAGTGCCGTCGCTAAGCTTCGCCCGCTCCCAGCCCTGCACGGCCCCGGCTGCCTTCTCCCGCCAGATGATTTTAATTTCTCACCTAAAGTTTCCCGAGGTTGCAGCAGGCGCGGGGCCGCGGGCATTCGGATGCGGGTGTCCGGCATGTGGCTAGTCCCTACCGCTTTCTCTCCCTTTCCCGCAGCTCCCCAAAAAACCAGCATGCAACTTTCCCATGCGGCTCAGTCCCCTCGCCCTTTCTCGCGCTGCAGCCGCTGCGCTCCTTGCCGGGGGTGCGCCATCCCCGCCCCGCCGCACGCATGAGCCCCTCCAAAACCCGTGCTGCGAAGGCTGCGTGGCGCGGCCGATCGCTCATGTATTCCCTAAATTTATTCCCAAGCAAAGCATCTATGCGTGAGACCGGGACCGCGCCCGGGAACCCGAAAGTTGGGCGGACGGGGACATCCCTCGTCCCTGAGGGCGTCTTACCTGTCTCCGCCGTGCCTCCGGAGCCGGGCAAGCACAGCCCTAGAAATCCCCAGGCGAGAAGAAACGTATCCATCCTCCGGAACAAATTATAAAAAAACCCGAAACCCACAACACAAGACCCGAGGCTACGGGGCCGGGCTTCGCCTCCCTACCCCGGGCGCGCCGCGCCCCGCGTGGGCGCCCCACTCGCGACCAGCTCCGGCGGGGCTCAGCGAGGGGCGGCGGCGT
>VXAZ01001305.1:2469819-2682681 GCA_013399875.1 Gymnorhina tibicen | reverse complement strand
GCCCCGCAGCGCAGGCAGGAACCAAACCCGATGGAAATAACGGCAAAAGAGTCGGCTGTGCGAAGGGAGACACCCAGAAATTGTCGGATGGGGGAGCATCAGGACAAGGATTGTCCCTGCTCGTGGGCTTCCGCCGCTGCCGGCCGAGACCCAGGAGCGCCGAGCCTCGGTCAGAGCCGCCTGCCAGAGCGGGGAGCGGCAGCGGGAACCACACGCTGCCTCGCTCCTGGCACCCACGTTGCGGTGCAAAGGCTGCTACAAGGGACAAATGCAAACCCCTCTGGGACTGCACCACAGCTGGCTTCCGCGCTCCAAACCCGTTTTCTCCGAGATGCTCTTTAAAAACAAACACCGAGAGCAGCGTTCACATAGTCATCCTAGCAGTGCTCGGAAAGTTTGTTCGCCTTTGCCCTGTGAGGGTGGGGAGTCTCTGCCCGAGCTGGAACTGCTGGGACCGTGCGTTTACTTGTTGCTTATATTCACAGACCACAACAGGCTTAAAAGCTGCTATCTGGCAAACTGGGGCTAACTCGCATCTCCATGCTTTTTGAGAGGTGAAATTTCAAAGCAAATGAAGTGAGCCCTAAAAACCTGCACCAAAAAGCTGTTTAAAAACAAATCCTTTATGTTGTTGATAAATCCCTAGATTTTAGATTCCTACTTCCAAATAAACAGTAGACAAAACGATTAAAGCTATGTTATCTCAATTTTTTTTAAGTTGGTAATTAGTGAAGAGATACTGGCATGTGGCAGAAGTGAGATACATCATTGTGTGGGTGAGAGGGAAAGTAAGAACATTTCACTGGTATTCATTTAGGGTGATGAGACTAATTATTTTGTACTCTGCTGTCTATCAGTTACAAGTAGCATTACCAGCTCACGTCAATGAAATCACGATGCCAACCTGTTTAAGCACATTCACACAACACAAACGCTTAGAGTTCCTCTGAGGCCAGTGGAAGTTCATTGACAGCAACAGATTTGGCCTGACAGATAGATCTGATATTTCAGCCGTTACCCTGAGGGTTGTAGCATCCCTCTTCCTTCTGTGTGTTTTCGTACCTGATTTTGCATCTTCTGTGGCTCAAATGTGCTCCAAAACCTGCTGAAGTCAATGCAAAGCCAGTGGCAACAGAATCTACTGCCTTATTTATTGTATTTTGATGTGGAATTATGCAACTATTATTTACTACTCGCTTATAGTTAGACTACTATCAAGCTAGCGAAGTGTGATTTTTTGCGTGTATAAATAGCCCTTGCAAAACATAACACAGATATCAGAGTGTAATATAAACCCACAGCATGAATCATTCCTCTCTTAAGACATGCATGGAAAAGGAAGAGGTTACCAAGCCCTAATCAGAGACAGCCCCATCTCACGTACCACATGGCACAGGGGCAATTTTTCTTCCATTATGTTCTGTTTCTCCTGGTTAAGGTCAATAGAAGAGTGCAAACACAACTTTGAACGGATAACAGTTCTGATCTGTTACTGAATGAAGAGAAGATAACCCTAAGAAAGAAAATGGTGATGGGAAATGAAGTTACCTGCTGCTCCACAGAGGTTTCTCTCAGCTGCTTTTCAATTGCTCTCCACAAATCCAGCCCTGAGTTTAGTGTTGGATCTCACGTCTCCTCTCCCCAACATGCCACTGTCAGGAAAGGAAAGGCACAACTGAAGAACCAGGCAGTACTACTGCAGTTTCTACCACTGCAGGTGTTCAGGACAGGATGATAATAGAGCTGGTGATATCTACTACTCCAGCTCAGGTAGAAGAGTGTCAAAACCACTTCTTTTGGGAGCATTTAAGACTCCGACCCTCTCTCAGGGGTTTGAAGGCACTGAGCACAAGGTGATGCTATGTACTGTGAGCTTACCTCCGCCTGTTTCCAGGGGCAGCTGCTGCAGCTGCTGCTGTGGGCATTGCTCCGTGCCCCAAGGCAGGCTGTACCTCATCAGCTCTCCATGCCGGGAAGTCCTGCTTCTGCCAAAGGGCTTAGGGCCCTGGGCTCTGCTCAGTCCTCCTGCGGGTGTTTAAAACCCACAAGTAAGCACTCGCCAAACCCATTGGGAACTGCAGCATTTTTCCATGTCTGTATGTCAGAAACATCCACAAAACCTCACAGAAAATGAGACAATGTGTAATTTAATGGTACTGTAATATTTAACGTGCCATCTGCATTAAATTTGGTTGAAGGAATTTTGCAGCCCAAGCATTAGTCAGAGCTGTGATGCAGTGAAATTTCCCCCATCTCTCCTCCCCTCCAGCAGAAAGCCTCCTCAAACACTGCCTAGTTCCCTGCTGCTGACCCGAGGGCCTGTGTACCTAGGGTTTTCCCTGACACTCTGCAACTCTGCTCTTCTCTTTCCTCTAATTGCAGCTCCTTTTAAACATTGATCACACAGCCTCAATTATTTTCAATCACAGTTTCCTCTTTCTAAATGAGTCCTTCTCTCCCCATGAACTGACCATCAGGAGGTGTCTGTAAAGCAGGAACTCCCCAAGTTTTTCCTTAGAGCCTTTCTCAATCCTGATTTAAAAGAAAATAAAATTAAAACCAAGGCATCATGTATTCCTGTAACCTTCTCTGGGCTCCAGAGTAGTTGGACAAACAGGGTGTCTCCCCCAGTTTCATGTCAAAACATACTATTTCCAATGCAGATCTTGAAAGCCTTCCAGAGAAAACAACACGGCAGGACTGAAAGAGGGTTAGGAACGAGAGAGGGGAAAAATGATACTCAGCCTAGATAAAACCATAAGTATTGTCAGTCAGCAGGAGAGCGGGACTCAAACATTTTTGGCAGGGTATCCAAGGAGCGGGAGCGCAGGGCATGGGGGCAGACAGCGTGGGTTGTCTCCCAGTTCCTCACAGAAATGCAGACTTCTTGTTGCACTTTTCCTCCTCCAGACAGTGCTTTGAGATCCTCGGCTAAAAAGCTCTAAGTGCATCATATAAAATGTTTTTATTAGTCTATCAGGTGCATGATTACGAGATCTCATTTTATAGCCATAAATAGCCAATAATTACCTTAGCATTCCATTAGCCCTAGCCTTCAACCAGACTATTTGCTGGGGAATTTGTCCATACTCAAAAAGCAGGCTACTATCCCAACTTGGACAAAGCAGTTGGGCACATTGCATTCAAGTCTATAAATTTCCAGTCTAGAGGTGGCTTAATTAGCAAGCTGCCCTGTTAATTTTTCATGGGGACTACCACATCTGCTAATCTACTAAGCAGTGGCTGCAGAGCGAGCCCAGAGGCTGCCCCTTCAACTCCTGGGTGCTGTAGCAGGCAAATGCTTGCCCACCCCATCACTGCTTGCCCACCCCATCACTGCTTGCCCATCCCATTACTGCCCACCCACCCCACTCCTGCCCACTCTGTTACCGCCCACTCACCCCGTTATTGCTCACCTCCTTCTAACATGTTCCCCTCTACCCTGCCTCATTTTACCAGCTGCCAGCCTATCTTCAGGGTGACAGGGAGCTGTTTTCTCCCCCTGCCTCTCCTGCTTACGGATATTTGATACAGGAGGAGCACTGCTGTCGTGCAGTGCTCACACTGCCCGGCTGTGGTGTGGCCTGAAGCTCAGGCAGCCACACGGCTCCTGGGCCAGCACTGCCCTGCTGCGGTGCCAGGAGCTAGCGGCTGGCTCTGGGGAGAGTGCGGGAGCAGCACTGACTGCTGCAGGGGAAATGAGGGGAGTGCTGAGGCAGCCTGAGAAGGAGAAATGAGAAGAAGGAGGGAAAAAAGCAGAGGTAAAAGGAGAGTGGAGAAGGGAGGTGGTGAAAGAAACAAAGATACAGAACAAGGGGATGGGGGGAAAATGCATAAATGGCGGAAAACAGGGAGGAAGAAAACGAATGGAGTTAAAATCCATCATGGGATTAGCGGAGAGAGGGAGAGTGATTCCTGTCAGCTCAGGAGGTGCTGAGCCGCTGGAGGGGTGCAGAACTGCTGCTGGGGGCCTGCTCCGAGCAGCAGACTGTGCGGGGGGGCAGTGGTGCTGACACGGGGAAGCAAAGACCCTGCCTCTTCAGAGTTAATAAAAAAAGCTTTCAGACCTCAGCAAGCTGACTAAATTAGGCAGAATATAAAGGTGCTGTATTATTTCTCAATACAGCAGTGGTATGAAAGGAGGCAATGGAAAGCTGCTGTGTAATCCAGGGCTTTCAGGTGTACTTCAGCCAAATGGTCTCCTGGTTTCAGCAGGTTAACTTCATTAAAGGCTCCATCTACCACTTTAATGTTCACTGAAATCTCACTGGGTAGGTATATTAGGCAGAAATAACCCCCACAAGATGATTACATGCTGTTGTTTGGCACAGTGAATGGACCTGGAGGGGGAAATGGAGGAGGCGAGGGGGGCACACAGGCTGGGAGGACAGATCCGGAATTGCTTTAGTGTGCCAGCAGGTCTGTCCCTTTGCTAAGCAAAACCCCAAGCCTGCAGGGAGCCATCCCTCCTGACCCCATCTCCACAAATAACCTGCTTAGTTCCTCTTCACTTTGGCATGCTCCTTCTCCACACACCCACTGGTCACCCAGCTTAAGAGGAAGGTAGTGATTTCCCACAGCTTCTCCTCACTTGCAAAGAGGAGACCATGGAGCTGTAAAGGCCATCTGTTCCTCCAACAGACCCTGGCAATTCTGTGGGCTTTGCTACTGAGAGCTTTGACAGGGGCTTGAGTTTCTTACCCCACTGTAACTGGGGGGGGTGCAGTTAAGACTTTTGAAAAATCAAAAAACCTCTTGTGTGAGGTGACCCAAGCTCTGCATGTTCACCTGCTAAAATCACCCAAAATGGTCCACTGACTGTGGTTCCTGCCCACAGAGCAGCACAGGGTCAGCTTCATTCTGGAGAAGCTCCAGTTGGACCACACTCCAGTTAGGGTCAACAGCAAATTTTGGACAGACAGCATTAGAGGGACACATTTGTGGACCTCTACCCAGTTAGAGTCACAAACCAAGGGCCTCATTTAAAACCTGCTGAAGCTGGTGGGAGTTCATCCATCAACTTTGCTGATGGCTGGATGTGACCCAAGTGGCTGAGCCCTGCAAAGCCAGTACAATCTCTTTAACTGTAAGTGCTGCTGTAGCCTTCTGCCGGGCTGGCTTCCATGGTGTGTCATGGTCTGTAGTAAGCACTTACAGGGCTGTGTGCTCAGTGTTCGAAAGGGCCATGCCACCAGTCTTGCTAAAACACCTCCTTAAAAATACACAAATTCTTAAACCAGCAAGTCACTTAGACCCCCCCCTTTGCCTGAAACTTGGCAAAAAAGTTCTTAGCACAGAAGCTATTTCTTTTTTCTTATAAACAAAATGCCATTACCATGCTTTGGCTCTTGGCTTGATAGATTCTGGCAAGAAAATGCATGTGTGTATTTTAAAGGGATTTCTCTTTCGCTTATCATGGTTTAGCTTTTGACCTCACCCTCCTTCCGCTTTCCTCCCTCCCTCCCCATCCCAGGCACATTCTGGCGTGACTTCCGTGGTGGTGCTGGTATGTTGTACAGCCCTCCCAGCAACTGGGGTTAGCAGTTAGCTCCCTCCAGCAGATAGCACATTCTTCTGGAGCACTGTCATGGGGGAAAGCCTCGAGCTGTGAAAGGTTTTCTTTCCCTTTTAATCTTTTATTTTCTTTGATGTTAATTTTAAAATAAATTATTGTGCCTTATATTTATTATGGTACCTGGCTGTGCAAGGACCGGGACCTCTCTTCTGTCCAAACACAGACTCAGAGACAGTTCTTGCCTCAAACAGTTTACAATCTGAAGAGACAAAGCAGACAAAAACCAAGAGCCAGATACAACATGGATGACAAGCCTGTGGATTACTTTAGCATGTAGTTAATTGTAAACTGTGGAGGGAGAGAGTGCTGTTTGACTATGTCTGTGCAATATCAGAGGTAGGAACTTCTGATGCTGCTGAACTGTTGTTTGGAGATGGTTTTCAACACAGAACACTCAGGTGAGGATGTCCCAGAAAGTCAGCGATTCCTAAGGGAACCATTGCTTTTCACTTGATGTCACCTAGCGTATGTCAGTGACCTCAAAAAGCAATCTCATAACAGAAAAAGCCATGCATAATCCGCTAATAAAAGACAGATCAGAACAGATCTAGAGGATCCCAGCTGATAGCTGGAAGCCAGGCTCAGCTGTGTTTTCATTGTGGCCAAACACTCCTGTGTTTTGAGAACATTTCAAAGCCTGTTTGGCACTGAACTTACGTACATGCTGACCTTCCTAAAAAGTTCTTAGTGGCACTAGGATCTTACTGGAGACAGCTCTGCTGAGTGTATCAGGCTGAAGATTGTCTTCATAATCTTCCCTTTGACATAAGCGCACATCTCAAGTCAGACCTCGCCTTTATGCCACTTCCTAGACAAGAAATCCATAATCTTGGAGGAGCCCTACCCTGCTTCCCTTCCCTTTCTGTGAATGTTTGGAATCGCAGTCATCACCCTTTCGTTCTGGGGATGGGGCTGCTTCTTATCATTGCAGAGTAGATCTTTTTTCCCAAGAGGAGTCACCCCTCTCCCCTCTCTCCTCAGGATCCTGCACACAGACCCCATTGATTTTTTAGTGTAACTTCTTATGGAAATCAATGGTGCTAAGGCTGCTTCACAGTCAATAGGGTGGCCATGAAGCCCGTGCCTCAAATAACTGCACCAGATGGTCTTCCAGGGAACTGGGACTGCAGAACAACGGTCAGGAAGTAGCTAATTTTCTGGGCAGCTTCTACAGCAGGGCAGTGAAAACACTCTTGTGCTCAGCTGCCTTCACAGGACATTAGGATCACGTGGCCCTCTGTAAATTAAGGCTGTGCTTCTCAGAAGTTCAAACCTAGGGCTTAGCAGCAAGAATCTGATGAAGTAAAAAGGTGCACTAGAATAGCTTCTATCAGGCACTCTGAAATTGGGGGTGGTTTTGCGGCCATGCAGCTTCAGATTTGGAGAATCAGTAGTGTCTGTTGGTCATTCTGAGCCAGACAAGTGACCCAAGACCCACCCCAGTGTAACCCTGTGGGCAGTACCAGACCTTTACCGTACTTTATTTCCTTTCTATGTCAGCAAAATGGGATGGCTGATACCTTTTCCCTCCCACCCCTTATCTGAGTTCTTTGCTTGATGTTGCACTCCTGACTGGTCTCTCCCCATGCACAGCACAGTGGATCCAGTGGTTACTGTAATACAAACTATCCTCAGGTGCAGGTTTTTCTTTTTCCTCCTCAGTGTGCAGCATTTATCAGCATCAACCATAAGCTCAGCACAGTCAGGCTTCCCCTTGCTCTCAGCACCTGAGAGCATTTGGGTTCACAAATCTTGCTATTAATAATACATTGTGCAAAGTTGGTACAGAGCTCAAAGTTTTCCATGTGTGTGCTGCAGTTTGATTTTAACTGTGGGTATCATTATCATCAAAGACACTGAGGAATGGCAGCTTTTAGTTAAACAAATGGAAAGCTGTATTTAGTCTCTTTTGCCACATTGTGATAGGAAAGAATAAAGGCTTTTAAATATATTTTACAGCTGCCGTTTCTTAGGTTTTTCTGTCTTACAATAGTCTCTGTGGTTCTGACTGGGAAGTTGTCGCAAAAGCTTTTTGTTTTTAGGCTCCTTTTGAAATAACACATATTAATTGTCTCATTCCTGAATTTTTTGTTGTGATGGGAATTTCAGACAGGGGGTGAAGGGGTGAGCTGTAAAGTGTCAACAGCTGAGAGAGGATGTCTTGGGTGAGTAATGAGAGAGGGGGCCTAGATCTCACACTGCTAGCAAAGTGTGAAGGAGAAGAGGTGTCTCCCTGGAAAGTGAGAAGACAATTGGCGGAGGAGCCCAAGGCTCTTTTTAGGGAGCAGGGCAGAGGCAGAGCTGGGAACGGGGAGCTGAAGGTGCTCAGCAAGGAAGCCAGGTGGGAGAAGGGAAAATGCTAGAAAAGAGCAGCATGAAAGTGTAGTCTTTGATGAGAAAAAAAGAGCTGGACTTGTCATACTGTGGCCACCAGAAATGAATGTCAATGAAGCAATTAGTTCTGTGAGCAATGGGACAAATGAATGCCGCTTTCCTAGAGGTGCTTAGCATGTGGTTGGAGTAATGGATGTATAATAAAGGTTGATCTCAGGCTTTTCCTGACATGATGGCACTAACACGGTCCCTCTGTCTAGCCAGCTGTTTTTAGAAATCTTGCAGTAGATTTGTATTTCAGATGCAATTGCCCAATGGTTCAAAAGCTGCTGTGGCAGCAGCAGAGAAACACATGGTCACATACCATCTATAAGCCTCTTCCTTACACACTTAAGCTAAAAATATGTATGTATATCCTAGTACTTGCAACACAGTGCTATCCCACAGGGCTACAGGTAGTTTAGGAAAGCCATAGTGATTGCAATCATCCCCACTTTACATGACACAACACAGAAATACTAGACCCATTCCAGGCAGAGCAAAGGCCCCCATGCTCCTCACCACCATTCACCTCAATCCTAGGTGCTCTAAGAAACATTTTGACTTTTCACCTGCTGAAAAACATGAAAACAGTGGCTTTCTCTTCCAAATGCTCTAACACATTTGAACCAAAGGTGCCCAGAGATGTCCGTGTGAGCTCCCTCCTTCTCTCAGCTCAGTCCCACAGCAAAGAAACCCCATCTGTTAAACACATGAAAGGTGAATTGATGTGAGTTCAAGCCAAGTACTGAAATGTAGCTGTGAATCTGAAAACTTTGTTCCAAAGAAACAAAGCTCCACTTAAAAATAAGTCCAAAAAATCCCATCCTGCTTCCATTGAAGTCAATGGCAAAATTCCCACTGCTTTAACCAGGAACAGAATCAGGCCACTTCCAGACAGATTTACAGCCAACACATGCTGTAATGCTTGCATACTGCATGTGCTTACTTCTATTTCCAGCCATGTTAAAAAATTATAGCAAATGCCTATGGATTTGTGTGTATGAGTTATTGTGCTGCTAATGAGAGGAAGAATTACCCGAACATGGTTTAGATGGTCATCTGTTGCCAGCACAGATGAAATTGCTGGGTCATCCACTGGCCTCATATTGCTGTTCATCCCATTAGCATTTCCATTAGAATTATTGCAAAATGTAACTCAATTTTTTTTTTTTTTTTTTTTTTTTTTGCGGATGTGGGGAGTGACGCAGACTGTGTTTGCAATTAGCGCTGCTAAGGAATTGGAACTGGAGCTGAAGGCACACTCCCATGCCACACTGCAGCCACTAACATGACACTGCTCTGACAGGAGCACTTCTGCTTAACTGAGGCAGTAGGAGAGGTTCTAAGCATAGAAACAAACAAAATTTACTTATTCCAGCTGAAGGCCTCTACACATAAAGCATGCACGCTTGTGCACTAGAAACCTTTGCCTAATTCATTCCCACATGCTCCTTGCTTTGGGCAGCTGAATCCATCCCTCATAAATGTTAAGAAGTTCGGAAAAACAAGGTCTGTGTGAGGTTTAGACTGCAAAGTGCTGCCTGCAACCAGTGGGTTTCTCAGAAGCTGCTGTTTGCCAGCCTCTTTGGTAACTAGGCCCCATATTCTTTGAAGCTATCATTACAAAAAAAGAAGAAGAAAATAATCTCATGGCTGAAGCCTCCCTCCCCTCACTCCTCCCACTTGGAAAAAAACACCATCTATTGTTTTCCTGTAATTGATCAAGCATAAACATTCAGCTCTACAGTTTTACGACTAATCACTCTACTTCTAAGACACGTGTTCGCAGCTATGCAAGGCACCAGCTGCTGTCATTCCAATGGATATTAATTTATATTGTCTCCCACTCCCGTCCTCCCTATGGAGGATGCACAAAGGGAGTGGGGTGGTAGCGGGGGCTTTAGATGAAGACATCTGCTTGAAAGGCAGACAGTAGCCGTGCTGCCGAGATTGCACCTGGACTTTCACTGGAAAATCAGACACACTAGTTGCTTCCTAGCACTCCAGGCTTCGGTACTCACACAGGGCTTTGACTACAGTTATTTACTTATTTACCTGTCTCCAAGGGAAATGAAATGTCTGGACAGAGGGAGTGAGGCAGATTTCAGGAGCAAAACAAAGCTGATTGAAATAAAATATCACAGACATGGTGGTGCAGCAGCAGGGGGGTAAGGCAGGTGAGGAGGGGGAAGAGGAAAGCTGGAGCCTCTAATTTTGTCCCCTAAAAAGATTCTTTCTTGATGGTTGGCTATGCTGAGCTCCTCTTTGGAGAGGCTAGCAAGTGTCCTGGCTCGTATGCAGGATGAACTCGCCACCTGCAGCCTTGGGAGGAGGAGGTGAAGAGGACTTGTTGGTTGTCCTTTTGTTAGGCCCCACAGAGAGAGACAGAACTCAACACTGGTGGCTTGAGCCAGTGACCCTGCAGCAGCACACAAATTTTGTGTCCCCCTCACCTGCCAGTCACCTCCCAATAATTGAACTAAAAAGTATAGCACAGAAATTCACAAGCTCTCCCTCTCTGCAGTGTGATGGTCTCAGCCCTGCACCCAGTGGGCACTTGGGAGGCTCACAAGGCACCAGAGTCTGGCACAGACCTCCTCCAGGACTGCTGCAAGCTGCTTCTCCTTCATCCAGCCCCCCGGGGAAGTCCTGTGCACAGGGACACACGGGGGGGTAATGGGCTCTCGTAGAACAGCCCATTCTGCTGAAGCATTCAGATGCCATCTCCCAGATAAAACAAAGCTGAGGGCTTGATTGTAGGGGATATGAAAGATTTCTTTCTCCTAAGAGCAGGGCTGTTTCCCAATCGTGTTTGCTAATCAAATACCAATGTGACTGGGGTCACATTACACTATAGCTGTCAGCTCTAAGTGCATTCTGTATTTTTCATGTCCCATCCTGGTTTGCTGTGTTGTGCTGCTGTTTCACCCCAAGAGGCAGCACTAGAAGACTTTTCCTTACCATTTGCTTTGTGATTTGGCTTGGAAGCCCTGACCGAGGCTTGGATCTGGTGCTGTCACATCCCATGCAAATGATTAAGGAAACATTTACTAAGCAAAGAACTTGGTTAAGCAGTTGCTCTGTGGCATTTAATTACACCAATACAGAGCTGAGGAACAGTAATGTGCTGTTCAGACGTGAGGTGCTGTTTGCCCATGTTTTATGCAGCAATTTTTCAAAATAGAGAACCCGTCTCAAACTGCAGATGTATTTCACTCTTTTAAAGAAAGTTTTACTCTTGTCTTGTGTCCACAGAGATATGAAAGTTTGGCATTCTTTTTTATAATGTCTGAGCTAGGAGGGTTTCTGAGACAAATCTAAAAATCCTTTCTTGTTATTACATTACATGCCTGAATTCCCACTGCTGTATACCACAAGAAGTCATTTACCCTCTGCGAGTTGGTGTAAAATACTACTTCTGGTGCAGAATTCATATCTAGGCATGTTTTATTTTTGCCCAAGGTAAATGAGAATGTGGGTGCAGGTTGGAAAGGACAACTTTCTTCCCTGTTTTTTTCATTAGCTTAAGCCAAACCTAGTGATTCTTCTGGCAATTGCCTCAGAGCCTGTAGTCATGGAAGGTTACACAAGCATCTCTTTCTGCTTTGCAAAATTTACTTTGTTCCCTGAGGTCATGGTTTCCCTCCTCTACTCTCCGTGCAGGTTTCCAGAGATCTCTGCTTCCCCAGGGATGCGCTGGTCGCAGGGCAACAGCCATGTGAAATATTAGTGTTCCCTTTACATATATACCCTCAAATAAGTCAAGATATTTTGGGACAGAAAAGTTATTTTTAGCATCCCTGTTCCTTGGCCACAGCCACTGCAAGGAAGAAGCTGAGGAGCACTGACCGCTGTGCCATTAGACAGTTTTGATTGACAAGTCCCACTAAAAGATATGACTCCTCAAAGATGATGCCAGGAAGTTATATATTTTAACAGACGCTCACCACCCCCTTCTTTTCTATAAACAGAGAAGATATCTAGAAGGGGCAGGCTGCAGATGGGATTGTTTGTCTCTTAGTGATACTCATATCCCAGGTTGAAGTTTCATGGGTAATTTTACCCAGGCCACTGGTAAGTCAATATCTCTGATGTGGCATCCATTTAAGGGGCTGCTTTCTAGCTGCACTCTTGGGCAGAGACCTAAGGTCTCGTGGCAGATCAGAGAAGACTCATATCTTGTGGTCTCATGTTCCCCAAAACTGTTCCGCTGGATTTCCCAGCCCATTACCCACGCTTACTGTCAAGGTTGTCCGGATTTCTAAGAGCTCTGAGCCAGATGATATTGGGATGATTTACTGAGGGTGTGAGATGACAAACAGACTGGCAAACATTTCCTTGTGGCCTTGGCCACTCAGACAGCTTGAAAAGAGCTTGGGGAGTGAGAGAGGCTGTGAAGCATGCACAGCACAAACTTCCAGTGCTCCAGCCTTTTCCATCCATGTCTGCGCAGAAATCCTCACAGAGCATACATACATCGAAGGGAGAAGCAGTTTTTTTTATATATATTAAATAAACTCTTAGATGTAACTTGGGACCAGAATCTCAGAGCTTGCCCACACATTGATCTATATACTGCATCTATGGAATACAACTCTGTGTGGAAACCTGTATTTGAAACAACAGTTTCTTTGTTTTGCTTTGCCTACCCTGCTTTTTGGAGTGCCAGTGATTTTTGTGTACAGCCAGTGCTTCCCCCCATGCAGGAGATAAGCAAGGGTCTCTCCCACTTGAAAGGGTTGTGTTGTGTTTGTAAAGATCTTGGAGAACTCCAGTCTCCAAGCGCCAAATCATGTCTTTTTTTGCTCTCACTTCCAAGTACCACGATTCTGTGGGCCAAATACAAGTTACTTTTACACATACTGTTCAAGGGAGAGTAAAAGTGCGGCTCAGATCTTCAAGCCCTTTTCTGTGCCTACATGGTACCTTCCTGCTCTGGGGCTCTTCTGCAGGAGGGACTCATGTGGGTCAAGCTATTAGGACACCAAGGCTTTGGGGCCACCTGTCTTATGAAGGCACAGGACAGCTGTAAAACAGCTACACTGAACACTTTATCCAGCCTCCATCCAGGACCATCAGTTAATCACAGGATCAGCAGTTGCTGGCACCACTGAGAACCATCCCTTGACATGCAGAGTCCCCAGAGTCTCCTGTGGCAGAGTGAAAGGGGACAGCTCGACCTTCCAGGAGACAGGAAAATCCCCAAGTGCCCATGACTATGGCCAGACTATCTAAATGCCCAGGAGAAATGGAACTGGAAAATTACCCTCTCTGCCCTTCCATCACTCTCCTGTCTTCCCACTGCTGCACCTCAGCATCACTCCACTTACACCATGGCAAAAGGCATGACATGAGAACAAGAAGCCTCTTTCACTGGCTTGTCCCAGGAGATGCAGATGAGTAAGTAGCAGAAGTAGGGGAATGTGCTGTGAAGCCTGGTACTGAGGGGCTTGGAGGGGACATGGCCTTGCTGGAGCCAGGAGAGGTCGGGAGGCAGGATCTGCCTCAGGAGGCTCCCACATTGCTTCCTAGACAGGGGTGAAGGACTGCAGAAAAGACAAGTGTAGGGTTGGGAGAGGGCCAGGCATGATCCTGCAGCAGGAATCTCTTCCTAGTCAGTCTTCAGCCTTGCATGCTTGACCCTGGCTGATCAAAGCCTCAAAAGGACATTGCCCTCATCTTCCTGCCCTGTTGCTGCCAGCGGGGGCATGAGTTATTTGTCTTTTGTGTGTGAGGACCTCCTCCTGGGGACCTCGTCTTCCCTCTAATCAAATAATCAGATGTGTTTATTGTTGTGGAAATCATGCCCTCCCCTGAAATGCCTGACCAGCAACAGCTTCCTGGCTTTGTCTGCAGGCCTGCTGCCTGGATCCCACCTCCCTCCTGGTGTGGCCTGGGGGGCTGCATGGGGGCAGCCAGCTGCGTGCTCAGCCAGTCCTGTGTGTGCTGTGTCCCCGAGAGAGGGACCTCTGAGGGGATCCCAGGAGACAAAAGTAAAAATGCACCCACACCAGGGTTACTCTCTCCATGACCAACCTCTGTCGGGGGGAAAATCAGCTACATCCCAAGAGGAGGTTTGCATTTGGAGCAGATGCTATGTCACTGGGACACATGAGTAAAGGGAGAGCATGTTCACAACCATGGAGCTTCCCCTGCCTGTGTGGAGGCTGGCTGAGGAGTCTGGAGGCTCTCCTTGCCAGGCCACAGTGGCCGTGGGGCATGACATTCCAGCCCATCCCACTCTGTCCCCGAGTGTGAGGGAAGCGGCCGGGAACTCTGCTCGCTCATGGCCATCGCACCCGCTGTGGTGGGGCTGCCCATGAGGCCGGCTGGCCCCGTGCCTGCGGGGCAGCAGCTCTGCCCGGGGCCCTCGGCTGCGGGTGACCCGGCGGGTGCGGAGCCAGGCCCAGCCGGCACCTCGGCCGGCCCCGCGCGGCCTCCTCGCGCACCGGCAGCCGCGGCGTCGGGGACGCTGCAGGGACCTGCTGCTAAACTCTCTCCTCTCACAGGCTCTCCCGCTCAGCCAACAATGTGCTTAATTGGTCTACTGACCCCCTTGCCCCCCAACACACGTTTCATAATGCATATTTTTAAACTCTGATCCCATATCCTGTCAGGAAAAGAAATGTCCTGACTGCACAGCACCAGCCTGAATTTTTTGGGTGGTTTTTTTTTCAGTCGAGTTCTTTTCCTGTGTTTACACTCTTACAGAGCAGAATTTATTAATTTGAGGATAAGGACAACTTAAAACATCTTGGCTTATGAAGGCTGACAGCAGGGGTAAAAGTAAACTGAGCCCATGCCCTGCTTAATAATCTGCCAGTGCTGACCCAGAGTGCCAGGGCAGCTCCATAGGGCCTGGGACCCCAGCACGCAGCCCCTGGCAACCCCACCGCCTTCCCCTGCACGCAGACTGTGGCAGGAGTCCGCATGTTTGTCCGCCTGCAGCTGAATCACCGTCTCTGGAGCCTGCCTGCCTTGTACAGGCACCCACTCAATGTGCCTGTCTGTGCTTGGCAGCTGTTGGGCCTATTTTATGTTTGCACCCTGACTGGTGTTCCGGCTTGTGAGCTGAGGCTCCTGCTCTAGGACGTGTGGGGGGAGGGCAAGAAAGGAGCAGAGTGAACTAATTGGAAATGTGCCGTTTTTAAATAAATAAAGGATTTCTTAAAAAATAAAAAGGCTTAGCAAATTAAAGCAGACAAGCAGGTTACTTGGCAGCTAGAGGACAAACCTGAACATCCTGGGCACACAAAGCATCAAAGCATTCCCCAATGCAGAGAGTCCCGAGAGCTGCCCTCTGGGCTCGGTACCCAGACCCACTCCAGTGAGGCTGTTTGAAAATTGTGTTTTCATTCCTGCTCCTGAGAGCACATGGACAGCACAGTGTGCCCAGGCCACTCAGGATGGGGCTCTCTCAGGATGGGGCTACTGATGGGGTATTGTTGGCTCTCTACACCTAAAGCACAAATCCAGCTGGACTCAACCTCATTGATGTTGTGAGAGAACAAGTGCCTTTTGTTCAGCATAAACATCCAAGAGGAGACATAATCAAACAGCCAAAACAAAAGCTACACTCCTTGAAACACTGCCCCAAACAAGTACCCATATGGGCCAAGGGCTCCTATTGTTCTCCCAGAGTTTGCAGGGCCAGAGAGGACCTGAAAATCAGCTGGCAGACAGGCTCCTCTCATCTCCAAGGCTCAGGGAGCATCAGCCAAATGTCACTGCTGCTGGCCAAACCCATGACTGATACAAACCATGTTGCAGGGTGACTTGAATCATTTGCTGGCATGTCTGCGCCAGCCCCTGCCAGCAGGACAAAAAAGTCCTACAGAAAACCCACTGTGATAGAGCTGGGGCTGTGACAGTGAGCACCCTGACCATGCTTTGGGACCTGCTGGTTGCACCCTTGCTGTTCCCTGCCCCCCTCTCACAGGAATCCTTGGGAGCAGCCATCCAGAGCTGAGGAAGCCGAAGTACATGGAAACCTCAGTGTGCCCTGCATAACTGAGCCCACAACTGTGCTGCTTCCCGGGTACCCCTATCCCAGACCATCGAGGTGAGTGGTGTGTGTGTTCCTCCAATCTGCAAGGGGGAGAGAGGGGTCCCAGGGCTCCTTGCTGCCTCCATGTGTAAGTAATCCCAGGAAGGGGAAAACCCACAACCTACATGAAGCCTCAAGATTTCCCATCTTTTCCTAGTGCTAAACACACAAGAAAATCCACAGGAGAGAACCTAATGAAATCAAACTTGGTGAATGCTGCCTCTGCTCTCAGGAAACTTGGCCAGAAGTAAACGTGCAGAGGAATGTAACTGCTGCAGAAGACGGTGCTTGACTTTTCAAATCCAAGCCCCCAAATACACTGTGCTTTGGCTGTGATTTAGCATTCTTCTTTTCTTTCCTTTCCCTTTTCTGTTTTGTAGCAACAGCAGTCTAACCACTCTCCAACCCATCCTCACCCCAGCCTGGTTCCCCTCACCGCTCCATCCACTCTGTTGTGCCATCAAAGCAATCTGAGGAACTGAGTTGGGAAATGATCCATGTCAAAAACAGCCCAGCAAAGAAAAAACAAGTCAGTCTTTTTTTCAAAAGCAGCTCAGTTTCCATTGTCCTTTCACAGCAATGAAAATCCCTACAGTCGGGGAAGGAGAAAGGACACGGGGATGGGGTGGATCAAGAGCTAGGAGGGAGGGATGGGGCAGGAAGGGGAGTCTGGCAGCGTGACTGCGTTAAATGCACGTTGGACTAAGGCCTTACTGTCCTCTTGTTATATATCAAGAAAAATGACTGGCCTGGAGGGCTTATTTTCAACAGAGAGGAGAGAGGAACAAAGAAGGAGGGAAGGAAAGATTCTCCATGGTGAGGAGGATCTGTGTATGTGCCTCTGTGAACAGATAGGAAACACCCTTCTTGAACCTAACACTCCACTAACTGAATTAGTTGTGATTAATTTGGTGAAATGTGAATACAGAGCTGGAAACTGAGCATGCTTAGAGCGCCTTTGATTTCCTCTGCTTGCTGAATTAACCTACAGACTGTCAGGCAACTTCAATCTTAAGAGCAGCCCCATGACTCCTCTAACGTATGCTCTGGTTTCAGTCTCCCAGGAGGTGCCGCCCGCCCTCCCCATCCTGGCTGGGCCAGTGAGCGCTGCTGCTGCACCATGGGCCTGGTGCCCACTCAGGAGCCCTCACCCACTGCAGCAGCCTTGCCAATACTTTCCACAGCTGGGGCAGGGGCTGCCCTGCAAACTCAGCCCACCTCGGCAAATTGTCACTTACAGGGATGCAGGCACGGGAGCAACATGCAGCATGTGGAAATGCTGCTCTGTTTGAGAGCTTCCTCCTTGTTTTGCTTGTGTGGCTCGGTGGCTCTGCACATCCATCCACTCATGAACCAGGTGCTCACCATTTACACTGCTTTCCTCACATGCATATATTGCTGTAAATACTGACTCCTTCAGGGAGAGGGAATGGCTAGAAATAAGCTGGAAAACTCAACTTGCTTTTAGATCAAAAGCAGCAATACCTAAGTGTGTGTCTATACATATATATAAATGCATATCTAGACCTAGGAGGAAGGGAGGGCTGGTTTATTTATTTTTATTTACTTGTAAACTAGTTTCTTCATATTTGCCCATTTTTTTCTTCTCTTTTCATTACTAGAAAAATGATGGCAAATGAAACTTCTTAACATCGTAGCTTGCTGGTTTGAAAGTCTAGGCTGCAATTTTTTAGGGTGTTTTTTACTTTGTACTCTGGATTGAATGATGTGATGTTATGAAAACTCCAGTTTAACAGAGCCTAAATCAGATTGTGTAGGTAAGGTTTTGGCAGAGAAGCAGACATTCTTCCTAGTCTGTACTAAGAATTCAGAGAAAAATGGGGTAGGTTTTAATGTAAGTTTACTTTTCTTGCCATGAATTTTAATGACAGTTTTCACGACTGCTTCTGTGATCTGTAAGAGAAAATTAAAAACCTACACCTTGAAACTTATACGACAAAGCTGCTAACATCTCGCGGCTTCTGGCATTATCTTGGAGAACCCTTCAGTCCTATTTCTGTGCCACATTGTTTTCCACACAAATGTATTTTAAATGTAAAACACTGAATGTTCATTGCTTCTTTATATCATTTTTATTCATTATCCACTGGAGGCAAAGGGCACAGTTTTATATAGAAACCTCACTGAATGTCTCATTTTGCTATTTTACTCTACTGTACATATTTCCCAATAAATTATTTCTTTCAGATGCAGATACTCTTCTGGAAAAGTGAAGCAGGGCTGTTTCCTCTGCACAGAGGTTTCCTTTTACCATGAGCACAGCCAACTCGTCTGGCTTGGGTTAGTTTGTCAGGCATATTTTGGGAATGGTTTGAGAATTAATTCTGCTTTAAAGACTATAATCACCTTTTTGGCCCTTGAAACTGGTTCAGGATTTTTGTACAAGGCCAGAAATAAAACAGCTTTTGCACATGTCAAAGGTTTATTCTAGGCAAGCAAAAAGGCAGTGGAGATGAAATCTGTGTCTTTCTTGCAATCTACACCCACAAAGCACTGATTCAGAAATGACTTGTCCCTCTCTGTAATGATGGCACAGCCCCATCCCACACCGTGTGGGGTGGTCCTGGGGGCCACGTACTTCGAGTCTTTCAGGTGCCAGCAAAATTATTGGTGATGGTTAGCTACACTCACAGATGGCATGGAAGGCTTCTCGGCAGTGAAGGTGAAAGTTGTGTTGAAGGTCGATGTGGCTTTGGGGACATCAGAGATCAGGGGGAACCCCTGGATGATAGGCAGTTAGGAAAGGAGACTTGGTGATAGTGGTGGTACCCAGGGAGGTGAAACGAGGTGTGTGTGGAACACGCTGTGAGATCTGGGTGCCAACATGTGTTCTAGGGAGGGGGCAGTGATGTGTGAGGGGTGTCTCTCTCCCCATACTGGTTGATGGGTTTCCTCACAATTCCTACTTGCCTTCCTGCTTTCTTGCTCAGGCACAGGTAGCTTTGTGCTGCTTTGTCACTGGTCTTGACTCTGGACACAGTGGAGGGATGCCACAAGTCTGGGATGCAAAATGGAAATTGGGGAGCATTAGTCAGCCTGATCACAAAGTTCCACCTTCCTTGTGGTTTTGTGAACTTCACACACTGGGGACAATCCCCTCTTCTTCCCACTTATTTCCTGTTCTGGTCTGACACCCCCAACCCCCTTTCCAACCTATTTTTATTTCTCATCCCCTTTCCCTTGCTGCAGTTGTAGTCCTTGTCATTTCCCATTCTCTACCGCCTCACCTCTCCTTACCCATTCCCAGAGCAATCCTGTCTCTCTGGTTGCCTGTGTCGGATCATTCCCATCCAGCCCACTGAGAAAACCATCAGCCAAGATGTCTCCCCTGGAGCAGATCCCGCACTTGGGGATTAGGATCCCTTCTCAGTCTTACTTGTTTCCATCCTTTCCCAAGGCACGCCTCAGCGCCTCCATACCTCCTCTGTAGGGATGAGCACACCAAGCAAAGGGAGTCTGAGTAACCTCCTCAGGAGACCTCTAGAGCCTTCGAGCCAGAATCCTCTGGGACTTACCAGAAGCCCTGAATGCCTTCTGGGAGGCTGCAGGAGCAGCTCAGCTCCACTTCAATCTTGATAATGGCATTTTGCTTCCTGAGAGCCTCCCAAGCAGCACAGCTGCCACGTTCCTCATGCCTGAGAGGCTGTGATGCTCTGTCCCGGGTAGAGCACATTGCAGGAGGTCACTGCACTTCCGCTGGGGTAATGCAGCTCCGAGACCCTCTGTGCGGAAAGGCACTGCGTCCCACTCTGCCTTCAGCAGGATACAGGTCTCAGGAGGGCGCAGTCTCATTCATTAAAATTAATTAACAGTCAAATGGCTCCACATACTTCTTTAGGCAGACAGAGCAGTGACTGCAAAATAGATTTTAACTTGAGCCCAGGTCCCAGGGAAGTGAGTGCTGTCATGGGGAAACCACAGGAGACCACTGCCAAGGCAGAAGGACCACTATCTGAAACTGTGGTCACTGAGTTTCCAGCTCTTAATACACCCCTACTTTGTCTTCTGCTACTCTTTGTACAGCTCCAGTAGGAGAAACTGAGGTATCATTTTTATTTGTACAGTTTTTAGCTGTGAGTCCAGGTTGTGACCTGATTGGTTCTAAAATTGGCATCTATGTCGTTTATCATTTAATACACGCTAAAACTGACTGACAGTTGTCCATAAGCCGTCTTGGCTGTAAACATCAACACCTGCATTCAAAATGTTTTGGAGTGCAGTACACATGTATTTTTATTGACCCATTCCTGCCATTTCTGATATACCTTGTGTTGCAAACCTGCACCTTTCTATTTTGTTCTTTTGTGCTTTCCTTTTTCTTAGTAGTAACCCAAAATTTCCATCTTAGGCTTCATTATTCCTTCTCCCTGTACTAATGCCTTTTCACTGCAGTATCTGTTTTGAAAATTACTCCATCTAACATAACACTCTTGCCTGAATCTCACTGCAACCCACAGCCTGATCCTACAAAGATCTATGCTTGTGCATAATGTGTGAAAAGAAGAGTCACCAGCTTCAGTAAAATGACCGACGTACCTCATGTGAAGCGCCTGTGCAGAACTTTCAAGGCGTCCTAAATCTCTGGCAAGAGGTTCCAGCCCTCTCAGCTGGTCGGACCTGGCACCTGCTACGGGCTGCAGGACACCTCAGCTGGTACCAACAGCAAGAGAAGAGCTCCATGTTGAGATGAAACTGCCTGGGGGACTTCAGCAATGAACACACAGCTGCCTAAGCTGAAATTCTCTGAGCTGGCAAGGGACTTCTTTCTCGCTTCTCCCTTCAATCCTGGGGTATGGAATCAGGATTCAGGCGATACAACTGAAGACAATGCAGATTTGAGAGGGAATCTGGGATGCTTTTTTTTCCTACAAAGCAGCACATGGCTGTTGTGCTTTTGTTTTTTTGTTAAAAAAGTCATCTTACCAATTCTGATCCAGTTTGATCATGTATCATCCTCTAATATTAAATCATATCCATGGCTGAGGATGACTTTGTAGACACAAAGAAGGGAAAGACTCTACATACAAATACATAATCATATATATTCTTAAAGCCTTTATTTTAATGCAAAATAAACCAGGTAAAATTTATATAGCCATATGTAACAAAAGATCAAAATCTTTGATGTGGTACTAGAAAAAACCTGTCAAATTACGTGTTGAATTTCTCCCCCAAAACAATCACACATGATTTTTAAATCAGTTTCACTTAAGCACACAGGTATTGTCAGGATCACAAGTACCTCTCTCTCCCTCACAGTAAGAGAATAGTGTCTTACAAAGCCTTCTCTCCTATGCAGAGATAGTGAATAGCACTTCTGATTTTGCACGTAAGGCTTAAGGACCCTGCAGAACAACTGTGACAGGGAGCACAGGTGTGGGGCCTTTTGAAAGTGCAAAGCAGCCCCTGCTCAGAGCAGAGTGTCAGGATGTGGCCCTGGCAGAGCAGTCGGTAGGATTCACTCACAGCACTAACTCTCTGATAAACAAATCTGTGATGGCTGGGAGGAAGAGGTAGCACAATTCATCTGTAAAAAAATTAGGCAGCATGTGAAGCTATTTCTAGATCAGGAAGCTGGAGTGAATTGGAATTCAGGACTGTATGCACTTTTTCAAGGCAAGAGCCTTTTTTTTTTTCTTTTCCATGCTTAATTTCCCCTTTTTTTTTCCCCACAAAGGGCAACTGATACTTCTTTATGCATTCGAGAGGTGCCTAGAGACTTCTGCATCATAATATATCACAGTGGTAATGTCGGCTCACAGGCCAAGATCATGGCTCACTAGTGGGTGGTCACTCAGAAAATCCACAGGCTCTTTTTCTATCTCTTAATCTTTCAACTGCTGGGCCTGGCTGGCCCTGTGCCAGAGCCAGAAATGCAGGCTGCACGCCACCAGCTCAGGAAATCAAAGCTTCAGCTTCACGTGAGCGCGGGCCTCTCTCCCTCGGTCTTGATGCCTGTTCACACACACACACTTAGGGCTGCTCCTGTGGCAAACCCAACTCTCCCTTCACACCCACTACGTCAGTAACTCCACTGCTGGACTGGCACATTTTGGATGAGGGAGTGTGAGGCAATTACGTGTCAAAAGCATTTCAGACTCATAATTTTCCCAAACATATGGACATATGGGAAAAGAACAACTTGTTACTTAACGGCTCTTTTGGATTTTGCAAGTGTGTATTTTCAACCGTCAGTTGTAGCACCTCGTGAATTCTGCACGGTACATATTTTTCCACAATATGGTGCTAAAATCATACATTTTACACTGCAGAAAAGCTGACTATATATACTGTAGTTACACATTATACTTTTGAAAATACCGTACCTCTACCAGATATTAAACCAGCAAATGACAATTTTCTCCCAGAACAATGGCACCAGAGATTGATGAGATACTCTGTAATACTTTTTGGTCTTTTTCCCCCAGCTAGGTCACACTGTTCTTCCTCCTTAGCTCCTTACCTGTAGGATGCATCCGTATATTATACTTAGAGCACTTCTTTTTTTTTTTTTTGATTGGAAGAAGCTCTCTACTGATTTCTGCTTACTGAGCAGAAGCATCATTTAATAACCTGTTGGGTAAGGTAAGATTAACAGCTCAGAAGGTGTTTGTTTGATCTGTCTTCCTCAACTGAGTGGAGCCGATGCAGTCAAGGAGAGCTCTTAAGGAAAGATTCAGGTTACGGGGAGACATTGGGCAGATCCTTCAAAGGCTATAAATAACCTAGGAGCTGTTTCCATCCAGATTTTATTTGGCCCTGGCTCATGAAATACTGTAAATAAGTCCTGTTCACTGTGCTGTGATGCCATTTGAAGGGTTAGTTGAGAGTGATTTACAAAGGCAGTAGCTTATATTCAGAGCTGTTCTTAATTGTGGCCTGGCTTGATAAAGCCACTGTCGCAAACATTAGTTTCTTTACAGCTGGATCAAATGTATCAGGGGTTATATTTCAAGGAGGGAAAGGAAAGTATTTTAATTTGTTTTTGCTTCACTTTCAACAGGACTTTATAACACCAGCGGCTATCTTGTGGCTGCCAAGTCCTGGCTGAGTATCCTACAGCATCTAAAGCTTTCTGAGACAAGTACAAGGCTCTGCAGAGCACGTACGTGACAGGCACAGTTTCCTTGGGGAATGTGCCTTATTTATGGAGGGTACTGAGAGACATCCAGCTTTACATCCAACATTCCCTCCAGAGGTTTTTCCCTCCTACATTACTAGGGAAGAGGGCAGAAAGAAATTGAACAAGAACCAAACACCCTTGCTTCATAATCAGTTGCATTCCTCTTCCTCTCTCCCTCCCACCAATGCTTCTTCCTGACTGGATTTAGAGCTGTGCCTGCCCCTGCCCCAGGGAGTCCAGCCCTCTAGCTGAATCATGGAGGTCCTCCCCCACCATGGAAAGCTGTCTCCTCTCCCCTGCTTCCCAGCCTGCTGGTGGGTAGAAGCTGGTGGGAATGCAAGCACTAGAGCCTGCTGGCCACTCAGGCAGTTGCAAGTGGTCCCTGTGCCTGAGGGTTATGCCAGGCTCTAACCAGCATCATCAGCAGAGAAGAAAGCAGGCTGGGATTAAATGCTGCTTCTCATCAGGGCCATTACCTGCCAGCAGGACACACTCCTAGCAGGACAAACCTTCCTGGTGGTATTAAACACCTGGGAAGTGATCTATGTGATTTAATATGTTGCATACCAAAGGTGCCAAAATGACATCAAAGAAATCCTTATGCTTAATCCTTGGCCAGGTCACAGTCTTTTCCTGATGAGGAGAAGAGACCTAATGGTTTAGTGACACTCCCAAAAGGCAGAAGTCGAGGAATTAAGGACACTTGAAGATAACGTATTTCTAGGTCACAGTACTGCATGGTTTCCCCGTGACAAAATCCTTGAGACAGGTCTCTAAGCACTCAGAGCCCTCTTGGGTCAGGTCGCACAGGTCCCTGTGGCTGGGGACACGCATTTCTGGCTGCAGAGCAAACTAAGGCTGTTTAGGGCAAAGAGCTGGGCATGTACCCCACCACCCTGTCCCCCCACCATGGCTCTGCTGTGCTGCTGACACCCCCCCCACACACCTTCTCTCTTCCTATGCACTGCTGCAAATAACTTGCTACGAACAGCTATTCTCACATCATCCTCCTGGGCCCCAGGGTCTTGAAGCCCTTCCTGTTGCTTTCCTTGTCTTTTCCCTCACCCCTTGCTGTGAAAAGCCCCTTTCCCCACTGACCTGATGGCCTCTGGCTGCAGGAACTCGAGTAGTTTGGCACTTGGCACGGTGGTGCCTGGCGCTGCCTGAGGCTGAGCTTCCCTCGAGGACTGAGGGTGGCCCCCATGAACAGGTGCCTTCTGGTGGCACTGGGCTGGCCAGGGCAGGCACTCTGCTGGCAGGCACTTGGCTCCAACACCGCCTGCAGCGGGCCAGGAACGGGCTGCCCTGATGGAGCCAAGGCAGCACCTGACACAGTAACTTAATACGAATTATGGAGTCCATGCTGTAGTCACCTCCCTGGCCACTTCCTTACAGGCCAGCTCCACTGAAACCCCTCGAGCAAAACCTCCTGACAGCAGCTGAGGATCTGGTCTCCACGGTTTACATTTAAAGACTGCAGACTATCTAACTAACCAACACTCACAAGCACACTCCCCCACCACAGACATGGTTCTCAGGTGACTGCCTGTCCTCTGTGAGCCTGCCCAAGCAGAGAGGATAAGGCTTTTTGCCCTACTCCAACTGCAGCAGGTGCAATAAGAGAAGCCTCTTGATACACAAACTGCAAAAAATGAAGGCTACATGATAAATGCTGCCACCACCAAAAAGAAAGAGGAAGATGGAGGCCAGATCACAAATCTGGAATTGCAGCATTCTTAAAGCAGAGCTGTTGGTCAGGACGTGCCTGGAATGTGGCCACTGTCTCTGTGGCAGTCCCTTGTCATGTTCACACACTAGATACACAAGATGCCCAGCTCTGCAAGAAGTCCATACTGCATGCTGTGTTCTCACTTAAAAGGCTCTACAACAGCACTCTGAAGTAAACTCTGGTGACTCCGCTGCCCTTACACAGACAGCTATGTACTGTAAAGGTGTAACTGGATTCAGTAAATAGCCCTGAGGTGTATTAAGTGTTGTGTTTCATTTCCAGCAGCCATTTTCTATTTTTAAAAGGAATTAAAAAACACTCAACTGTCTGGTACCTCACATACTCAAAACACATCGTACCTCACGTGGCTTTAGTTCGCCTGTTAGAAAGCACCTACGCTGAGCCCAGCTCAGTAAGAACGACTCCAGGTCTCGCGTGCCATTCTTACAGGCAGCTACGCTTGGGAACAACTCTACAAGGATGATGTCTGGCGGGGATCCTCCCGGGCTGTGCCGGCAAGTCCAGTGCACGGCTATACAGCTGCAGTCATGGGGTTCTTCTGCCTGGGATCCTGTTGCCTGTACTGGTACTGGTCTGGGCTGGTCCCACGGTGTCGGACAATTTCATTGTAAGCTGGTGCTCGGTGGGACTGCGGAGGGGAAGGCGGCACGTCCTGCCGGAGGGGTCCTTTATGCTGGTTTGCGACGGGCTGGGCTGGGTAATACTGCGGGTACCTCAGTTCTGCCACTCTTGTGTCCGGCGCACGGATGTAGTTCCCCTTGGATGGGTGGATAACAGGCTGTCCCCCCTGGTAGTAGGGAAGATCTCTCTCTTTGTACGTTACTCGTGGCCCTGTTAAATATTCTAGTGGCTCTGCAGGTCCACGCCTGAGGAGGAAAAAACATAATAAAGCACATAAAAAGGCAGTCTACTAGCCCAGTGATATATTATTGTACATACAATCTATGTTTACTTTGGGAGAGGAAATGCCACCTCAAGCATGACAAGTTCTGATGAATGAAAAGAACTTCTGAAGGATAACAAGCTTCCCACCTGCATGTTACAAAAGTCTGTAACACCCAGGACACTGGAGGAAGGGTCCAGCGCACATCACAGCCCTTTTACAATGGGGGAGCACTGGAGCCCTTCAGCTCCCAAAGTCAGTCTCCTGTGATCCATTTGCCATAATGGAAACAAAGCTCCTTTAAACAATGCATGTTTGACTGAATCTTATCTAGCCTGAGGATAAACAGATGAGTTAGGTCTGCAAGTCTGCAAATCCCATAAGCTTTACATGCACAAATATTCACGCTTTCCAGGCCATTTCCCACTATTCTCTCCTAATATGTCAGCCTGTAAAACTTTCCAAACACCATAGTTGGAAAAACTGGAACTCCTGGAAGAAACACTAGGGATGTCAGGCTACAATACCTGTGTTTAATGGGCAAGTTGCCAATAAGGTTTCAAAAAATCTGATCTAGAAGGCCTGATATTACAACAGCCCTGTAACTTGTCTTCATCAGTATGGATCTCACAAGCCCTAGTTCACGTGAAAAGCAACATGTGAACGTGTCATCCCTGAGGATGTGCCATGGAGCCCTCTCTGTAGCCTTCTGCATCTTAATTTCATGATTTGCACTAATGAAGCATTGATATTTTTTCCTAGTACAACTTAACTTGTGATACTTTTGAAATGGCAAAAATAATTGTTCTCACAGACATGTCACCAGAACAACCCCAAAAGTTCAACTCAATTAGGAGTTTTTGCCAGTCTGACTGCAAATGTCTTTGCACTTTGGACAAAACCTCTCATTGACTGCACAGGAAGCTTCTCTCCAAATGAGAGCTGAGGGAAGAAGACAGAATTTTGACCCAAAACAGGGGCTGGAAGTATAAATCAATTACACCTGCTCTGTGGCCTTGGGACTGAACTCATCAACTGTTTAAATATTCTTTGCATAGACTATGAAAAAAGTCATCATTCCGGTACAGCAGATCAGGTGTTCAAAATTTGTCAATGACTCTCTTGTTCACACAGAGATTTTACAAGCATGCTCCTTCTTTCTTAACCTGGGCTCCCAGACTCTGCTGGAACTTGTTTAGCATGTAGTAAAACAAAACATGTGGTTTTCTGCTGCACTCGTTTAAGCCCATGGGGTAAATCACGGACACAGGCAATGAACAAACATTATCTGCCTTGAAATGAACCTGCAATTCTCCTCCTGGAATAACTTAGTGCAAATGTTTCCTGTTTAAAATGGAAAGAGCAAAAGGAAGCATTCCAGGCCTTGGACTTTTAGGACCCTATGCTCCCCAGAGACTTTCTGCTTTAAAAACAGAACATTATAAAAGACAGGCACTCCCAGCTTCCCCCCCCCACCTCCTGGTGAGACAGTCCAGACAAAGTGCTGAAGGGCCTGAAGCCACCCTCTGAGATACCAAACCACTCTTAACCGTATGTACTGAGACAATTGCTGTCGCTGCTCACACACCTACGCCTTGCAACAAAGCCTAATTTCCACAGCAGGCCAAAGAGCTGCTCCACGTATTTCTGCATGAAGGCTTGTTCACTAGTCAGTCCCATCACACTCAGCTTTAATGCCTCTGTGTGCAAAAATGTACTTCCAATCATAAAAGGCTCTGCAATGTTAGGAACTGCTTTGTGTCAAGCAGCACACCAAGAGGAACAAATGTCAAACCTACACCCATTACCTTTTAATATAAGGATCATGCTCAAAATCCTGCGCATTGGTTTTATAAGGTATTCTCGTCGGCAGCTATTATCAATGAAATTCTTGTGGATCACATTAAAAAAGGATTGAGCTTGGAACCTGATCCTGAATTCACTGAAAAGCCAGGTAGCTTTTGGACAGAGCTCTAACTGCAAACTGAATTACTCTAAAAAAACAAATTCAAGATGAATTGGTACCAAAATAATGGCTGAGAACAGGACTGAGCCACCAGCATGACATACTGAGCCTTTGACTCATGCCTCAACTGACACCAGAGGTCTGCAAGGTGCAAGAAAAAAGAGGGGTGTGCTTTGCCATCCAGCCAAAAGAGCTTTTTCCAGGAAAGCTCAGCCAGCCCAGTTTTAGGAATCAGTGTTACACTGCTGCCACAGAAGCTGTGACTGTACGGAGGGTTGTGTTGTGCACTCAGGCTGCTCTGACCCAGGACTGTGCAGTGAAGAAGATGAGCCTGGGCAATCAAAGAGTGCCAGACGTGAGAAATGGCCCCAAGCTGCTTGAGCTAATGCCATCAGATCTCCATTGCTGTTACCTCTCCTAGCAAACTAAATCCACCCTCGGTTCACTTACAGCTAACACCATCTGTGGTTGTGTAGACAAACTGCAGAAGAACATGTGGGAAGAGCAAAATCTTTCTTTACCAAATAAAACCTCAAGTTGTTTGCTGTCAGCACCAGTTTCCTTTCTCTGAGGGTGAAACACCCATAGGTGGTGTAATTCTTGAGTGTCTTGCCCAGAGTCATGACTTAGCAGCTGGGAGGAGAGGTTGTACACAGAGACCTGACAGGAATCCACTTCACACGAACCTTTTAGGAAAGCCCCAGGAAGACAGAAGGTATGTGAGTTATTTTAGCAGCCTTGGAGATAATACAAGCAGTGATCTAGCCAATGATTAGCAGAACTCTCGCCTGAGTAAAACCTTGGGAAACACTGGTAGCTGTCCAAAAGGCTGACTCTGGGCAGCATGACTGAGGGAAATTTCACAAAAGATATCCTCATGGCTGCTCCACACTCTCCAGCTCACCTCCCCTAGTGATCCCAGTGGGTGTTATGCTTGCAGATAGACAAACTACAATGACAACACTTTTTTTCCCTTTTATGACCAGCACAGCATGTTGGAATCAAATTATTTCTTGAGGATTCATTCTTCCCCCACTACCACCCATGCCTGGTGAAGTCCATTCCTAGGGAGCTGCTCACAGTGCAATGAACCAGCCTACAGTGTCCATGAACTTCTATCTGACCAGTCTTAAAAAACAGGAAAAAACTGCCCATCCCTCCTCAAGTGTGACAAATTAACCATCAGAAAGTCAGTCTTTTTAAGGTAGAAGAAACAACTGCAAATACCAGGCTCTGGCTGCAGAAATGCTGTCACCATTAGCAGTAAGTCTGGGACACTGGGGGCAATTCCCAGCAGGAAGAGGAGGGCTCCTCTGAACCAACACCCTTCTCACTCGACAGCCCATGGTGTAAAAGTATATGCTGTTGTTTATTCTTAAAGAAATTGCCAAAACAAAACAAACCAAACACTTTCTACTTGGCAGCCCCTTGTAGATGCTGTGCTTGTTTCTGCAAGAAGGAAAACAACTCCTACCTTTTCCCTCAGCAGACACTGCCATCTCTGAGGAGGTCCTAATGAAATTCTTCTCCTCTCTCTCACTGTTTTTGTTGGCTTCTGATGAGTTCAGAGTTCACAGGGCCATATCACACCTCCCAAGTGACCCACGGTGTGGGGGTCAAACCAATAACCTCAAGTGGAAAATCAGTGACCCAGGGGAGTGATCAAAAATCCACAAATTGGGTCAAGCAGGTCCAGCCACTCAAAAGGACCAGGCCAGGAGCGTGCCCTCTGAGAGGACATGCTGAGTAGGAGCTGCTCTGACCGTCAGCTGTTTTCCAGATTTTTGGCCAGTTGTTTGACCTGGGGATACAGTGCAATTAATGGCAGGCAGAAGGTAGGGAAGCTGACACAACATCCTGGAAAGGAACTGATCTCAGAGCTCAAAAACTGGTTTTGCTGATAGTTCAGCTCTGCTGGGTCCCACTGGAAAGTGCATTATGGATGTGGGTCTAGCTAAAAGCAGAGGCTGCTGCTGCAGGAAGCAATTGAATGAAGGGAGAGAGAAGTACCATATTCCACAAAGAAGTGAAACTGGTGGGGCAGTGTGAAAACACTGCTCAAAAATGTCATGAGCAAGGTCCTCCTTAAATTGTCTGCTTTATTTAGAGGAAGCAAAGTCTCATCTTCCTTCCCCTGCAGAGAAATTACAGATCACACACAGGTGGTTGCAACGTGTTTCACTTCATATGCTGGTTTGCAGCTCTACCAGTTTATCTTTTAATATGATTCACCAGTTAACAACTGTGATCCATTTTGAGCATTAAGGGCACAAAGCAGCCTTGTCCAAGTAAAGCAGGTTACTTGTGACTATTCAATTAGCATGTTGTTATTTTCTCTACGACAAGTAAAGCCTGAAGCAGGTTTGTTTTTCTATCTCTGCTTTATTTATCTTCCAAGCACAAAAAATATAGTATTTTCTGGCTTTACTGCAGAATTTTTAAGAGCTTCTGGGTTTATTTAAAACTGAACCACAGGATTTGGAATACTTAGGAAAGACTTCTTTTACCCAAAATGTTATTTAGTCACAGGTATCTGAAGGTTTCAAAAGCCCTAACTAAACACTTTTTGCTTTCTGCAGTTCCCCTTTTTTTTTTTAACCCCCATTTCAGTAATCTTTCAACTGTGGAAAATCTTACAGAGTAGACTGGCATAAATACCTGATGCTTTAAACAACAATCAGAAAAAAAAGTAATTACATTTCAGGTTTACTGCATTTCATTGATAACCTCCATTTGCAGGTCCCCTTTAACATCAGCCAGGAGACACATGCTTGGGCTATCTGAAAGGAAAAGAAAGCAAAATGAAGGTCTAACTGCTCGTGCTGTGCCCCATCACGTTGGGGGGTTTGGATTTCATCGTGACAAAGGGTTTTTCTTCCCTCTGTTCAATAGGGAGAGTCACAGAGATCACCCTCTTAGTACCTGGTAAAAAGCAAAGAAGGGAATGCTCTCTTCTTACATCACTATCTCCTCCTTGCTGCTGAGGGAATGTTTTGCAAGGGATATAATCTCACATGAAAACCTGCCTTCTTACTCTGTTAGAGAGTACTTCTTGAAATAAACTTCAAAGACAGCCACAGACTAAGTAGCAAATGGAAAGCCCACATTTGGCTGCAGTCTCTTTCATGTCTAAGCAGGACATACAGAGACTCTGGGTGATGGCATCAGACAGCCCAGGCTGTGATTAAAGAACAGGAGAAAGCAACAAGGTCCTATCTGTGTCCAAATTCTCACTGAAGAACTCCATTGTATGCAGTGTGATTGTGTGCTGTTTGTTCTCAGCCAGGAGGATCTACTTTTAAAGAAGAAAAGAGAAGCTGATGTAAGAACTAAATTATGCAAACAACAATCTTGAAGTATCAAATACATTACACTGTGTCTTTACAAAGCTCTTCTCAACAAACACTAAAAACAACTGACTGAAAAGACCATGTGCCTATCTCTCCAGATACAGAATTAAAGATCCTGCAGTGCTGTTTGTAGTCAGTGGCTCTAGGAACTTCTGTTGCTTAATATTCAATGTGCATATAACATAAATAAATTAATGAAATTTTAAATCACTGCAGATTTCAAAAAAATCACTGCAAGTCGCTGAGATGCATTAACGTGGGTCTCTGTATCTTACTAGGTGAGATACTCCTGTAATAAATATTCTTTGCCCTTCCAGATCAATACTTCCCATAGCCAAAGAAGGGGTTTGCATTTAAAATTCACTGGGAATCAAATTTGGTATCTTAGCGCTGGGAAGAATCTGCAGCACAAGGAAGGGCTCAGTGGCTGCTGTCTGTGAGAGAGGCTTGTACCTCTCAGAAGAAGACAGATATCTAGCAATGTCATACTAACCTCAGACACACCACACACACTTTATTTATGGGCTGAGCTGGTGGAGGTGCTTCCTTCTCCTGTTCTGTTATCAACAATACAAGGCTGAAAAATCAGATAACGTAAACGAATACAATCTCTGGCTCTCATGTAGCACATGCCATGCAGAGAGAGCTGTTTTTAGTTTGAGATCTGTGTTTGGAATTCCTTTAGTGTCAGGTTTCCAGTTACCAGACCCTCTTCCCTGGGCCAGGCACGACTGCGGTTGGACTGGATTAGCAGAACACTCTGCAATGTATATTACACAGCTTTGACTTCTACGGGCTTTGCAGACACATAAAAATAATGATCATTTCATGACCTGCATTTGGAGGTGGGGGGTGTGTGTGTGTGAGTGGTCTGTGTAAGAGTGGAAGAATCTCTCTTCCCTTTTTAAAGAATTCCTATTTGGTTTGGAGAAGGAGGGGTCCATATAAGTTTGTTTGAAATTTGAGCAATACATTTCAGATGCAATACAGGCAGGACTTTTTCTCTTTCCTTACATACAGTTTTGCAAAGTCTAAAGTGGTGCTAACTGGCCTGAATGTAAGAGTTTACATGCACAGTTTCTCTCTCTCTCCAATATTACAGCTTAAAATACCTGGAAACAAACCGTTAAAGCACCATAATCCCAGTAGGTAAGTGCACAGACATGTTTATATTACTCTAGTTGAAGTCCAGCCTTAAAGCAGCTGGAGAATTAACTCCTTTATTGTTTGCAGAGGGCCACATTTTGAGGTGTTGGGCCCCAGCTGCTCCCTGGGCCGTTCTTAGCAATTGGAGACATTTAGGTGTCATACTTGCTTTTACATCTTGCATTTACAAGACCAAGCGTACAGTTTAGTCACATACTAGCTTTCCATGCAGGGAAGCAGACTGCAGAAACAACTGTAAGACAGGCAAGCAATGTCTGACATGTTTAAAACTGTGTAAGACTTCTTATGACAGCATGAACAACTTATTTTGTCTGCAAGAAAATAGATTGTTCTCAATCCCTAATGGAGCAAACTATGTCACAGATTGGTTAACATCAGAATTTAGAGTGCCATTTAATTAAACTCCCTTCCATCAGCAACCAAACCGTAGAACAGTGTTGCTGCTTTGCTCCAGCATTAGTTTATTTTCCACAGCAAATCTCAGACCAGTTTCTGATAATCCCATCCTGCAGGCAAAGCTCCCCTTTCTTTCCTTCCCTAAATCCAACCTCCAAATATAGGAACTGTGACAACCAGGATTAAACCCTTCGAATCAACAAAAACAAAACCCAAAATATGCTAGCTGGTGCTCTATAAATGCCCAAAAAGTATTCAAAACAACTAGTGCAATAATCCTTCCTACTCAATTCCTCACTAGTTTTGTTCATATGCTCTCAGGCATGGTACATCTCTTCTACCAGGAGGCATAAAATAAAGTAGCACCTATTGAACAAGACATCGCTATTCTGTGATCTCTTCAAGCTTAAAGGGATCTTAAGTAGATTGGTACTTTGAGTAGCAAGTCATTACAACATGTGTCATTTCAGATGTTTCTCATTATTCAACACAACATAATGCCATGTGAGTCATTAACCTCTTGGCACTGGTAACCTACTCTCAATGCTAAGCAGTCATGCTTGTTGCTCAGGAACCCCCAAGCTCTGCTGGGGAGAGACCTGGCTGAGATTTTAAGGTCCCTTTGGTCTTTTGTTTTGCAGATCAGTGGGGACCAAAAGCTCTTCCTATAGACTAAAAGAGTTCTTGGCCTTTGGTCTTCTGAGTCACATTTCTGAGAAGATGCTGACCAAGTTGCGTTGGAGGGGAGAAAACTTTTTAAAGGACATATGCCTCTTAATCCAGCAAGAGAAGCAAATGTTTAGGCTTCTCAGTTGAATTTTGCATTTCAGTGCAAACTCAAACTAATACAAAAATGTACTGAACACGAGCAGAGCTACCAGTACTGGAGCGAGATGCTAAAGTGAAAACTGTGCTATGGTAATACTTGCACTGTCTTACTGTGTAGCAACTCCCAGCAGACAGGGGGACCCTGCTGCCCCTGCCCTGAGAATAGCCAGCTGCTTCCCTCAAGAGCAGGCAATCAGTGAGAAGGGAGCAAGGTGCAGAGGCAAGACCCCAACATGGGCTTCAGCAGCAGCACAAAAGGCAGAAATACTATCTGGATCCCCCTTTGCCTCCCTACTGGAGGTCTCTGCTTTTTTGAAGGCTATCAGAGTAGAAATTAAGGAGTCTGTGGTGGTTCAGGAGCTTTTAATTTGATTTAAAAGAAATTCTGCTGCCATAGTCAAAATTGCTCTTCAGAAGGAATCAATACCACTCCAGAAGAGCTCCTCCCGAGCAGGGAAGCCTCCGCCCTTTGCCCATCCGTTCACAGCACTACTGCTATCCATGCTGGTTTTGTGAAGTGCTTTCAGAAATACATAAACCCAAATTCTACCCTGTTCTCATTTTTCATGTGGAACGAGTTTAAAGCATGGTGACCATTCAGCTGTACTATTCAAATGATTTTCAACTAATAACAGAAATCATTAAAAGAATCTTCCTAAGTAATAATAACCTGGGCCCAGGTCTTAACTATTCAGCCACTGGGACCTTAACACGCTGTCTGATCTTTAGTGGGCTAGTAAAAACCTGTAAGAAGTGGTTATTAATGTTATTACCGAGCTTTTAGGCTTTTTTTGCTCTTAGAGCATTTCTCACTTAAATTAAAGCCTTCCTTGCAGCACTTTCTCCCACTGCCATGATGAAGCATGGCTGTCAATTCTGCCTCCAATGGCACCAACTGGGTAGTAAAACCATGCTTCAGTAAAAAAGGAATATGTAGCTGGTTATTTCTTCCTTCATTTTGTTTCTTTCTGGTCCAGACATTCTGTTAAACTCACTGCAACATATCATTCTCTTTTTTTTCCCTTTTGCAACAAAGGCAAAGCTCAGGATCCAGAGAAGGATGACTGTTTTGGGGCGGGGGAGAGGGACCCTAAAAACAAGCAGCTCTTATTTCTTTCTTCAGGCAGTATTTCAGTGCCCATTGTTTCCCTACTGCTCACGTACTGATTTTCTCCTAAATAGCACAAACAGCCTGTAAGTACATCCTCCCCCCAAATATTTTCTTTTGTTAGAACCTTTCATTTCTATACAGGCATTAGATTATACATTTCCTGGCTTGCCGCACTCCATTAACAGTCTGGTAACCACCCATTTTCCAGCCAGCCATTAAACACCACCTTTCATAATTAAGATTTAAAGGCTCAGGGCATGATAAACAGCTGAAGTTATAACTTTACAGCTGCCTCTATAGAAGTGTGTAAATCTCCAGATTTGGATAGGCAAATCAGTTAATTAGACTTGCATTAAGTCACAAACTTTGCGGGTGCTCTGACAGCAGATGTCCTGAAGTTGTGCTTTAAATAACAAGGGTCAAACCCTCAATCCCACCGGGCTGGGACAGACGGAAATGTCCCACCCGGTGCCCAGGGAGCGGTAGCACCGAGTGCAGCTGCTGTGACTCGCAGCCGGCCGCGAGCGCCCATTCCAGCTGTGTTTATGCTGGCTCCTTCCTGCAGAGCTCCTTCAGTTACACGAACATCAGCGCGGCTGCGGGAGCGCAGCGACTCCCGACTGGACATGTTCTACCTGCTGCCTCTGGTGGAGACAACCCTGGGTGTACCATCCTACATTTGCTGCCTGCCAGCACACAGGCTGCTCTCAAAGCAGGACCCACAAGTTTTGGGACTGAGCACAGCTTCCCCCTGCCCCTACCTGCGGCTAAGGACACTTTACGTGCATGACCCCGAGTCACTGCTGGCCGGTAAAAATTCAGGACTGGTGACATTCGGAGCTGCAGCCACCACTCTCTTTAGGTACATGGGTAGTAAGAGGTTAACCTTTGGTCATGAGGCCCAAGGGCCTGTGCTCCACCTCTGCACGAGTTATCTCCCTGTTGCTACATTTCAAAATACTGTATGTAATTAACTGTTATCAGGTTGTTAAGCAGTCTGCTGAAGTGTGAACTTATCATTCAATTGTTTCCTTTATTTACAAAGTCCCTGCCATTCTCTTAGGCAGCAGCCTGGGACAGGCTGTTGACTTGCTCAGATGAGGAGGGTTTGGCACACCAGATCCCGGGAGCAGAAGCCGATTCTGGAGAAGTGAGACACAGACGTGAATCTGCAAACACCCCCTCAAGGTGCCCTGTAGAACAGCTGTGCTTGAATGAGACACTCACACATGCCACCACTACCAAATACATCACTGTAAGGCTGCTTTGAGACCTGAACCACTGAGCATGGAGGAAACACACAGTACAGCTCCCAACTGCTTTATGGGCACAAGTGGAATTTTTACTCATATATATGGTACTAGCTTTAATGCCTACAGATATACACCAATATGTTCCATTCACAGACGAAGACAACGTAACTGCTGACTTTCAAACACATCTGAGCTCAGTTCTTCCTTATTTAATTTGCTGGACAGTTTCCTTAGGCAAATCTGGAAGTCAGAGGTCATCATGTTTGACCACAAGATGGAGACGGGTGGACAGGACAACAGCACAAGATGCCACAGCCCCTGCTGTCCTCTCTGTCTCCTTCAGCAAGGCCTAGGCTTGGATTCCTGGAGCCCATCACACATCATGTTTTTTACCACTACCCCCTCCTGGCCTGGCTACTGTTCTCTTCTTCGCTTTCTTCACCAGCAGCACCAATCCTGGCAGTGCCAGCAAGGCATCCCAGACAACATGAGACATCATCAGATCTGTGTGATTTTCTTCCATGCATTCCTGGCCTGGGGCAGCACCGTGCACCCACAGCAGGATTTACTAGCATGGTGCCTGGGCGTGCAGCATCCTTTGCTCTTTGGGAACTGGTGCAATCACCAATGTCCCCGATCTATGTGCATCCCCCCTAACGTTAGCAATAAATGAGATTTGTAGCTTCTAAACAAACTTCTTCTGTGCCATCTGCACACTGTGCTGCACGAGAGATGACAAGTTAAAATTTGCAACAGCAAAGACCTTAGAGCAAAACAACATTTTAGAAAGAGCAAGTACAGGCTGTTGTAACAGTTCTATCAGCTTAGTCATGTATATAGAACAGAAGATATCAAGATCCTGAAGCTGAAAGAGGAGTGCACAGCTGAAGACAGAAAAAAATGCTTTAAAGACACACCAAAACACTGCATCCTTGGCAAAGCAATGCCAATAGCTGGGAATGAGCGATACCTTACAGGGCTGTACTTGGAACATAGGGTAGGGACAAGCCAGCATTGAGACAGAGAGAGGCTTTGGACAGCACTACCTGGTATAGACTTTAATTTCTTTTGAAAGCATACATACATCATGTATCAAAGATGTGCAACAAAGTCTTATGGGCAAGACATGATACTGTCAGCAGCTTCAGCTGATGTTAAAATAAACAGCACCACAATCAAAGAGGCATCCTTACTCCACCCAGGAAGGCTGCTAGGTGCCATTAGTGAGGAAAAGAGAAGCAATAGTGCTTCCTGATATGAACCTGGTAAGAACTTGGCAAAGGTTCCAGACAGCATGTCTCAATTTGGCTTGGGGGGGGGGGGGGGGGGGGGGAGGAATAAATAAAACCAGCCTCTAACTTGAAACAATCTTTTACATAATGAATCAATCAATTATCTTTGCTCTAGTACGTTCAAATCAAGGGAATCATCATTGAAAATAACAACCAATTTATATAGCTCATTTAAACCCACAGTAAGCAAGGCTGCTGATTCACTAATGAACAATAAAGGTCACTACTACAATATTTCTCCAAGTATTTTCAGATTGTGCATGTGATAGACTTGAAGTGGCAAGTTCATAAAAAAACCATTAAGATACTTTGTAGGGGGAAGTAAAGATGGAAAAACATCTGTGCTTTGCCTAGATACCAGACTGAGAAGAGGGAATACAATGTAATGAAGAACTTTGTGCCCCAGACTCATCCAGCCCCAGCCAAAGCCTCTGGATGTCAATGGAAGCATTTCAATGATCTTTGGATTAGGCTCTTGTATAGAAGAATGGTACCTGAAAGTGTAGAAGAGGGCAGGGAGAGAATGAAACATCTGTATCCTGGAAAGAAATCAGGAAGTTAAGGCCTGACAGCCTCAGACAGCAAATAAATACCTCGGGTACTAAATGCAGGTTACCAAAATGCCTCACTTCAAGTGGAAACATTCCTTTTCAGTTGTGTCTTTCAGGTATTCAAAGACTGACCAGAACTCTGCTAATTTATGTTTTACTTTTTGAGTGCCCATGATCTAGAAAATGGTACCTACATGCAATTATGAAGAAACAAGACTTCTGCCAAGATGAACAGCACACCTCTGCTCTGTGGATGTTACCTCTATGATTATTAACAGTGTGGCAACTGGGGCAATGCAGCGGAGTGTGCCCTAATCTGCAGCATCATGTCTGGGACTATTACCAGAACCGGATGTTTCAGAGGAAGCTGCAATTTGTGGACAATTAATGGTTTGCATAGGTCTTACAACATAAAAGAACCTCTCCTTTCCTCCTCAGATGCTAAATCAAACAAATGCAACTATTGGTCTGAGCCTGGGTTTGCAGAAAGGTGCAAGTTTCAGAAACACAAAACACTTGATGACATTCCTGTACTTGCAGACATTGATACAAAAAAACCCCAAATATGATAATATTTAACCTTGACAGTCCTACTATTTGGAACCCATAGGAAAAAAAGCACAATATAGTAGAGAGAGCCTGTGTTGAGTTGAGAAAGATGTCTTTTCCAAATCTCAGTGTTAAATCTTTAATGCTGACTTGGGTTTGTCTTTAAAAAATAAGATCTGTAATTCTAGTGCCAATAAAATAGGATTTTCTTTAAAAGAACTTTGCAATATTTCAAAGGTCCCTCTTTTTAATGATCAAAAAGTAAAAGAGAGAAACATCATATTATATCAAGCAGCTACAATATAACCCATTACTCAAGAACACCATTACAGTTTCTACATCAGAAAAGCACAAAGTAGCAATACCATTCTGAGGATGCAAAATTTTCTCTGTATACTAAAGTCCCTTGAAAAACTTATAAAACTTGTGGTATAAACTAGTACAACTGAAAATGAAATAGCTAAGGAGGAAGAGACCAGGGTTAAGGGTTCTGTATTGATTTTTTCCCCCTCACATTGGGATTAAAGCAATTTCAGCTGGGACCCAGAATTACAGATGTAATTATAATTTCCATTTATATTTTTAGACTGTGTACAAAGAAGTGTAATAATGGACAGCTGAACATTTTCCATTGTCCATTAAAAATGAAATGTTTCTGATGAAATCTCTGTAAGACCAAGTACCACTGCAGCAATCTCTCAATAACAGAACTTGCTTCAGATATTTGGTGATGAGAGAGAAGGGAAAGTTGCCACCCCTTCGTACAAAGAACCAAAAAAAACATGCTCAAACCAAAATGACATTAAGGTTGTTATTCCCCTCAATAATACTAAAGAGATTTCAGGTTAAGATTAGTAAAAAGTCTTTTCAAAGAAAAAGTCAAATTATCATTAAATAACCTTTCTTGACATTATTTACAGGGTATGTAACAGAAAGCATTGCATTAAGGAGGCATTATTTAAACCACATAGGGTCTAGGGAGTGAAAAAGAGAAATTTCACCAAGTACCACTGCCTGTCTGCCGTCCTTCCTCCATCCTTTACAATGTCCATTTAAGCCCAGGTTTCCTGGAGGTCTCTGATAGAGAGGCAAATGACTGCTATTGAAAAGCAAAATGTAGTCAAGGTAAAGCAGGTGCTTAAGTGCTCTAATGGATCTGGGCCTAAAAATTCTAGTTGTAAACCCCAACTCAATTTCAAATGACTAATTGAATTCGCCCTTTTTTTTTTTTTCTTAATTCCCTTTGGTTTTAAACTGATCTGCTCTGTGCTTTCTGCCACAAAGCATGGTGCAGTCAGTACCGCAGCACGGCGCGTCCCACCACGCTGCTCCCGCTTGCCATTCCAGAGGGGCAGAGAGATCCATACAGCAACGCTCAAAAATGCTCAAACCCAGCACTGGTATATTCAGGCAGCCTAAATTAAGCCTAATTCCCGAGTCAGTGAGAAACCCAGATGCCTTCAGAGACCCCTACAAAGCTAATTATAAGACTACCAGAAGTCTACGCACAGCGAAGTCACACGGGTTTTCTGGCACGGCTACTGGGATCCTCAAAGCTTTTAAGTGATTCTGGAAATCTTTATTCACTGAATGTACGGTTGTAAAGTGTGTTTGCTATTTGAGCATCTTTGGAGGAAGGACTGTTAGCATCCTTTTTTCTACATGCTTTGTCCCAGCTATTGTGTTGGCTGCTTGAGCTCAGTTCAAGTGCGTATCACCATTATCTCCTTAAAAAAGCAAAACAAAGGGAGAAACTGTGGCCATATCATGCTTCTAAAAATACATTCTTTCTTTACTGAAGACAGCTCAGTTCTCAGTAAACAAACATGCCTTCTCTTTAAAGCATAGTATCTCAGATTGAACCAAAACTCATAGCAAAATTGCTAAATGAGGAAACAAAACCTGGTGACACATGGGTGTATATATACAGCAGTACGCTAGCACCTAGATCCAAGCAAAAATCCAGTCACATGGATTTTCACTGTGAAATCACCCTGAGATTGGTTTTTCTTGCCAAATTTTGCCATGATCTACAACAGACTGCTCTCAAAGCATCTCCCTTCACCTGTAAAACAAGAGCTATTTTTCTTCTTTAAATGAAGGAAAGTGCCAGCTACTCAATATCCAAGGACCCCTGTTGGCTTGGGGTTTTGCTTGATAACCTGGGATGGGTTTTGTTCACACATTTCCTGCCCTCTGGATGGAACTCTGACTGCCAATTTCCAAGGCACTGTCTCAGACTATCTAGTGCACAGATCCAATCTCCTTGCTGAATTACATCTGGGGTGGAACAAAAATGGCAGATAATTCACTTTCTATTAAAGTTAACACTCTCCTCCACTTGCTTCCCACGTATGTTATACAGTGGACATGTTTGCATGTTCTGCTCTATTTTTTCAGCTGTTGCAAGCACATAAGCTATCAATTACACTCTATGCAGAGAGAAGATAGTGATTTGAGGAACGGCTTCCAGTTTATATAACTCCTCACCTCATCACTGCTCAAACATTTAAATGAATGCTTTTGGGCAAGAGGCCTGAAGTAGAGAGATTCCTTAGGTGCTCTCTCCCCTGCCATTTCCCCCCTCATTGAATGGTTAATCAGAGCAGCATAATTCTTTAAAACCAATATTTATTCAAACAGCTGCAGGATCCCATCTGCTCACGCAGAACAGAGGACAGAAGCAGTGGAGGTCACAGCAGTACCAGGCAGAAGCCAGCAGAAGTATGAGTTCTGTCAGTATCTCTGCGCCCAGCCTAAGTTATGTTTGGCAGACAAAGGTTTTGAGTACAGCAAAGACACTACCGTTACCCTAAAGATGTGGTTAAGTTTCTAGCATATGCATTATGGTATTTAAGATATTTTCAAAATAAAGCTTGCTGAAAGTCTGACTAGTGGCCTACGTGCTATTTAAGACCAACCACATGCCTACAAAGCTTTGCTGCCGTGTTTCTGGCATATCCACAACATCTTTACCTGTGGTAAAGATGCTCCTTAGCTTATGCAGATTTTCCCAAATAAGCATCCACAAAAGAACAGTATCACTGTGCATCTTACGCTTTGTTTATGCCATATTTGAAAGAACTGTTCTAGTAGAAAATTTTGCACAGGTGCTAAATGACAAAATTAGTGCTAATTTACATAACTATTAAATACTAGAACAATGCAATCTTTTCCAAGCCTGGAGATGAGGGTAAAGATTCTTAAGAAAGCAGGAATTAATCTTCTCTAACAGGGTACAGGAGTTTCAGCTCTATGCTTGCTCTTAACAAAGTTACTGGTCCATAACCACTACTGATCTGAATGTTTGCAATTCTGCAACAACCTTGAATTACATTAACTTTTAAGGACTACTTTTATTTCACTTATATCTGTGGTAAGATTGGATGGGCTGAAGAAGAACATATAGAGCAGGAAAAGATATATTTCTTTTACTAGGATCTCCAAAATCTGGAAACTGCTAACATTGGTGGGCAGAATTATTAGTGAAAACAACAAGTAACCTAATCAGAGTTTATCAAATTACTACCAGACTGACCCTGACAGCAAAGAAATCAAAGAATATGCTCCAACAGTGGTTGCATTTCAGTCTAAACTGACTGCAATAATTAGGAACACATCCATGGATTGCAGTGGTTCTGGACCAGGCTCGTCCTAGCTTCTAGTAGTAAATTTCTAGCTGTTCTCGAGCTGAATCAACACATCCAAAGCATGACTTTCTAAAGCATCATACCTGAAGAGCAACATAAAAGCCTTCAGTGAATATGAGCAAAGAAATTTGGACAAAACCCTCTAAAATTGAGACTTTTCTCCTGATATGTTTAAGACTACTGTGCAGAGAAATTAAATATGTCACCTACTTATGAAATGGAAGCAGTTTGGCTGCCAATTGTCTGAGCTGTGTTGAAACAGCTGCTCTAGCAACTGTTTTTACTATTAAATTCTTCAGTGATTCTCTTAATCCCAAATTAGATACCTCTTTCCTTTAATCACCAGTTTATATAAAAGCTCCTTCCTCACAAGGCAGGGTTTCACCAAGGATAACAAACAACGGCAGGTCTGCTCAGCACGCTGCCCTTGTGTTTCTCTACTCCTCACATCTCCCCCACCCTGCTTCTCATTTCTCGGTGGGTGGCACACGGAGTGCTCACGACTCTGTCCCCTACACGTTTGTAAAAGAACACAGAACTGTAGTTGAGGTCTTAAGATTTCACAGCCTGTCATTACCTTGCAGCATGCAATTAAGACTGTTCACATACTATTCACTTTCCTACTTCATCATCATAATCTTTCCTCTTTCCTAAACATGTACATGAAGATACCTATAACTGACTCACTTTAAATGGCTTGCTATTAGAAGCTTGAAACTTGCCATTGTGACAGTACAACGTCCTGTAGGGCTGTGTTTCTGGTGTGGTAGTTTTTTGGTGGTTGGTTTTTGTTGGTTTTTTTGGGGTTTTTGGTGGGGTTTTTTTTGTGGGTTTTTTCAGTTTTTTTTTTTTCCTTTTTGTTTTTTCTGAGTATGCCTTGCAAATATTGGATAGAGACAAAGGAATTGAGAACTAATATGGGAGAACTAACTGCAGTCTGCCTCTGAGCAAAGGGTGCCACTGCAAAGCTGCTGTTTGCTCACAGGAACACAGCTGAGCAATGACACAACATACAGGAGGTTCACGTACAAAAATCAGAGCTGCAGGAAGCTTGCTCAAAAATTCCTGATCCAACATCCTCAAAAATAATACACAATTACACCTGATACTGTTGGCTTCCTACATTTTTCCTTTGTTAGGTGGTTTTGAAGCACGTTTGCTGACAGCCATCTTTCAGCCGCACCTCCAGACATATTTATCAAGGGAAAGCCGAAGCCAAGAACTGCAGCAGAATTGTCTTATTTTACAATGCTTTTTCTCACCTTTGCAGCCTAGAGCCCACACATTTTGATCAGCTCTGAATTACAACCCAGCATAAGCAGCAACATTTTTATTCCAAATATCCATACCTACAAAGCAGCCAGCTGAGCTTCCCAGTCTGCTGGTCTCCTGAGCCATTTCAATATCCATCTTAACAATGCAATGGATGTATTTGCATTTTGGAGCACACATCTTATTCCCCAGGTTTCACTCAGCACATCACTCTGTTGATGCATTCTATGGGATATATGCTTTTGGTTTTTAATTTAATCTTCTTCTTAATTTGCATTCACTTATCTTTTTTCCACAGATCCTTCATCTCAACCTAACCATTTTGTACTGACACTTTTTTCTTTCATTAATATTTTGTTCCCTAACAGTTGTTTTGTTCTTTTACTCACTGGAGGCATAGTTAATACAGCTTTCTTTTTCTGAGGCAATGTCTCCAAGACTTCATTAAATTTTATAATATTAATTCAAGTCCTTTTGTTCAAATGCAATATTTTCCTCCATCTCCCATATTTTTAAGCTGAATTTGGTGCCCTTAGTTTGAGTGGGAGGTCCTTATGCCTGATTATACACTAAAATTCATACCAGATCCATGTTTTCTGTAAATGTGACACTTGAAAGTATTTTTATTTACTCCGGATAGTATCTCCTTGCAAAAAGGCTGGCTGTTTAGTTTCAAAATATTAATTGACTTTTAAACTATTCCATATTGCATTAACTGGCTTTTTGCTATGAGGAGTTGACTGACTTATTAGGAAAATTGACAAACCCCATCCCTGTCTGCCTCCTTCTACACTTCCAAAGTATTCTTCTGGGACATCTGGCTTTTAGTGGTTTTTTTTTTCAAGCTATGTCCCAGTTGTTACAGACATTTTCTTTGGTCAATTTTCTTTAGTTATTCCCATGGAAATTATAGAGGTGGCCTGCCAGCTGCAATCCATGATTTGATGTCACGAACCTTGACCTTTCTGACTTTCTAAAGTATACTTTTTCATTATTTAGACTTAATTTGGCTTGGATGGAGGCATCATGTTCATTTCAAGTGATATTTCTATTTTATTAGAAAGCTGGAGGTATGTTTTACAACTAAATCTCCTTCCTTCTTTATTCACCACAGAGATTTCTGAAATTTTGATCCTGTTTACAAATTTCTTTCCTCCTTTCAGTCAAGTCTTAGAGACACAAGACCATTTTCTGAAAGGTCTGTAGTACACTGACCCTTTTCCTACCTGCTCTGCTTTTAATGCCTGAGAGTCTTGCTGTAGAAAGTACATACAGGTTATTTATGAACTCTGCACATTTTTTGACAAATGTGTTTTGACATCATATACGAAAAAAGTCTTCAAGCTTCACATATGGCACTGAGGTGATATTAGGTACCATGGCACACCTCAGCACAGGGATGGAAACTGAGGTGGAACAGAAAAAGTTGCAACAGAGCATTTCCAGCTCTCTGCTGCATGTATGTGTCACAAATCTGGTGTCCTGCTACAGATTTGGGCTCTGTCCTTGAAATACTATGAGCTCCCTGACATCTCTTAGAGCGTGGGTAGTTTCCACAGCAATCCGTTTTAGTATCTTCCAGAGTTAAGAAAAGTTAGTTAGCCGAATCTTAAAACTATTTGAAATTGGATTTAAGCTAATCTTTTAATGAGCACATCAGCTTGGTTCCCCAAGCTTGGGTTCTAGCATGTAAGAATGCTCTTTTTTCTTTGCCCGTATTTCATCTTGGCTGGTTTATTGCAACATATCTTGGAGGTCCTTGAGTAGGGCCAGTATTTCCATTAAAACTGATTCTAAATTCACCTGCCAGCACTTAAAATCCAACTAAAACCATACATATATTTCATTTATAATGAGATCACCACGTTGGAAGATACAGACAGACCAGATTTTGCTGCATTTTCAATAAAAGCACAGCTGTCAAGATAAAAATCATATTAAAAAATATCCCTGAATTACTGATATCACTTTAGATGATTAAAACAGAAGAGGAAGTTAATAATCAAGTACACTAGAGAATACACTGCTTGAATATTATTTATATTTCACATGACTAGGGTGATGAAGTTAGTTGGGCCATTCATTTTTGCACCCTACTTAGTTCTAATCCTTTTTAAGATACCAAATTATCAAGTCTTCTTAGTTTTGAAGTTACGCCAGGGGAATATAAAAAAAATATGATTTATGTCAAAAATTAAAAAAGACCATTTACAATTAGTTCTCAAATATTCCTCTTGACCATCTCCTCTTATTTTAACCAGTATGAGAAATGAGGGAGATACAAACTTCATTCAGCCACCTGGAATTACACAATATTTTCCCATCAACCTGCTCTTCATTGGTTTCCACCCCTTTGGAGGGAAAATCCTGGGCATTACTAAAAATATTGGGTGTTATATTATGCACCAGAAGTTAACAGGCTCACCTTGTAGCTGTGTAACATTCGTCCAACAACATGGTTTCACTGAGAGGCTACAATGTGGGTGATTCTGGACAGGGTTGATAAATTATTTCACTGCCAATAAAGTTTTGGCAGCCCTGCCCCCCTTCATGAGAGAGTATCTGCAGATGCTCTTTTTAACCAGGTGAACAATGCTCCAATTTAAATAGTACTACAAGGCAGCAATGGTATTTATTCCCTGCAGTCTGCATCAGCATTGTCACCTTCTGCCTGCCATAAAGCACCACTTTGGGCAAATAAAAAATAGAGGAAGTCACAATTTCAGTAGAGCCACTAAATGAAGTCAACTGGTGAGAGGAACAGTGAAAAACAGAGGCAGGCTAATGTTACTAAGGAGTGTCCGAGCACCAAGAAGGTGTCTGGAAGATAACCTGGCAGAACAGCAGCCATGTGATGGGATGTGGAAGCTGAAAAGCTTTCAGCAGAGAAAATTTCCAGCTTTCTGCAGCATCCTGCTCGCGAGAGCTCTGCCTTTCTCACGCAAGCTATGAAAAACAGTGAGACGGTTTTGTACCAACTGCCTGATCCTGCACGGCTCCCTCTGCCTCTTTAGGTATCCCTATTTTCTCTAGTAAATCCCAGTCCCCCTCTTCCAGAGCCCGCAGTCTAACATCCTCCCAGAAACGTCTGGGGTTTCTTGGACGCACGGTTTCTTCCATCAAAGTGCACATACCTTGCAGAACAAGGTTTCATTTAATGCCAGCTGAGGCTCGTGACATTGTCAGCGCTTGTGCTGACTGTCAAGGACTCACTGCACCTCTACCACCGGCGGTAAACCCCAGAGGCCTAAAAGCCTTGCAGCTTTGGCAAATGGATATAACTCATATCCCTGAATTTGGCCGGTTTAAGTATGTGCATGTGTCTATTGACACTTCCTCCTCAGCCATGTGGGCGTCTGCTCATACTGGAGAGAAAGGCCGCGACGTCATTTTCCATCGGAAATTTTCTCCGCTGAAAGCTTTCCAGCTTCCACAATGGGACAGAGCAACACTGTCACTGAGAACCACTGTGCCACTACATGGCATTTGTCAATAGCAACACCAAGCAGGACGTGCCACCTCTCAGCTGATGGCCATAACCATGACTGCACTGCTGGATCAGTGCTGTGCAACAAATTGGTGGATGCCAAGCAGGAATACAGATGAAGTATACAAAATAAGAAACAGGACAGTTTTTTCCCAACAAGTGGTGGAATAGGTTAAATCAAAGTGACTCCAAGCAAAAAAAAAAATTAATTGTGATTTAAACCAGCATACAGGGAATTTTGATTTAAAGAATTCATTTTAAACCTTGCTTTTTCATCTGTGGTCCTTGGCTAGTCAACTCCCGGAGGCTGGGAATGCTCTGACAAGTTGATTTACAGCTAATTATAGTCTGCACTAAAACTGTGATTTCTTTTTTGTTAACCAAGAGAATACACTATATACATATTTAAGTAATGTCAGTATATTAATTTCAGATTCTGCTAGACAATGGTGAATGATGAGTCTTATTTAATAGACAATTAACTTTTTCTCCTGATTTGTGTCAAGTCAGTTTCTGATGATGTTTTCAGGATTCAATTAAATTACAAAAATCTCGCATTTTGAAATAAACTTAGTAAAATAAAGGCAAGAACACTCAAGTGCAAGAAGCAGCTAATGAAACATGCTAAGTAATCCATTTCTTCTGCTGGAAGAACCTTATCTGTTCCTGATCCAGGTATTACCAAAACTTTGCTTTTGATTCAAAGGGCTCAAAATGTGTTTGACTCAACTCTAGAGGCTACCTCCTAAATTGACTGTAGGGGTACTCTGGCCCCTTGAGTCAATGCTGTTTGCATGCTCTACAGCGTAAGACCAAAGTGCTCAATGTATTTAATTTATTGAAAGGGAGGTGAAAACATAACATAAATGATCTCTGCATAGAAATATTCAAGGGACGGAATTTTGCAGGCTTGACTCTTAAAATCTAGCCGAAAAAATATTTACCATAGGATCTAGGAACTGAAATTGGGTAACGTCAGACTTCAAGGGAAAAAAAGGCATAATCTCTTGAAGCGGTAAAATCATTAACCTCTGAAGAATGTAACGAATTCTCCACAATGTGACTTCCTAATTCCACGTTAGATGCTTTTGTAAATACATTTACAAAAGTAATGGGATGGATCAAAATTGAAATTTAGTTTGATGCAGAAACGTAGAATGTCTTGGAGGGCTCAGGCAAGGTGATCAGAACTTTGTTTTCTGGCATCATACACAAAAATGGTGAGCGTGCTGCTTTCAGCTACCACTTTAAGAAGTGCAAGTTGCATGGTCAATCTGAAGGGAAGCTTCCAGCATGGCAAGATGCCACTGTGGGGCAAGGCTAGTTTCTTAATCCATTTCCAAGTTTCCCAGTTTCAGGATATGTGTTACATTTAAGACAGATAAGCTTGTGAGCCAATTAGCAGTTTGCTCAGCAGTCTTGTCCCAGCCACAGCAATACCGCTAAACCCATCTATGCAGCCTGAACTCATTTTTCTGTGCTAGCAGTTATTTTCTAATGCTCTCACAGCCTTTCTGGCCCTCCCCCTTTCCTTGACATAAATGTGTTCTTCAATAATACGAGAATTCCAGAGAAAGTCTGAAGTACTAGTTTTCCACTGGAATCAGCATTTCTTATTGGAAAGATGGCTGAGCTTTCCAATCCGCACGCATCATGTCAACCAGAGTGTCGTCTCAGTGTCTGTCAGTCTGCTTTTGGTCACAGCCAGCTTTTCCACCGCCACAGAAAAGAATGTGTCCTTGAACATGAGGCTTCTCCAAACAAGGCTGCCATTAGCAAGACTGTGATTTACATTAGGACAGACTTCCAGAAAAGCAAGCTCAAAAATAGAACTATGAACAAACAGAGCAGCTTCAGCTTCATATCTGTTCCGTAGCTCCATCAGGAAAATATTCTGAATTACAGCAAGAAAGTAGGCATTAAAAATAGTTTAAAAGATACAAATGTTTTTCTGGCTCCCACAACCTTGCCCTGCTCTTCTTCCCAGAAGAAGAGGCTAAGAGGCGTAAGAATCAAGCCATTCTCCTCCTAAGCAGGAGGACTTAACATTGCTTAATACTACTACTCAGCACTACTTAGCCGTAGCCTCAGGGCAACACACAAGTATTGAGTGCAAAGAACTGTATCTCTCTTGCAAAGCCTTCCATTCTGTCTCTCCCACTTTGCTGTTTTCTGCAGACAGAACAGCACAATGCAGCGGGAGATGAAGACCTGCCACTCTCCTGCCACAGCCACTTATCCAAGCATTCAGGTGTTTGCTTCTGTAGACATTTCCAAAGCAAGCCTACAGGCTAGCATTATTTTACCTAGAAATTTAACTATGTAGCTCAGCTCGCCACTCCTTAGACCAGTCACACAGAAAGCCTTTCTCCAAAGTCTGCTGCCTCCTCTTTCCCCTTTTAATTAAACATGTAACCTTACACAGGAACAGATCCTCCACTCAAAAGGGAAAAAGGACATCACTGACTTCAATGAGACCAGGACAGTAATTTGCTGCTGCACCTACTGCAAAGACAAGCACACTTGACAGCTAAATTCCTCAAATAGGGTTAATACACACTTGTATCACCTGAGTTTGGCCCATAATATCTAGACTTAATTTAACAGCTTCAGAGAAAAACAGGGGGAAAAAAAATGAAAAAGGCAAAGCCACAATGATGCTTCAAAGCTTAGAATTTCACAAACCAGCAGCAGGTGTGTTCAGATCTGACTTCATGCAGGATGCATGCCTTTGCAAAGGAATGGGACAGTGTCTTATGGGCATCAAACACTCATAAAGATATTTGGCAGGTGAACATTCCTCCTACTTGTCCAGTGGGGAGGAAGACCAAAGCTCTCTTCCTTAATTTGTCCATGCCCACACACACTGGCATGAGTCCTGCTGGCTTTCAGGTGAGCAGAACAGTTTCACTGTGTAGGTCCCAGCTACTCTTGACACAGCACAGATCCCCTCCTCCCTCCTCATCCTGTGAAACTGGCTGCAGTCCAAGCGCTTTCCTCTCCTTTCTTGTGTGTGCCACACCAGAGCGGCAGGCAAAGGTCATATCCTCCTGGACTCAACACAATATTGCAACAGGAATTTGTTTCCCAGCATCTACAACCCTCATCTGAAGCCTCTGTAAGTATCTCTTATTAAACTGGGCTTAAATGGCGAAGTATGCAGACAGTTCCATCCGGCATCTGTACCAAATTCGGCTGAAAAATGCTGGAGAGAAGAAAGCTACTCTTTTGAGGAAAACCACCTCTTCATTTCTTTCTACATTCCTGTTTCTTTCTCCTAATTTTTTTTTAAATAATGTTGCTCATTACAGTAATTTTCATGGATACTCCACCAAGAGTAGGTTGGCAAATGGGTGGTTTTTACCTGGATTCCTCTATACTCCTGGGCAGTCAGCCATGAGAACAAAAGAAATCACTCATTTCCATTAGTGGCTGGCAATGAGACTGCATCCCCTTCGTCGGATTTAGACTTCACTGTACAATCTAGTCATTTGTGACTGCCAGGGCTTAATTACTGCAGTAACATGAAACTGCAAAACTTACAAAACCGAAGCATAAAAAGCAGCAGCCGACTGCTGAATTGCAGGCACACCCAAGGGTGTGATATCCCAAAGCTCTGCTCCTGCCAGGGTGGAAACCCTCTGGAGACACGGCTTGGCTTGCGTGCAGCAGTGTGAGTGTTTGGGTTGGGAAGCACAAACAGCCCTGCTGAAGCGCAGGTCTTCTCACTCTCCAGCATAATCTCCTTAGGCACAGAGAGAAAGGACACTTTCACAGTGATCTTCAAAAGCTTAGGGAACATTTGGATGACTTTGTAAATGGAGAATTCCAGCCAGTTAAATACTCAAACCTATCATAAGAGCTGGAGAGTTGTGTCTCCAGCAAGTTAAATGGAGGTTTGGGGAACAACACTGTAAAATTCATGATCTGATTCAGATAAATCTACTTCAAAAAAAAACAAACCAAAACCAAAACCCCAAAACCAAACAAACCCCACAAAAACAGAGGTTGTAGAGATGAGCAGTATACACACCATGGGAACATGCTGAGGGTGCAGCAGTTTGGAAAGGAACAGGACAGAAGGGATACAGAGAACACTTACTACATAAAGCAAGGGCATGTCTACATCTGCACTGTACTGCTCACTTCTGGTCATTCTCCCTTGAAAGGAATACTGGGGAAATCAAACCAATTCTGGCTTATTGAAGTTATTTCACTGGGAAATTTTCAGTTTACAACACTTGAAAAAATTCAGTTAATTTTCTTAAAGGGAAAATGAATAAAAGAAGACATGATACACAAATATAAAAATTGCTGTAGAGCGTTACATTGGGCACCAATTATGAATTTAGTCTTGTAATCCACAAGGAAGTACTCAACAAAATGGAAGTTCAAAATAAATAAAAAAAGAGTGTGCATAATTAAAGTACACCTAACTAACATGCAAAAATCACTGCTAAAAACATGATGGGGAAACATGAGTGTTGGAGGACTGTGAAAAAAGGTGGCTATTCACCCAGAAGAGTACATACCCATAGTCAGCCAGGAAGTACATACAAGACACACTGTTGGAAAGCAGGCCTCTGCTAGAAAAGCCAGTTACTGCACAGGATGAATCTCCAAGAAAAAATGTCTGACAAATATCATTTGAAGGCAGTAAGTAAACTGCAGACACGTCCTTTGGTTTAGAAACCACACACATTAAAAATGCCTACAGACATCCAACAATGTCTTGTGAGATAGCCTTTATATTCTGGTTAGCAAAAGTAAAATATTCTTTGTATTTTCATCTGGAATTGGACACAGCATTACATATTTATCAATCAGTCTTTCAGTGACACCTTTGAATGCAAATAGCTGAGTGGAGAAAGAAAAAGCAAAAAGAAAAAATTTACTGATTTCCTAAATGCCAGCACTACTTCACAACAAAAAATATCTTCTTGCTTATAAATACCTATTTTTGCTTTGCTTTTACAAATCAGCCTGCCTGTAGGTCCAAGAAGTGGATTGGACCACGCCTCTGAGGACTTGCCCAGCCCTCTAATTCTAAAGGGGGAATATTTTTCTATTTTTGTTTCCTCTCCCTGCTTCTCACTATCTCTCCTAGCATCCTCTCACTCCCCTTTCTGGCTTGATTTATGTTACACTCCTCTATTAGAACTCCCATAGAAGCGGGGCTGAAATCTCTGAAATGCTTCCTTTTTGTTATGCCCTACTGGCTTCAGACTAGAATTACTCTTCATTGAGTTGATAAGGATTAAAAATTAAAAAAAGCCCTCAGAGAATTCATTTGCATTTCCAGAGCATTCAGTTAAAGCAGAGATGCTCTACTGGAATAGGACTGCAGTCAGACAGCCCTTGCAGCAACAGTGGGACTTCAGTAGCTGTGGCTGCTGTAGTGGAAGCTTTACACAGCGACGTTCTGTCAATGCCAGCTAGGATTATATCACTACAAACTCAGTCATTTATGCCCTGCTAAGACCTGTTATAACTCTTGCAGAGCCAGCTCTCTCAATGTCATGTTCTCTACCTGTGGATCATGACTCTTGCTGACATGTTCAATGAGAGACCTGTTATAAAAATTGAAAAGTCCAAATTAATAGTACAGGTATAAAATGGCAGTAAATCAGCAGCAAAAGGTGACAAGACAAAAGTGCATAATAATCTCTCATGTTAGAGCTGGACATCAGCTGTGGGCTGCTTTCCCTCCCCACTGGAAGGAGGGTGAGTCAGTGTGTGCATGAGGCTTGGTGCTGTACCTGGGTAAGGATGCATACTGCCTTTCCACCCCCTCGAAGTGAAGATTGTATGAGCTCCCATCTGGACCTTTTCCAGGCACCTGTGGAGAGGAGAGTAATTAGAGATGAAGATCAATTATGCAGCCCAGCTACTAACAATGCATCTCAAAACGATAAGCAGAGAACACATGATGCTGCAACATGCCAAAATCAACAAAAGAAAGGCAGGGGCTCAAAGAAGCTTCAAATCCCATACATAATCTTATCACTGCTAACAAGAAAGGCTTCTGTATCAAAGAAGTGTTTAGAGCAGGCACGATCTTCAGAGCCTTTCCCACATCTACCTACTCCCTGGGATACTCACTCTCTTCTTCCCTGGCTGGCCTTCCTCCTGGAATTCAGTAAAATGAGGACATCATCTAACAAAGCACACCCCTTTTGATTACAGTGGCATAACCACCTGAATCAAAGCTAACATCTTGGTACCAAGTCTGCTTTTTTCCCCTCCACTAGCTTGTTTTGCTTAAGTATAAAATACAATACAAACAGGTTTTCTTTCATTCTTAACATGAATCCAGAAACTTTCCCTAGTGCCACTGCAAAGCTAAGCATCCAGCTGGGAGTTAAGTGCATTTATGATGCTCTGGTGCCATTTCAAAAGTGCAGCATTAGTGCACTCAGTCAAAATGCCAGCGCTACTTGGTTTGTGTTCAAGATGGCAACCGGCACTGGCTGGGGAGCACAATTCTATCAGGAAGGCTCCAACCGGGTACCAAACGGTGAACTTCAATGCTTTTAGCACACAGGAGCTCTCCCAATTTCACTCACTCAATGCCTGCTGATGGCCCAAAGTGTTAAGAGCCTTGTTAAAATGGAGCTATTAGTCTTTTCTTCCATAAATGGAGGAGGCTCTGACTGCCTTCACTGTTTCCTACATTAGTATGTATTCCTATTCCGGTGCTGCTAGAATCAGCAGTTTTATAAAGCAATATACTAAGAGGCCATTTAAAATCCCCTTCCCCTTTTACAGATTAATAGCAGAAAGGAAGATTTAATGCCTTTTCAAACATTTTTAACAATTCATTAAAAAGAAAGTAATAAATCACACTGAGCTTTCGGCAAATGCCCGATTAGAAAAAAGAGAAAACAAAAATTAACATGTTTTTTGCATTCTACACGTTAAAGTACATTTCTTTCAGTCCTATAATTTATGCACAATACACCATTTTCACTGAAGAGATATATAAGCCCCTGCAATGAGAAAAGTTGTGCATTCAGGTGTATTAAGTGTTATCTACCTTTACAAAGCATTTCGGTGTACATTACATAAGCCAAGTCCAATGCAAAGAGAGGCAGTATCATTTGGAGCTACTAGGCAGGCTTAGGAATTATTCCAGACAAATATTGTTATACACCTTGGCACTCATCAAACATCCAAGATACTTGTAAGTGAAAAAAATTATTTAGTACAGGCCTCTTGCAAGCTCTCCTTTATCTGACTCAAAAAAGAAAGGAGTCCTCACAGAACTGCTGGCCACAAGAAACAACCACCTCTGATTTGAAATGACCCATGCTTTAGCAGTGTCTGACTCAGATGAGCAAAAAATAACAATAATTGCCCTACATTTCAAAAAGAGGGCAGTAGGCTAAAGGGATCATTCATTCATTTTTTCCACCAGAAAAAGTAACATGCAGAGAGACTCTATAGAGTCACTTAGGCGAAGAGTCACAGCCACTTTGGCTGTTCTTACACTACTAATTTCATCAGGTTCATAATTTCCCTTAAGTTCCCAGGTACACTGGTGACAGAAGACCCTTCAGATTTCTCCTGTTTTATGAAGAAGAATGAGAGGAAAAGAAAAAAATGTATAATTTGGTCTCTCACCATAAAAAACATGTAGTACATGGTCTACCTGTGCAGCTGTAGATAGGTTATTAATTATGTGCATGAGCCTGGTAATGGTGCATTCACAGCCCCATGTGAGTTTCCTTCACTCTCACACCTAAAGGGAGTAACAGCAGCCAGGCAACATGAAAAAACACAAACACTCAGAATTGTGCCAGCATCAAGCAGTAACCCCAAAACTTATACCAATCACCAAAAGTAAAAAATATTTACATCACAAGGCCTTTTTTCAGCCTGAAAACACCCCTTTTTGATGGTTTCCTACAGACCAAATAGAAGGCAATACCCCCTGCCAGGTCTGTTTGTATATATGATTTGAGAGACAGTTACCATAGAAACACCCTGGTGGCAGATACACAATTTTGCTAATTTGGATCCATCGAGCGGCTGAGTCTCCACACCCTATATAAAACCCCCAGTGCACTGGAAAAGCATGCTCTGGCTCTGCACAGCTAATTAAAGGCTCAGCCATTTCTTCTTATTTCCCTTCTCCATCTGTCCATGCGACAGTAAAAGTGTATCATCACTCAGCCTGGAGTGCCAAAATGGTGCCTGGAATAAAATACTACCCTGATGAAAAGAAATTGTGAAAATAGAAACACCTCCTTAGTAGAAGTTATTTATGTTTCAGAAAGAGTCAAAGCAAAGGGTTCCTTTGCTGCCTTCTACAACAAACTAAGCTAAAAATCGGTGTGAAATGTATTAATCAGTAAGACCAAAATATTCCAGCTTCTCCTCCTTTCCTAAATATGCAGCTGGCCCTCAGACCAGATGTGGAAGTTTTAACCACTTTAGCAGTTAATAATCACAACATATTTAGGCAAACAAACAGTAATCTTAATAAAAAAGGATAAAAACCTGGAAGTCCTATCAAAGCCAAATGGGTGGTGACCACGAGGTGACCAGCAAGGCTGGAGCTGACAGAAGGTGCAGTGCTCAGCTGAGTCCCTACAGATGCGGCTGGAAGAGCTTATGAGACCAATACCCCAATCAATAGACAACACAACAGCAGGTGAAATACGCATTTCACAAATGTATGGTAATGCACAACAGAGAGAATGATTCAAAATATGCTTCTGTATTTTTAGGGTTTCAATTAACAACATCAACTTATTTAAGTGCCATCATTATGAACAGTTCATCTCTTAAGGACGGCCTCAACTAACAAGCAAAACATGAATATGCAAAAATAATGGGCAGAGATAAACACAGAAACAGCCATCATCCTATCAGTGCAATTAAAAGAGCAGCACACTTAAATTGAGGAAAGGAAATACTATCTTTATCAAAAAACAACAACAAACAATTCATGAAATGTAACTGTTGCAAAGTATTGGTATGGCCAAGGCCTTTGTAGAATGTAAAACTAATAAACTGGATACAAATATGATTCAAACCAACCCACATCCGGTTAGCAGAAGACAGTGAAGTCTTTGACAGGTTGAAGAGAGGCAAAGCCTCGGAGAGCTGAATGGGAGAGCAGAACCTCGGAACCAGCAGGTTATTCTCCTAATTGCCCCTTTGGGAATCCCAGTGAATTCTCTGAAGCACACAGCAGTGGCCACACTTGGAGCCAAGGTACCAGACAAACTGGCAAGACGCTGCCTCCATACAGGTCAGTGCCTTCATGGTCAGGATTTGCTGTGTGCCAGAGAGGTGCTTTTTCTACATGGCTAGTGAATGTTTTTGTTGTTTAAGTCTCCTTTTTTAGAAACAATAATTTCCACTAGCAAACAAGATTTCTGTGATAGAAAGATATAACTTCAGAAAATATCCTATGACACCTCTGCATCCTTAATTAAACCCCTGCCAGTTCCCAGCAGCAGAACCAGGCTGGTGGAAGTGCAGACTGAAGGACAGTGTGGGCACTATGTACTGCTCTCCTCTGTCCAGTCCACAGCCTTCAGCAGGGGACCAATTTGAAAGGCCAAAAGGCAGCGAAGAATGAGTGAAGGCCGGGGCTCCCTACATTTCCCTAGACAAATAGAATTTGTATTTTTATCAAAACAGAAAACTGTAGGAAGATTAACAGTTTCACATTTCGCATGCAGATGCAAAATAGACAGAAAGAGAAAGCAACTTTAAAGAAAAAGATGAAACAAAAGCAGTGCCAGTGCAAGTGATGTCCCTGGCAAACATGGTAACTGCAGGGCACTTCGAGGAGTTTTCTAACATATGGAAGTGATAAGCTAGCAGTATCTCTAGCTTGCTAATTTTCACTAGGAAAAGGTCCCAGGAAAATAACAAAAAGGGGTGATATGAATTTGTACTTGTAGATCAAGCCAGAAACAAATATCTTGGAGCAATCAAACATCTGTAAATAAATTTCAAGCTATAAATAGAGTATACCTGCAAGCAGGTGTCTTGAGTAAGTCTGGAATTTGCCTACAGGAAAATTCTGAGGCTGCAGAATAACAATTCTTTAAGGGAAAAGAAAGGATTTATTTAATCCTGAAGCTCCTGACTATCTTGAAAACTGTACAGAAAAGTGCATGAGACTGTTTTTTCCCCAGGAGATCCTGCATTTCATTCCTCCTCACCTGTCTTATACTGCCTTCCTCTTGGAGCATTTGTTAAGGCTACAATTCTAGCTGCTAGCAGGAAAGCCTCCCTTGCCCCTTCCTTATGGATCAAGGTGTTAGGGGTTGGACAGATGTTGTGGTACAAAAAATAACAACTACAGTGATCTTTTTTGAAGTTTAAGCTTCATGAAACCAGAATTGACTTTTTCTTGTGCATCCACACACAGCTCAAGGTGAGAGCTACCACACTGCAAATAGAAATCAGCAACAACTCCTTGCCCCTACCAGCAGAATTCAGTAGGACAGTGTGTTTTTGCCTGGGGCTCTACTTCTTCTCACAGATTCCCACCTGACTCCCTGCTCAAGGTCCATCCTGAGTGGAGTCAGCACAGTGAAAACCCAAGACCGTGGATACTGTTTATAAGAAAAATAAATGATGCAGAGCCATTTTCAGGTTGGCTGTCTCATAAAGTTGCAGTTACTGTTCCCTCTCCTGCAGGTATTCAGATTTGCATATAGAAAACTTCATCATCATTGCAGAGGTCAGTTTGTTAAAAAATTATTTTAAAGCTTTTTAACCAGCTATAGAAAAACACTGCTCAGAGTCAGAAGTTTCTCACTGTTAAAAAAGAATAATATACAGTGGGTGTTGCATTCAGGATCATTAATTCTTTGCTTATATGCTGTGCATCTCTGTCCTTTTACTTTTGCTTCTTAACCCTTTGTTTTCTTAACTTCTGAACAATAAGCTTCCTCCAAACATTTCTATTACCATTAAGATCAGAAAGAAAATTTGGACTATGTGCTGCCCGCTAAGTAAGCAGCAATAGCGTAACTACCTCAAGGCTGATGCGATTTTAGCTACACGTTTGTGAATCCAGGGCAAAACACTGCTGACTCCACTTGAGCCACACCTGACTTATTTAAAATTATCGGAGATCAGGAAAAGCTTATGGAGATAGGAGTCCTGGGACTCCTAACTTTTTCACTTATTCACTGTGTATGCTCAGAAAAGTCACTTGAGCTTGTGCACCGTGGTTTTCTACCCATAAAAAACGACAGGATACTACCATTGTATTTTATGTGACTGACATGCACTATAAGACAGGAGCCACCCCAGGAAGGCTGCAGAGTGATGCTTCTGCTCTGCCATCAATCCAAGTGCTTTGAAAATGCCACCCAGTTCTGCTTTTTGCCTGAAAGTCTGTGTATAAACATGACACATAGAACTGCTGCATTGCTTAGTACATTTTTCAATAGTCTTGTGATCATCTGCTAAAGGACTTGATTCAGATGCTGGTTTGACCTCTGTTCTCAAAGCTCTTCTTTTGTCTGTGAGCGTTTCTAATCACATGGGTTGAGATTCAGCATGCCAAAAAGAGCCGTGGTATAACGGAATTTGCCCTTTAACCTTCAGGTCTCCCCTCTGCTGAGACACAGTTGGTTTTTGTTTTCAATTAAGTGAAAACTGAAGAAAAACGGAGAGGTAAAAGTGGATTTGCTCCCCACCCTGGTCTCAATGTTTCATACACAGGTGAAGCATCAAAATTCACCCATTTATTTTTTGCATTTCAACTCTGCCTGGTTCTGGGACCTACAAGTGAAATTTAAGAGCACAGTTTGACTTGCTAACACTTTCTTTAGCTGCTAAAACAGAGGTGGGTGATGTAAGGCAGTGAACTGGATGTTCCATGTGAAATGGAGGAAGTTGATCGATGGGGCCTTCTTAATTCCTTACTGCTGTGATATCCTCATTATCCCACCCTCAAAGACCTCCAGCATTTCCACAGAAAGCGTGTTTTCTTCCATCCGGCTTTTTTATGTTTTGCATCAAAAGGTAAAGATTAAAAATTCTACCACTGTCTACAATTCAAAAGAATTTTCCTGATGTTTTCCTTACATACACAAAGAGGGATATATTTTGCTTTCCTGGTTTTGCAATGAAAGTTGAAACAGTGATTTTGAGTTATTATAACACTCATCATTTCTCCCTCTAATTTGGATGGTTTTTAATAAAGCTCCATTGATTCCTCTGAAAGAAATCCCTCCTGGCAAAAGCAGAACACACACGCTGATTGCTAAATATGCAGCAATTATCATATTCAGCAGCGCACTTTAATATCTTATTTATAGATGTATCTATCTATAATTTGCTTTAATTAAGTTGCATTGATTTTAATGGCAGAAGTAGTCCTCGAAGAGGAGTCTAATGTTCTGTGAGCCCATTGGTACTGCTTTACCATTGTCTGGTATAAGACAGCACCTTTAATTCTTCTTTTTGATATTCTTAGTTGTGCTTTTCTTCACTAAGTGGCTGCAATGGCAAACCAAGATGATGTTCCACAGGAACTCTTAAAACCACCACCACCAATGAAGAGAGAGAGAGAGCACTTTCAACTTTCCTGTTACAAACTTGCTTGCTACAAACAAACTTATTTCCAAGAATAAGGAAGGAAGCAGTATCTTCCCAGCAGATCCTGAGAAAGCTTGTTTTTCTGTTCCTTCTCCATTTTACAGATATCTCAGGATGACAATTGTCAGAGGTTCTCAAATCATGGTCCAATGTCTTCAAGTTTGTTTTAAGAAGTGTGGCAAATAACTAAAACTTTTTTATGTTCATGTCAACAGAATATACAGGTTAAATAATTTGGGTAGGTGATTCAACAGATGGCTATAGGTGCCTGTTTGCAGCCCAATCACCAAGTCATGACCTTGCAGTCTCCTAAAGTTCTGTTTTCTGGGCTCAGTCCCAGGGAATGTTGTGCTTTCGTTTTGTTAAGCACACACTCACTTTAAGAATTTTATACTAATCTGGTTTTGAGATTATTCCAAAGAACACTTGATGCTATTAGAACCGTGACTGAGTTTGTCAAAAAACATCTCGAAGACCAAAAGCAAGGTATTGCTCACTAGGAGAGTCACACAGCCTCTGTTTCTGCTGGGTGCCACCACATACCCTGGCCCTGATTCAGGAAAGCATGCTAAATACTGAGGGGGGTTTTCTTTTAATTTCAATAGCATCTGATTCCTCTTGGAGGCATTCCCAAAGCTAACATACACCTGCATCTCTTGGTGCTTCTATCTCCTTTATGAGTGAAAATACACAGGAAAAACATTTATACCTCTGTATCCTGAACATGTCTTCACACATTTGAATACAGCATTCCAGTGGTGATGATTTTGGCATCTTCATCTCTTAAGTAACTCCATAAGGTATTACTGGTTCATATCAGCTGAGACTCTATCTCAGACTACCAAGGTAGCTTTATAACATTACTTATGCAGATCTTAATGTATCATTCCCTGTAAGTATTTTTTTTAAAGTGAAAAATAAGTGCTGGCTTTTTAAATCACTGCCTTTTGGAATATATCAGCACTAATTTCATAAGAATTGTTCGTGTTAAAATGCAAGGGCATGATCTCAAAGGAAAAGCACCAAAGTAGCTATGCAAGTACATTTTCAGTTTCTGGTCATCATTTTTCATTCACTGATTATTGCTTAAGTGTTGATTAATAGTTATGTTCATGCTGCTAGAATGCATTTCCCTTGGATGAGAGAAACATCCTTGTCCAAAGGAAAAAAGAGACAGTAATCAAACCATCCTTCCTCTTCCCTATAAGAAACACAGACACACACTCCAGAGTCACTGATGATCTCGGTTTTGCTGTTGAATAGGTTTGAAAATTTTCACTTAGAAAATCAGCTGTATGCAATCAGAATGCTGCTTGGTTGGTCCGATTGCAAGGCAATTAAGCGCTCCCCTTCTGACTGCCTCTCTATACAGACATACACATATACATATACATGCTCACACACAAATGTACATACTCAGAGTCACTCGGAGTCCCTTCTCCCTATGCAATGAACACCAGGAACACTGAGAACAGCAGTGTTGCATGGTGGAATTAAGCAAGGCTGATTATCTCAGGATTTACTTTTCCTCCTTGGTAATGCCCTACCTCTTGTTCAAGGAGGTGAAACTAATGGTTTAGATTTAGAGGGAGCAGAAAATTCTCTATAAAGGCAATAGACTGAGGGAAATACAAACACAGATGGGAACTTTAAAAGGGAAACAGGCTGTTCCCATAACAGTTTAAAAACATGGCAATTGCCTTAGTTTTGTAGAAAACAAGCTCTCAGCATTTGCTGTATCTTGCAACACAAAAGGGAGAGAAAACAGCAAAGATGGAGGTGAAGCCAGAACTGCAAAGTGTTTTTGCACAGCCCCACAAAGAAAATACTCTGCTTTCTGAACCCTCACTCTGTGATTCCCCGATCCCTGGTGCTGGAGGACTATGATTTCCTTTGACCAAGCAAAATGAGATAATTTCCTGGCCTGTGTCCGTCTCTGTGGGTGGCTTCCTTTTCCATTAGTTGTATAATATGTTTTGGTTAATTCTATCTCTTAATTGTCTTTAATGAGCACCAGATTTGCAACACCCTCACTTGCAAACCTATTCTCAAAGTAGAGGCAAACAGAAGTTTCCCTTGAGTTGAGAGAAAATCTTAAAAGCAGCAAAACAAAAAACCAAAAAACCCACAGCACCCATCAGCATTGATTATTTTCTACTACAAGGAGGCATTTCAATTGCTCTTCCCCTGAACCAGGCCAATGTAATTAATCTCTTCCCAGCCACTAAAGAGAATAACTTAACCTGTCACAGAGATACACTTGTGATGCAATATACAGCATACTAATCCATACGTGTGGATACATTTCTAAAGCAGGTCTCCTTTAGCTGTTCTACAATACTGTGTGTAATTCCTCTCCCTCTATGAAACCAGTCCTCTACTTTAGCCTGTTGGAAACTAAGCTGCTTCTTGTTCCTCCCAGTCTTGCATTCTTTGCTTCTCTTCTCACTGTAATTAGTTTACAAGACTACTTATCCAGATGATTACTGCTTTTAAATGACAGTCGTCTTTTCTTTTACTCCAGTTCATTGTTGTGTATCATTTTGTCTTGCTATCTGAATACCCAGTTCTCTAAAGCATTTTCTCATTATGTTATCTCCTGATATAAGGCATTTTGAAATACTTCATGAGAGACATTGTATGAAGTGAATTGAATTGAATTTTCTCTCAAAGTCAGGGGCTTTCAGCATCTTTCTCTAGCTAAGTCAGCAGAGTTCTTGGCACCAATGCCAGGGTGTAATGGACATGCTTTGCAGCTCAGCTATGAGCTTGTGTTCTTTTTAGGGAAAATGAAAAGACAGTGTCAGTACCTGGAAAGCAAACAGAGAACAGATCAATATTTCCATTTATGATGAAGATGGCAAAATGAAAATGTTTGGTGTACTTTTGAGTGTTTTAACGTACACATTGAGATAATGCTATTTTTCTGTGTCTACCTATATCTGGTATTGGTGCTGAATGTGCACGCAGGGGGTATATGCATATGTCAGGGAAGAAAAGAGGGAGGGAAGGGGGAAATAGCAGGGCATGGAACTAAATTGCAGAGCAAGTAGTGGAAATAGACAGTGAAAAGCTTCCTGCAGGCAGGCGGCTTCACAGGGGAGAGCAAGCCTTTCATTGTCTATAAAATCATGCCTTGCTGGAGGTCCTCAAGAGTAGAAGGGGTAGCACCTAGAGGCACTAAATCTCTCACTGTTGTATTATTGCATTCTATGCACTTAGCTACTGTACAAACCAGCACACTGCTTCAAGAAAAGAAAAGGAGGAAGAAGGGGGAAAATGGCCAAAGGGAAGAAGAGGAAGACGGGAATAAAAAACAACCCCCTGCCACAGCTCTCCCAGAGAATACTTCACATCAAAGAAAAACTGCAGAGTAAATAGTCACGGAGTTAAAAGTTAACTTCAACTCCTTCCATTGTGATTTGACACCACTATGGAACAGTACTCCTAGAATTTGAATGGTTAGTCTGTAGCACAGGGTATTAAATCCACCTTAATCCTGTTAAACATAGATGCCAATAAAGAGAGGCGCTCTCTCAATGGCATCGTGACAAAAGCTCTCCACACTGCAAATTCAATATGGTTAACAAAAAAAATAAAACAAACCCAAAAAACCCCCCCAAACCTGGATTAATACTGAGCAAACAACATCAGCATAAGCAGGCTTAGAGACAGGAATTGCTTTCCATATGCTATGGCATCAGGTTCCTCCGGATCTTCAGATACCAGCCTGTAAATGTTACAGACATTGTTTCTCCTGCTTGCAACTGCTGTTGGGTGGTGACCTTCTTTGCTTGCTGATACCAATTTAGCAGTTGGTACAGTTTTTCTGTGATTTGGTACTGTCTGTTGTTTGCTGGTACCAGATGGATACCAGATGGGTAACTGTGGGCAATGGTTCCTCTGTGTTCCAGTCCCAAAAATCACTGCCTATAGGGTCAGTCTTGTCAGTTGACTCCTAAGTGGCACTTCAAAGCAGCATTCTGAAAAACCTCAACATCTGTTTCTTACTCCTAATGACCTTAAAAAAAATGTTGCAGACATACTTTCCTTTAGCCAGGAGTTACTGTGCATCTGCAGGAAAAATACAACCTTACAGATGCTCACAGCCATCAAACTCACTATCGCTAATGGCAGCTCCAGGAGTCACCACCTCAACTCCAAAAGTCAGCACCGAATGTGAAGTATAATCAATATATTCTTTTCCATGGTAGCTCCAAAATGTAGGAGTTCAGAGATATTTCAAGGCATTTTTCAAAAGAGTACTTTCAGCAGTGAAGTGAAAGAACAAGAAAAAAATAAAAAAGTGACTTTGAAAGGCAGCAGGGATACCTGAAGGCTAAGTTTAAAGCATGGAGGGAAAGCAAGAAAAGATAAAGTGATGGAAGAGAACTGTTAACTATTAATTTCTGATTGGTCTTTCAAAATGTTGACCTAGTTGTCAAACTATAGACAGGAGCTGACAGGTCAGTTAACGGAGTTGAATACTGCCTATTGCAGTTACCTCGTATGTTATTCCATACAACTGCTTTTGTTTGTAAGAAGGGAAAAAAAAGTTGATTTAGGACAATACACGAGCATTTTGGCAAATTCTCTATATGTGCTAGAGCAGAATGCTGTCTACAGAAAAATATAGCTGACATCAAAGCATGTTCCCCACCCCCTGTCTTGCTTCATGGAGAAGTTATGATAAACAGGTTATGTGTTCCCTAAGGTTACCATGGAAACTCTTTCTTTTCAGGCCATCATTTGCAAAGGTAAAATTTGCATTAAAATGTGATGGAATTTGATTTTGTGCATGTGTGTGTGAAACTCAAGTGGGGTCATGCTACCACGCAGTATAGCTGTTATTTCAAACCCAGGAGCATACGCTTAAGAGAGAGATCTATTAATCCGTGTAAACACCTCAGTGACCAAATTACAGTTTAATTGCTAACTTGACAGGTATCTTCCTAGCAAATTAAGAGAAATACATTAAAAATTAGCTTCAAACGCAAATGTAAATGTTCATACTGATCCACTGGTGGGTATCACTAGATAGCATTCTGCTAAATTCCCCTATAATCATTCCACAGGAAAGATTGAATTTAGATTGTCAGAATGACTTTGTTTTGATGATGGCAGACCAGGGATGGAAGGCACAGGCACGTATTTCAAATTATAAATTTTTATCTCATCTTGAAGAAGTTATCATCAAATTATGACCTATAGAATATAATTTAATACAACCATGCTTACTGCATTACAAGAAACTCTTGAATCCAAGTGACTCCCTTCATTTTGAGTCACACAGTAACTTCAAAGTCAAAATTTCACTCTAGGTATCCACTACTCTGACTTTCCTTGGAATAGCTGATGGTGTAAAGCATACACCCGATCCAGGCTTCCCGAGGGTCCAGGTTCCTTCAGAGCTACTGCCCTTGTTTGCCGTCATGTGCAGCACTGGCATTCCTAACACAGAAGGGCATTATTTGTAATAGTAATTTTGACAGTCATTATTCCAGCCTAGCAAGAAAACAGATGAATAGACTAAATCTAGAAACATCTTGCAATTGGTGACTAGACTGCATTGCAGAGGAGATACCAGTATTTGTCCTCCTACTCAGCTGTATGCACTCACAACTTATATGCTAAACTTGATATACTACTTTATGAAATCCATGCTACTCTGGAACACTGGATTATTCACATATCATCTGTCCCGAACAGCGGGACACCCTTGGAGGCAGTAGGGTCAGAACTCGTATTTCTGCTTGCAAGGCAGACATTCCAGTATCACCTGGATTACAGAAGACTCAGTATCTCCTATCATACAGGACTTACGACACAGCGTTCAGCTGGAATGGCTCTACTTAATATTGGGCAACGTGACGTTTAACACAGCAGTCAGGCCATTTGATGAGGAAAAAGCAGCAAAAGCACAGGCAGCAGCATGTGTTGTGCTTGCTTTCTTAGATTTACTGTCAAAACCACTTGTTTAACATAAAAAAAAACTTGATTAGTGTCTCAAAAACACACAAAAAAATCAAATCAAAATCAACCCTTCAGATTAGGTTGCATGGTGCCATTCTGCCTTGGGAAATTTCAGCTTACAAATTCAATGTACTAAACCAAGCAAGACCACTAAAGAAGTTTTAAAAAAAGAAATGCAAACAAAGATTAAATTGATTACTAACTTTCGCAGAACTTCTCAAAACTCAGCATATTTGATAGAAGGAATGTATTCCAGTCAGATTCTGTACGGAGCAAGAAGGAAGATACTACTGCTCCCTTTTCCAGTGTTTTTTAAGAGCCTAACTTAGGGCTGAACATTGAGGAGAGCTGGCCTTGAGCAGAACAGTCAAAGTTATGTACAGCACCAGCCTTACGGAGTAAATGCAGCTCTCTTTTTCCATATTTTGTACTTTATTGTAATGCAGTCTTGATATTAGATTAGCATCTGCACTACAGACCTTAGACTGGGAACTAATAAAGTTATCCATCCAATCTCTCCATGTCTGAGTCACTGACTTTCTTTTTCATTTTAAATAATTATAATGTTGTCTGTTTGTTGAGAAAAATAGGGCCTTTATGTATTCATAGATAATTGCTTATACCCAGCACCCAGTGATACATTCTAATTACTTTTCACACCTTGGCTGTGAAAAAATCTTGAACTTTTTAGTGCTTTTTAACTGCAAGACAACAATGTAGCCAGAGCACTGACACCCTGACTGCTGAAGCTGCACCTGGGATAAAATTTAACAAGCAGCTCTGCTAAGGCATTTTGCAGTGAGGAACTTCAGCAAAACTCAAGAAGACCCAAGGTGTCCACGTCAGATCTTGCACTGCAGTAATGAGAAGTGCTGCACAGTTATACAACAGAAGAACTCAATCCAGAAATCAAACGTAATGAAAAGTCCATTATTTCAGTTGGCTTCTGTCACATACTTAACTATAACAAATACAAGATCTGGGCTCTCTAACAGCCTCAATGACACAGTTGTATTACTTGACCCAGCTTCTTTCAAGCTCAACCCTTGACCCCCAAGTTCTGCACATACTGGGCAATCATTGCTGTTTGCCTCACTAAGGTCATTCTGCTTTCCCTGATGTTAAATGGACAAATTTTGCAGTCCTTTGTCCAAACCACTCTCTGTTTTAGCAGGATGTTATCCCTAGCAGGCAGAGCTAGACAGTGACCAGCATCTTCAGGAAAGGGGGTGCTGTCTGGGACAACAGTAGCCAGGCAAGTCTTTGGATCATTGGTATGTTTTAGGGAAGAGATTTCTTTTTAATCAGCAACACTGAACATGAACATGACCCAGGGAAATTAAACTGTAAGAATTGAAAAAAATGTCAACCATGTCAGCATCTATTTGACAAATGTACCGGATACCTGGTAGTAAAGGCCAAAGCTTGTGCCTAAAGGGGGTCAGGTTTGAGGCCTGATTTCAGGCCTGATCCAATAAATACCTAAGTGCATGCTTAGCTTCAGACACGAATTTCAGTGGCATTACAGACTTGTCTTGTGATTAAAAAGTGAGTGTTTTAACTGGGGCCCCCTTCCAGAAGTTGAAGCAGGCCTCTTACTAATGGCCTGAGGAAGAGGAGGTCAATTTTAACAGGAAGCCTACTTTCCCCCTCCCTTGTAGTCAGGCCCAGGAGCAGCTGTATTTGATTCTATTGGCGTGTGGGGCACTGAGCTGCTGGGGCTCGGGACCAAGCCGTCACAGAGAAGTATCACTGGGGGTAAGTAAGGGAAAGCTCAGGGTGCAAAGTACTGGCTTTGGCAGCCCCACGCGCGAAGGCTCGGTGTTAAAATCTCAGTCCTCTTCCAGCTTCCCCATGTGACGCTGGCCTGAGATTTGGCAGAGTGTGCACACGTGCTCAGGGGAAGTGGCCACACAGCCCCCTGTCTACAGAGTGACCAACAAGCAGACAGAAACTTGTTGAAGCCTATACTGGCAGGAGCTTGCCAAACCCAAAGCAAACTGCAAAGACCCAGCTACTACTGAGAACTGCAGTCAAGCCAGATTACAGCCTGGCTCCAAAAAGGTTATTTGTGCCTGTTTTCTGTGCCCCACAGAATAAAAAGCCCACAGATAAAAGCTGCAAAGCTGTGGGCTATGTGCTCAAACACAGTAACTGTTCAGCATACTAAACAGCATGGATTACCTGCTCACAAACTCCCCTCATCAATATAATTATCAGTTAGAGGTTTGTTTCTTGCCTCCCTTAACATATTGGAAAATTAGGCAAAATATATACAATGGAAAACCTCTATGGCCCTTCATATCATATCCAGTTGATCCATGGCAGCTGTCATGATCTCTGCAATGCCCCACTCAAATCCTCCATTTGGGCAATAGCAGAAGAACCTGTCCTAACTGCAAGGGACATGATTGCTGGCACATTTGGAATCTCTCAGTACTGTGAGCCTGCAAGGACAGCCATAGCCTGGCAGCACCACATGTTTTTGTCTGATTTCTTTCAACAACTTGTATGAAATAAGAGAAATGTTTAGTGTTTGTCTTCCTCAGAATCACCCCCCTGCACTGAAAAACAACAAAACCCAGCTGTATGCTGGGGCACCTTGTGGAATAGATGGCATGAGGTATTTCTGGAATTCATATAATATTGTAGGGTATAAACAGTACCAATGAGCTTTGATAAGACAACATATGGCACCAGAACTATTTTCCCTGGTAAATGAGAGCATGTACAAAGTGTATTCAGGAAGACACGAGCATTTCAGACTCCCCTCTGGTTCAGATAATCCGTGCCAAATCTAACCTTTGTATAAGTAGGAATGATTCCAAACAAGTTATAGAAGTCACTCTTTATTACTAGTATTAATGGAATTGAATTTGGCTCTCCTTGCATGTGCCATTTGGAATAGTTTATTTTTCACATGAGGTTTGGCAGGGATTTCTCCCAAATAATTTCCCCCCAAAACTACCCCCAAAAGCTGGCCTGTAAATTTCAAAATCACTCTGCTTAGTTAGAACAGCTCTGTACAATACATCCCAATCTGAAACCTTCATTAAGCTGAGAAAAGTTGGGACCATAAAAAGTTCTCAATTAGTAAGTTAATCATATATTCTAATAACATGTTTTGTGTACTCTCTTAATTAGTATTCTAACAACAGATACTCCCAATCTGTATCTTTCAAAGCAGCTATACTTTAAATACGTTATTGCATTTTTCTTTTCTTTTCATTTAATGTTTTCTACTAATAGTCTATGGACTAAAAGTCTGGAATTTGCATCAGTTTCTGCTATATGGTTTCACATAAAATTGTCAGCTTCTCCCACTGCGCTAGAAGACAGGAATGTTACTATTCTAGAAGTTGGAATTCTGGTTTCTAACCATAGTCCAACACAAACGTTTGTGTGTTTTAGGAACCTAACCTATTTGAAATGCAACATCCTGAACCTGGAATTAATTGATCATGAAAAGTACAAACAGCTCCTTATTCATCCTGAAGGAAGCGCAGAACCCTTTGACACATTATGGAAAAATAATGCAGTTATTAATGCTCCTTTCTTTGTTCTTGGTTGAGTTTTAGGTTTGGAATCCTGCCAGGCACACAATAAAGTACATGGCCTTTAACACACACAGGCATGATTCTTCTTTCCTACTCTCAGCTGGGAACTGACAAAACTCAGTACATTACAGGTCTGTTTCAATTGAAATGTTCACAGCCAGTATCCAGAGACAGGTTTTCTTGTATCTTTAGGTTATTTACAAGCTTGCAAATCCGATCTGCAAATAAGGAAATGGCTTTTAGAACCCGTTAACCCAAGGTTCTATATGGTGAAGTCGATGTGGTAACTAACAGGTGAAGAACTATTTGCAATGTGGCTGGTGTTACACGCAGTCCTTGAATGTACATTAAAAAGATAGAGTTTCAAGGATTTACTACCATCCTGAAGAAAGAACTGATGTTTTAAGTAACTGGATTTGTACAAAGTCTGTAAGACAATCCAAGTAAATCCTCAAATAGATGATTAATTCCTCATTATTTAAATGCCCTTAAATACAAGTGCAGATGCTAACTGCATGGCTTTGTCTTGACAGCTCCTTAGCTATTTCTCATGATCTGCTATTAGGCTGTGACTCTAAAGCCCTGAAAAAGACTGCCTGTGAAAAAGTCTTCCAGCTCCTAGAGAGACTAAGTTCTTGCAGCTTATTCCTACACAGTGCTTCCCGGGTGTGACTGACACTGCAGCTATGACAATAGTACATAAACATCTGCCTCATTCGGGAGACCTGGATTAGGTTTTCACTGGGTATGTTCATGAGTGCTTCGAATATCTGATGTCTCACTAAGACACAAGCATGTATACACATGCCTAAACCCTTTTTAGAGCTGATACAGCCCAATATTCCCTAGCTGTCAGAAAATTTTAGGATAATCTCATTTTACACTGACAACAAAAGGCATTCATTTTCCTAGACAATATTTATACTTATTATCAGCCTGTCCTTTGGCTAACTAGCTGAGGTTTACTTTAAGCCTTGTGATCCACCATACAGTATTTGGTTTATCATTTATCCTAGTCATAAACCTCAAAAGAGGGGGTGGGTGATGGGGCGAGAAAGTCCAAAGGATGCAAAACTTGACAACAAACCAAAGCACAATGGAACTGGAAAAGAATTTTAAAGGGTCTGGCTCTATAGCAGAGACAGTGCTACATACATTTGTCTGTTTATGGAGACACACTAAACTGAATTATTCAGTTCCTTACAAAAAGAAAAGGAACAGACTGTGGGGAAGAGAAAGCAGAATGAAGGCGCAAGAGAGCAAAAAATTCATCCAGCAACAGATGAGAAGAACAGAGGAGAATTGGAAAATGGATGCAGGGGGGAGGAATGGATGATGAGAGAATAGCAGGCCTATTTAAAATGAATTTTTGACCTTATTTTTAAAACATTTATGGATCCCAATTGCCTGTCATGAGATCATTTTCCCTTACAATGCTAGCTTTTCAGCCGGCTCTGCACTTTAACTTGATTTATCCCACTTAAAAAAAGTAGATTGTTAGAAGTACCCCTTCTATTAGAAATTCTGTCCCATTACAGTGTCAGCTAAAGGCCACTTGTCAATGTCAGCTTTATCAGATAGAAATTTGCCTCATGAGTTCTCAGATACTATTTTGGAGGACAGGACCCAGGGTCCATTTTTGAGGCTGCTGATTTGCAATGGGATAGTGTCTTCTCAAATTATCCTCTGCTTTTCCCAACTTATCTGCATGTTTCATGAGATGGTAGGAAGTGATTAGAGCAGCTGCTGTACATTAGAAAGACATCTTATAGGAAAGTTGGCTTAGGTAAAACAGTTGACTGAGAAAAGTAAGGAAAGGACTAATCGAGTCTTAAAAATACAGAGACCCAGCATTTCTTTTCCAGCTGCAGCTTCCCTGGTGCCATAACCTCCTCTGGGAAGAAAGAAAGCTTCTACCAGAAGGTTTTCCTCCTCCTCAGCTGTCTGTTGTCTCTTTAAAGAAAGATTTGACATCCTGAAGATTAGAGTAAGTTTTTATTTATTCACAATTATGCAATTAGTCATCAGCATGTCTCTTCACTGATAAGTAAAGGTGGAAAAAAATCAGCTGTTGTTCAATCTGTGTTACCACAGTACTGTTGAGGGTCAGCTGCTGGAGCTGGGAATGATGGCATTGCTTAAAAACTATCTTGAGGACTCTCCTAGCAAGATGCTTTGAGACATCTGTTTTCTTTTTACTATTTTGATTCTATTTTTGTTCTTTCTTTTTTGTCTCTGTAGATTGTAACATAGGTATTTTAAAGGTAAAACTACACACAGGAGTAGAACTTTCACCCATGAGTTGAAAGAGAGCAAGCTGTGGCTGCAGTATATTTCGGGCTAGAAGACAGTGCCTATGAAAGCACGGCTGGATGGATCAACGGGTGATACTGTTGCAATGAAGACACCAGAAGTCTTTGAAGTTTATAAACCACTTCAACAAGAAGAACTGTTGCAGCAACAAACTTCAGAGTTCAAAGCCCTCTAGGTAAACTCTGATTTTTGAGCAGACTGCTGTTCCTTGCAACAAAACTATTTACAAATATTCTGCACTGGAAGGACAAAAAGCAATAACCCTGGTGCCACTATTATGAATCATTTCAAGATTGAGATACTTTAAGCACCCTTTCAGGTGCTTTGATTAACAACAGCATGCCTCACGGGAAAAGCAAAGCTTTTCAGTAATCAGTAATCTTTGGGCACTATACCTAACAGGAAAGGCTTAGAGAGGATTACCTAGAAGAAACCTTTGTGAATCTTGTGAAACTACACTGGATCATAAATCTCAGCCTCATCTGAGCATTAATAACGTTTTATCAGTTTCAGATAAGAAGTAGAAATCCTCAGGCTGCTGAAGAGGTAGCCCTGACCCAGTCTGAGGTCTATCAGGACACTTATCACAACACAGAATTTCAACAGAAAGACACATTTGATGCATATTCTTATTTTAGTTTACAAAAGCAATTCAGAAGAAGAATGGCAGGTACACTGACTCACAAATTTGGGTCACAAAATTTAAGGCAGTGGATTACAGTTAACTGCTCTAAGGAAAGAATTATTTCGCTGAAGATGACACCTTTAGTAATTGAATCAGAATAATATATACAACAACAGTTTTCGAGTTAATGAACAAATAGATACGATAATTTATGTAAAAAACACCCCTTTTAACTCTGTATCTCTCAGTGACTGCAATAAAGTCTAGTCTTGCATAGGATTTTTTGTACTGTAGCCCCAGTCATTGCAAATTTCACTTCAGCATTCACACTGATAGTTTGGAGACATTAAAACCAATGTTAGTTCAAACTTCAGATGTATACAGATTCTTAAGATTTTAACATAATTCTGTCTTTTTTTAAACTAAAATTTTGAATGTAGCATTAATTACTTTTTATCAAAGTTATAGTTTTGAGTGATGGTTGATTATAATTACTTCTAAAGAGACAGAGTCCAAGCTCAAAACTTGCTCAGGCAGAGCTCTTGAGTACCCACAGACTACGGCTGTTGCATTTATTTAACACACTCAAAAATCTGGCACTGTTGATTTAATCTCTGCTTTTTCTATAGGTTATAGGTTACTCTCCATTAGTGGGGAGAAGACATACTCTTCATATGTCTCTGTGTAGTGTGAGTCCTAGATGTAAAACAGAGAATACACCATGCCTGTAACAGTTGTATAGTGTTTGTAGAGTATTTTAAGATCTTTTGATGGCAGAGGAGCAAATTATTACATTTTTCACCTTATAAAAGTTATAAAGGCTGTAACGTGGCCAGATTGCTACTGTCCCGTGCGCAGAAGGAAGGGTAGGACAGACATGCCTCTCTCTATTTCCTCCCTCTCACTTTGCAGCTAAGCACAGTGAGAGTCTGCTCTTCTAATGCTCGTTAACCCAGAGAATCACTGGATGAACAGCCAGAGTACCATAAACCCATCTGAAAAGCCTTGATGCTACCACACGTGACAAAGTTTGGCAGTGACTCCCTATCTTGGGCTTAAAGGAGGAAACCTGGGCCTATATCAAACACAGTGAACCGACAAGTTAATTTTAGCCAAGTTCTCACAATTAACATTTTCTTTGGTGGGCTGGCATTAAGGATTTCTCCATCCCTATGAACTCCCTAAATTCATGTTAAACTGATACAGAATTTCTGGAAAACACAAACAAATCAGCACCTTCTAACTCTGAATGTTGCAAAAGCACTTTGGATCCCATTGTGGACCTACCCAGCGCTGGTCGTAGTCAGACAGCTGTGTCCTTCCCTCGTCATCCTCATAGAAGGGCAAGCCTTCCCGCCTGGCCTGGTGGTACTCCTTCCGTAACCTCTGGATACGATCAGCATTCCCTCCACCTGTGCAGCCACTGAGGAAAAAAAAAATTAAATAAAACTCCTATGAACACACATATCTGACACCAGGTACACACCCGAGACAAATTGATTATGTTTGATTTTCCTGATTTGCATAGTTCCCACTGGCCCATATCAGCCTTAATTTTGCTTTCTTATATTGACAAAGCTGCTAATTGTGAACTTGATCCCTGTTTTTAAAAAAGGCTGTCCCTGTCCAAAGAACTTAACAATTCCTGTACAAGACAAGAGACAACAGATGGATGCAGACAGATGGGGGAGCACAAGAAAACTTTTAACATTCCTGTGAGCAGCTATAAATGACTATCATATTTTAATAATAATGATGATGATGATAAGCTGACAAAAAATGTTTCCTTTTGCTCCCATGCTAAATGTGGAATTTCCCTAAAATTACAAATGTTCTAGGTAAAGAATAAACTATTATTCACAGAGAAGCACAGAAAAGTTTTGTCTCATAAAAAAACCCAAACTCCCTCCCAGTTATACAAAGAACTCAAACATCATCAGCCATGAAAATTCAGGGGAGGCAAGGGAGATGGGAAAGCCCACTATTAAATCTTGACACCATCTTTTTAAAGTGGTAATTAAACAGTAATTCACTTAGTAATCCACAAAGACTCACTTGTATGCAGAACTGCATACACTGCAAACCACTCCGGTAAATCCATCAGAGTTGCTTAGTTTATCAAGTTAAAAACATGCCCTTCTATGGGTTTTGACCCTAGTGAGCCTTCTAAAACCTTACAGCTGAGCTTGTACAACTGTGGAAGCTCAAGCTATAACCAGGAAATAATAAATAAAATCCTGAAAATGGCTAAGAATTCAAAAAACTTTGGTCATATTTAAAATGAATAAATTAAAAGCTTCCTGCAGCTATTTCCAGCCCTGCTGTAGTCAGCACTGGGGTGAGTACCGACTGTATGGCTAAGTAGCATTTACTGGCATTCACAGGGAATTATTAATTATACAATTAATTTGTGGCTGCTCCTAAACTCAAACCATTGTTATTGCAGCACATCACCATATATTCTCTTAATCTACAATCTTAACTCTGCCTCACCACCAGTGGACTACAGAGACAGAGATTTATTCACCTGAGCACAGACTCAGTGGAGCATCCTGCTAAATTGCACTCCACTGTGAGTATGCCAGAATCTAGGGAAGCCCTTTATAGGATTTGCATAGCAAACTGAATTTGGACAGCACATACGAAATATTGGACATAAACCCATCAGTTCAATAATACTTAGTTTCTAGTTTGCTTAGGCAATCTAGACTGATACTAGATTACTACGGAAACTAACTACCAATTAAGAGAAATTCCATATAGGCTGCAAATGCAACTAAATATGCAGACACGACTGGAAATGTTTACTTGTGGCATCAGTATGTTTCTATGAAAAATCAAATGACTTCCTTTCCTGGAGCCTAAGTTATCCATCCACTCTACAAAGTCCCAGAGGTTTCAAGCTTCTCTGGCTGACCTACTGAAATCTTCCAGAGCATATGAAATTTTTCTCATGATCTGCCAAGACAGTGCAGAAAGCTTGCACAAACTCTGTGTACTGCTGAGGGGAAAAAAAGTATATTCCCTCTTCACCTTTATTCCTTCCACAGATAAATGCCTCTGTTCCTTGCATGAATTCTTGTCAAACAGTGGAGAACTATTTCCAGTTTGCAAAACACTGAAACCGAGGTCTAGCTAATGGGGACTATCACTTAGAACAGTGAAGTTTGGTCCATAGCTCACGAGCAGTACAATACCTGTGAAATCCCCTGACGTTACTTGTGAGTACAGATAATGTGTTTAATGAGGGCTGCTAACACACAGATAAGGCCCAAAGTATTGTCCCTGTTGCTCTGCCAACAACATTGCCCGAAGCAGCACCAGCTAGGAGGGAAATACTGAAATACAGGCAATACGTCTAGTTTGATTCCAGCCAATCTGGCTCCCTGCAGCTCTCTGCAAACTGTATAGTACCTGTCACCAGTAGTCTTATGGCCACATACCCACTTTCTACCGCTAGGTACTTCGGTGGAAGAGGCAATCTGAAAATACCACACACAATGGGTTTTCTCCCCCCTTTTTAAGTTAAATCTGAGATTGATACGTAGTAAGGGACAGTACCAGGAGCCTGTGCTCTACTGACTGTAGACCTCTGGTAGGTGAACTTTCTTCTGCTCAAATCCTTTGAGCCAGAAGTGGAAGTGGTGCTGCAGAGTTCAAGCTGATTATATATATTACAAGACAGGGCTTGACAGATTTTGCTTAGGCAAACCTCTGCCATGCAGTATTAAACTACAAACCCTAAGCCTGAGAATGAGTAGGAACATTTGAATGAAAGATAGCAGCACATGGAAAGTTATCCATCTGGATTAGTGTGAAAACACAAGCATAATCTCTGTGGAAACAAGCAGCTCCGTGAAGTCTGATTTCCTGTGCTTCTCTCCTGTGGGTTCTCTCGTGTCTGATAATGGTTCACACTGCAGTGTTTCTGCCCAGCAAGAGCATTCATCTGGGCCTCTCTAGCAGGCTGCTTATTTTCACTTTGTGAAACTTTGTGTTCCAGTATCTCTTGAACATCAAGTCACCAGTCTGGTCAAAAATGGCCAGCAGGTTCAGAATTTGTTAGAAAAGTGAAGGGGACAGGTAGGAAGAGGTTTGGTCAGTACATCCGCTTCATATTTTCAGGATACAGTTAAAGCTCCACAATTTTTTTTTCTCCTCAGTTTATAGGCACAAATGTAAAAGGCACTGGCTTTTGAAAGAGCTGCATTCTAGCTTACCATGAAAGTTTTACCCACTCCTGAGTAAAGGGAGATAAATATGATGCCCTGTGCAATGCTCATGAAATGGTTCTGAATTTCAAGTTGGCTCCTGACAATTATGTGAATATATGAACCACATTCAAGCTCACCAGATGAATTCAATCAGCACTGTGCAAATATCGCATACATAATCTATTAGTTTACCCCAAAGAAACTGAAGCATTGAATTCAAGCAGAATGAAGTCATCAGTAATAAAAAAAAGAAACCGATAAGGCAATATTAAAAAAACCCCAACACAATATTCCAAGATTTGCAGAGAAGATCATACATTGACTGTAAACTATTCTCCCGTCTGCCTATAAATACATAATTAAAAAATATTGGTTTGATCAGATAGCAGTGCTCAGACAGGGAAACAGCAGATGAATACCAGTTCAAATGTTTCAGATGCATGACTATTTATACTGAAAAGGGACCTGAACTTACAGATGAAATATAAAAACAATACTCCAGTCAAAGTCAGCTTACATTAAGGACACTTACTGAAGCTTTTCAGCAAGCCTAATCAGTACAGCAGACAGGTTTTTTTTACAGTAGCTTTACATTTAATGCAGTGCTCTCTCCTTGAGGAGATATAAATATTACAGTTATAATATCTACAGTTTTGTGCACACTTGCTTCCCTGACGTGGCTCTGGAGCCATGCTACACATTCTTAAGGGAACCATGCAACCACACATTTACCATTCCCTGCACCATCACATGTTCCCAGGATCCAACACTTAATCTAAGAACAGGCTTCTCTGTGTCATAAGACTGAGAGAACTGTTCACTCTGCATTTTCCAACTGATTTCAGAATGATTTCCTAAAATTGTGCTACGTGTAAGGAGACTGATTCAGAAGCAGCTGACACTGGGAAGTTTTAAAATAATGTCTATGTGTAGGAATAAATCTCTGAGAAACTTCAAAAAGAGTTGTGAAGACTCAGGTGCTGATTTCAAACAATAGTAACAAAAAATATCCAAAATCCCAAGCCATAAACAAGCTTAAGAGAAGTTCAACAGTTCTTCCAATAAGCTGCACACACTGCGAGGGTATTTTTTTTAAATAGAAAGAAAAAGAAAAAAAAGATCTTAACGTGAATATTCGAAAGAGGAAAAAGCACATTCCTGACAGTCATTCTGTAGTTTTGTTAAATACAGTCCTTAAAACCAAAGCTTTCTTCTGGCTTGGGAGAAGGATAAAAACAAGTCTGTGCTATCGTTCTAACCCACACAATTGTTCTAGTCTAGCTGCTGGGGCTGTACTAACAACTGGGTAAATAATGGCCAGAAATCACCCTCCCCTGCCCTGTGCCTGCACCTATCAGAAGCACCACACAGGGCCCACCTCGCCCACTGTGACTGAAAAGGGACCAGCTTTGAAACAGCCTCTCAACCCATACAGCTGGAACAGACATCCCGATACAGAAAGGCAACCATTGTGTAGCAGAGATGGAGCTTCAAGCTCTTTGACATTATGTAAAATATGACTGTGAAATTTCACCCCATCGTCTCTGAAGAGAGAGATGAACAAGCACCATAGCAATAATATTATATATCCAATATGACAGACTAGGTTTTTTTCAAAGAATCGAAACACCATAATCGGTACTTAATACGTATGGCTCAGGTTTTGCCCAGTAAAATCTTCTCTGTGTTCTTCCCCTTAGAGTTGCTAATCTGGATTTCCATCATTCAAGTTAAAATGACATTTTTTAAATTAGTGACTTACTGCAGCTTTCTTGATAATACAAAATTAAAAACAAGTGTTGCACATACGAAGTAAGATGAACCACTTAAAGCTATATATAAACATACATCTGAAGAGGCAATAAACATTTTGTTTCCAGTGGTTTTCCTAAACACATCATTATTGCACAGGGCTTTTTTGCCAGCCACTTCTTTCAAACACTGATTTCACCCAGCTGACTGTCAGCCCCCTAAGCAAACAACTGGTGCTTCCAAGTCAAAATAAGACAAAACAAGTGAACAAAAAAGAAGAAAAAGGAAGAAAATTCTCTAAAAGAATGATTTATTAACAAACAAATCCAAGACAAAACGTGATTCACAGACTCTAGAGAATGGACAATCTTCCATTCATGAGCTGCTAAAAAACAAAACTAATTTTACATACTGAAAGGAACACAGTGGTCTACAAAGATATACAGTATAAGGGTGTCCAACAGGCATGTAAGAGTATCTTTCACTTAGGATAAAATTTCCATTTTGAAGTTATAACAAATAAATATTTCAGTAAGTTACTCTTTCCGTTCCAGCCCTTGCATTTCTACCCTGAAGTAGAAAATACCTTCATTCCTTATGAAGGTATTTCTGCAACCTCAGTAGGAAGAAGGAAGAAAAAGAATACTGGGAAGCGATAAAAAGAAAATCAATGGTAAGAACATAATTCTACAATATTTCAGCTTTCATCTTTGTCACCACCAAGAGAAAGAGATTTTAGAGAGAAATGAACATTTGTTGTTTTCATACACACTTGAGTGAGGAAATGGTATTGCAAGGAAAGACTGGTCAGAAATGCCTCGCTGACATCACTGATATTGCCTTGCAGGTTCGGCAATCACCTTTGATGTTCAGCCAAAGCCAGCCTGGGTTTTGGCTACACACACCCCACACTGAGGACCCAAGTTAAGAATGACATCTTTCTAGGAACTGGAACCATGCATTTGGCTTTATTGCTCTCCACAACACCTACTTTCTTGCTCTGGGCAGGAATATACTTGATGTATACACAATTACTATACTTCTCAGTGGAGAGGGGCTCTACAAGGACACTTGATTTGGACACTCGGGCAAAGTAGGTAGACTTTGAGCCCTGTTCCATTTAGGCAGGACCATCTGAGAAGGTCTGCACAGATGGACTGACATGAGAAGCATTAGATGGATGTGTCTCTCTCTATGTACATAAATACATATAAAGAATCATAAATAAACTGCAGAAAAAAAAATTACACTGAAGAAGCTATTTACACTTATTTGAACCTGTATATTAAAGTCCCTGAATCTTAATCTGTTTTACAATATTTAAAAAAATCATAACTGTGCTTCAGTGGAACATACGCTGTCACCTTTCAATTCTTTAGGCCAACATAAAAGCAGTACAACCATTTCTGTCCAAAAGGTCAAAGCCTCCTAGGGCAGCACATGACTACCATTTGTCTGGACGTAAATTGAGTCCTATTGACCCTGTAACATCACTACTGACCTCTTGACATTAGGAGCTTAGTGGAAAGAGAGAAGATGATATTCTCAGGTTCCTGCACACTCATTAGGAAGAAAGAAGGAAAGAGAACCTTGCATGATACGAATTAGTAATGTCATTAACCTTTTCTTTCCCCCAATAGCTCACAATATGTTTAGAGAAGCCTCAAAAGAATCATTTGAAGATTGAGACCAACAGATTTGTATCACTTTCAGTTTTTCCAAACTGTTTATAAAATATCTCTCAGTGGCTTGACACAAAGCAACCTTTTATGTTTCTCTCCCTTCACATGACATACAACACCTTTTCCTGTTTGTCATGGCAGACGGCCTAGACATTCAAATGAGCATCATCTTTTCAAACCAGCCACTTTTCATCTCCATTACTCTCTTTTATAACTTATAGTTGACTACAGCTGGCCAGGAATAACGGGAGGTATAGCCTAATTTGTTGTTTTATGGAAACAAAATTGGCACACTGAAGTTTAACTTCACTGTAAGCAGATATGGTATATGCTACTCTAACAGAAACACATTATTTGCAATCAAGTAGAAAGGAAAGAGAAAAAGGCAGACGTTTTCTTCTTTGTAGCCAGATTGTCATCTTTATTTCAAAGAAAGATCATTTTTTCCCTTTTCTCTGCTCAATGTATTGTGCCTCATCAAAGAAGGCAATCACCAGACCTTAACCAATAATAATAAAAAGATGCCTTTCCAGTTCAGGCTGGTTAATGGCAATGTCTGTTTCTGGCATGGGACCAGTTTACTGCTGTCTTGTTGACGTGAGATGTGCACTTGTCTCTGAAGGGCTAGGAAAGCAGGGAGATTAGGGACTCGGCTGCTGACAACAACCAAACTCTCTATAAACAATACACAATGAAAATAATGAAAAACAGATTTTCCTGGTATTTTCAGTAGCCTCTAGACAATGCAACAGTTTCTGGTTTCTTCACTAAAGATGATATCAATTATGCCTTTTATCCATCATGCAGGAGTCACGTGTGAGGCATAATTGAAGGCCTTCTCTCCAAGGTAATTTCATCTGGATTTACACGGCAAAGTACTCAAATTGCCTTTTTTGGCACTTTGTATTACAACACAGCTTGGGAGGGGGTATTTTACTTCACTGATGTAAAGCAGCTGGCATATTTACAATAGATAGGTCACATCAACACAGAGCAGATTTTCAGCCCTCCAAACTCCATTTACAGCAGCTTTAACAATTCAACAAAGCAAATGCTGAATGCTAAACTCCAGTGTAGAAATGTAACTGTATTTCTTAAAGACTATCACACCTGCCTGCAACTGGCAGCTAGGTTTTTTTCACTTACAGGCTATTGCTTTTTGCACTACCGTTTATTAAACTTATCACTAAAGCTGAAATAATAACTGCTTTACAAACTTCCAATGAATTAGCCATTCAGAACTCCCTCAGGAATTCTCTTTACCACACACAAAGCAAAAGCAGGAGGGAGAGAAGGTGACAATTCAGTGCAGTCTTCATTTCCGCACTCCCTTGTGAGAGAAGAATTGAGGATCTAAGAATTCCCTCACAGTAGATGCCGCTGCCCATGTTCTAAAACATATTTTGTTGAAAATTTCAAAGCCCAGAGTAACTATCCATTTTCTCTCAGAAATTACTTCTCCAAGTTTCACACTAGAGACTGTATCATCTGCTCTTTGTTACATACATACCAATCCATGCCACTGGCAGAGTGGCAGCGACTAATTCTCTGTGTGGTTTGCTTTTTTAATACCTGGCCTAGCTAGAGAGGAGGTAGAGAACTCAACCTCAACCAAAAAACAAAACAGTTCTCTCTGTCTGTAATTCTGTGACAGATATAGCTTACATTTTAAAAATAAGAAAGAATTCACATCATGTGCAAAGCATCAGGGAAAAGCACAGCTCTCAGAGCCAAAACACATCCTCACTATAAAGTTGGCTTTTTCAGGGTGTTTTTAATGAATGGTCACTACAAGGATAACATTAATCCAGCATTAGGACTTTTACAGGGAAAAAAATACAAACGTAATTTATCTTTTTTAACTGTCAGCTGCATTTCTAACACTTTAAAATGTGTAGCTTCCAGCAGCCTTTTGTCTTTCTGCCATGGCAGGAATATCTTGGACAGCTGTAAGAGCTTTGTAAGCTATCTTTCTCAAAATCCATTAGCTAATTCAAGGAACCTAATTAGAGCTGCCATTTTGATGGAGCATATTGAATGCTCTGTATAAACTAGTAACACCATCAATGTTTATTAAAAATTGCAAGAACCAAAGCTCTCCATTCCATATAAATATTAATGGACAGATACACAATACTTATTGAAATATAGATGGCATTATGACCACAGAAATACACACAGGTATACTTACAACCCCGTGTGATGCATTTACTCACAAAGGCTGAAGTACAGAAGCAAAACCTAGGGACAATTTTACACAAACTGTTGAAAATTGACCAGCTTCCATTTACACTATCCTTATGTGCATTAAGGGAAGCAAAGCACACTAAAGATGATTTGTTTCTTGTGTTTTTTCTGAGCAGTGTGCTGACAATTTGGAGTGCATTTTGAGCTTACCTCAAGAATGCACTCCAGCTGGAACCATTTTATAGCTCCTCTTAAACCAGCCACTCCAATCACTGTACTTTGTACACATTTACACATACTCCAGTACTATACTGTTTAAGGGTATCCAAAGATTCAAAGGGAATTTGCTCTGTAGAGTTAAAACTCAAATTTTGCTGTAGACAGCAACAAAGTCGGTGAAAGGAGCCAGACATCTGGAGCAGTGCTTTCCTACTTTCTGCTGCATAAAAGCCCAACCATAATGAAAAAACAGCTCACAGACAATGATACAACACATGAAATACTGACCATTCTAAGAACATATCAGAGACCTAATTAGGTTAGGCTGTACAAGCATATGCCTTTGGCTGCAGAAATAAAAAGTTTTCTGGCTACTTCACAGCTTTGTTTTTAACTTGATACTTCATAAATGGAACTGCAGAAAACCTCATATGTTACCATTTCAATCTGACGTTCACTTTCATATGCATCTAACAGTGTCTGGATTCTATTTATATGTACAACTAAATATACGTGCATAGAAAAATCATCAGATTTGCTACAGAAAGACAGCAGATGCTCTTATTAAGCCACTGGCACATGCAAGGTGAAGCGTGTAAGCCTTATACAGAAAGCATTTAATGCTCCAACTACAAGCTAAAGCAAAGCAAAGACAACAAATGAAATGATTTCTAACACACTTTGCTAGCTGTGAGTGCAAGGCACAGCAAAGCGAAAGCACTGCTGAGTGTGCTCGAATGACTCTTGTAACACATGGAGCTTCTTGCAGAGGGGTATAATCCATACACACTCTTCAGAACATCCAGAACTAACTCCAGTCCTATGATCTAAAGCTCACTTATTCAGAATATATACTAAAATGGCACATGAAGCATTTAACAGATGTGCATGAGAAACAGGCCTAGTTATATTTTCTACACTGTAATAGTGCAAGGGGCTAAAAATTTTATGACAATCTTACCATGGGGACAACCCTGAAGGTAAATTCATTTTGGTTCTCTGATAGGGCAGTATTTCCAAACTACAACTGAGACTTGAGCAGTTTCACAGGAACATACTCAAAAATCAAAACATCAGTTACCACTGGCTTCTCTCAGGAATTATATATGGCAAATTTAGCTTGTGGTTATTGCTCAACAAAAACCCTGCCAGATGCTGAAGTGGTAGATGGATTTTTGCAAAGTTCTGCTGCCTCCAAGGCCACCCGACCTACCCTTCCAGCAGCCTCCCCCCTTGGGCACTTCCTCCGAGTGTGGCTGGGTCCTGGGACCACTGTTGTTTAGTTTGCATTCACAGACTGGGGGTTGCACATTCCTTCAACGAACTTCCATCACAAGCTCTGCATCAACAGAATTAACCTCTTTATAAGCCAAACTGCATTTTGGAGAAGTATTTCTGAACTTGGAGGCCTCAAGTTAGCCAAGTAACTTTATTACTTTGCATTATGCAGGCAATGGAAGCTCCTGGACTTCCAGACATGCGTTGTTTTTGTAGCTCCTTCTTACAGCTGCAACTCCACTGCACTTCTGATAGGAAATTAATCCCACTTTTCCACTTGGACAACAGAGGTGTTTAAGACTGAAGGTAAGCCCTACTCCTTTTTAGTAATTGCTTTGAAAACTGTTAAATTAAAATGGAAAAAATGAAGTAATGGAATCTTCAAACTATACAGAACCAGTTTTTTTGGCATACCTTGCCTGGGAAAGGAAGATCAAGCCTATCTGCGTTTGGCTAGGAGTCCCAGAAACGCTAGAGCAAGTGTTCTGGTTCAGGCTCGCCTCTGCCTCTACAGAATGATTCTCATATGCTTTAAACTGCCATGTTTAGAAACACACCTTACAAATCCTTTCCCATCTGTTTTTGTCTTGCTGCCTCGATTCCCTGTGCTCATCCTGACATTTGGAAGTCTTTCCCTTCCTGTCTTTCAGCCGAGGATGCCGATTTCCTCCACCTATTATTGACTTCCCATACAAGCAAATCTCTGTCCCACGGGCAGCTGTAGTACAGAAACACCTCCCCTGATGCACCCAGGTCAGCATGTCTCCTCCCAGCACTCCTTGAGACCCATCTCCCAGAAGCACTGCACAAAGCAGCTGCCAGTGAGGATGGGGCTGCAGGTGGCATGGGACACCCGACAGCACGTCCTCCTTTTGGCACTGGTTAAAACGAGGTGCTCATGTCTGACACACTAACAGAGCATCAAACCTGCAGTACTGCTAAACTTCTGCCTACTTTGAAGCATCCACATATTGTCCACAACTGCGGCCTGGACCAGCACTCCCCTTTATTCTCCCCATCCTCTCGCTGCTCCAGCCTTTCCTCTGTTCCGATTCTTGTTCTGCCCCTCCATGGCATTTCTTAGGGCATTCAAATCAGCTCACCGTTTTCCTCCCTGGAAGGTGGGGTGTTAGGGCCTGGGAACACTGATCATCACTGAACAACCTGTTCACCTCATCCTTCATTCCTGCAACAGGAATCTATCTGGTCCCTGGAGCCAGAACCTGCTACTGGAAAAACATGTATCGGCTCTGGCAGTTCAGGACGAGTACTTTTGGTGAAGTTAGCAGCCAAGTTTCTATCATGTGTGTGGGAAGTACTCTAAATCTTATAACTTAGTCAAATTGTCACCGTTCAAAGGGTGGCAAAAGCCACAGTCTGGTATAAGACTAGGCTGTGTTCCCTTCCAAAATATAAAGACCCCATTCCAGCATATGGAAAAACTACAGATTCTTGTTGAAAGAATATATGCTGCTGCTTTTTACTTTTTGCACAGACAAAACAACCCCTTGTCATCTTCTCTTTCCAGCTACCCCCCTCTCCCCCAAAAAACCCCAGCTGTTATCCGATTCCATAAAAATTCAGCTTCAGCACACCTCCTACATAGGCATTTTCAACCCAAATGGTTGAAGACTGGTTATCAACACGTGGAAACACAGTTTTCCAATGGAAGTCAGGCCACCAGCTCCCCAGGCACAAGTGGCACATCCTATTTCCATGGCTGTGCCCCTCCCTGCCCTATAGGACTGCATTCTCCCCGTCCAGTGGGTTGCTCCATGTCCCTGAAGGCAGCACAGAGCTGCTTTGCTCCTGGCATCTGTGGGATGAGCACTCCTTAACAACAACCACACCACCTTTGAGGGTACAGCCTGGTACGCACATAGTACTGCTGCATGTGCTCCAGATTAAGCTGTAGTCAGCTTAATGAGAGACTTAATTGATGAGTGCTACTTCCTTCACTTGTCCATTAAGATAAGTACAGCACATGGACATTTCAACCCATCAAAGAAGAGAAAATGCATTAATTTTGGTTTTCTTAGAGCTGTTAATAAATCTGACACTGTCTGGCAGTTTTCTTCATTTCCTACCATTTGACAGATACTGTGATCACAAGTTACAGAAGATGTTTTTCCTCTGAAATTATCACTCTGGTAATACAAGCCAGAAGGAAACTTTATCAAGATACCAAGAAGCTGGGTATCGATTTTATTTTTAACTTTATGTGGCTGGTTTGTGAATATCTCAATGTGGTAAAAAAATAAATTCCATCCGGTACTATTAAAAATCATATACACACGCAGAGACACATTACAAATGACTGTATTACAGCAAATAATCACACAGTGGATTTATCAGTAAAAGCCAGTATTCCTCTCATATAATCAGCCTGGCTCTACTTAGACCCCTTTACTGTAAGAGTTCCTGCAACTGTTTTCTTCCTCTTTCTCTCTCACAAATTGACATTTGTATGGAATCAAGAAAAATCTTCCTTAATAATTTTTCATTACTAATGGCTTTTTTTGGTATGTGTATTTGAGAGGAGGGAAGGCAAAGGGCAGGAAAAAGGAGCTTTAAGTGCTCTGCAAATTATCCTCCTGAATCTGGGCCTCATAAATCCTATCAAATGTTATATTTCATCAATAGGCTGGAAAAGCTTTTTTCTCTGCAATGATGAAGCCTGGGTTTAAAATTTATGGTTTCATTTTAGAAATGGACTATAAAAAGAGTCTGACTTGGCTGTCCATCAACTGTAGCTGACACTAGCAAGTTAGGTGTGGACTTTCAAAATGTGGTATGTATTTTTTATTTATCATACAGGTACATATATACATACATATATGAGGACATGTATATCACTGTGGGTTTGTGCATGCATAAATACACAGCTGGATTTTAAAAACTTTTGTCTTAAAAACACATCTTCTTTCAGTGCATGAGGATCTGAGATATTCAGCAGATTAGATTGCAAAGTGATAAAAGTGTCCAGAACAGAGTTGGCTCAAAGACCTGCAGCAACACAAGCAAATTGCATTTTGCTGTGCAAATGATCGAGATAAAGTAGTTTAATTTGTTCTCATTCGTGGGGTGGCAAAATGCAATTCAGCAGTGGCAGAGTAAGGTTCATACGGAGGCAGGGAAGATTCCAACAGGCTGTGAGGAGAAAAGGGGAGGAGGGCAGGCAAGGACCAAAAGGTTTTTGGCAGGGGAAGACAATTAGCAAAGGACTGATAGATTGGGGAAGAGTGGGTGCAGAGCTTCTGCAACTCTTGTGCATGGAAGGGGTGGGAAGGAGACAGCCTCCCCTGTCTCCATGCAACTCTCTACCTCTACTCCCTTTTTCCTCTTTTTCCAAGCTCTGGAAACAATTCTGACTCCCCAAAGAGCCGCTCCTACTTGCTCTCCTGCACTGCCTGTGGTAGGAGAGCACTGAGATTATGGCTCCTATTCCTGTTGCTGCCACCACTGACAGGAGCCATGTGGGTGCCACAGCTGTCCTCTACAAGCCCAAAAGCTTCCTCTGGCAGCCACAACAGCAGCTTCCTCAGATGGAGGAGGAGGAGGCAATCTGTGCATGCTGCCGAAACACCCACTCCTCTCTTCTCTTACCATCGGGAGCTGGAGGTCTGCGGCCAGTTCCACCTATGCTGAAAGGCAGCCTTAAAGACAACACTTCAAATAGAAGCATTACTGCTCCCCAAAATCCTCATACTTCTAAAAGGAAACCACATTTAAAACAAAAGTCAGATAAATAAAGCGACATCGGAGAAAGTGAAGTTCCCTTCTGAATGTAGGGGAGCGCATTTCCCTCCATCTGCTACTAAAAAATGTCATTTTGTAACTCAAAGAATTAATGATGGATTATGTGAAAACAGCAAATCAGATCATGCTGTTGAGGCATTATATGAACTAAACAGAAGAGCAGTTAATCTAAATCGCATGTGGGATGGTTATTATTGTGTGCTGCCACCATTGCTGCTGAGTCTGGCTGTAATATTGGTTTTGGTGGCAACACATGGAAAAACCTGAACGTCCTGTTCCTCATTATAAAATGAGAAGAAATCTCACTCTGGGGAACATGGTCAAAGTTGACAAGTAAGCACTGCAGAAAAGGCTGGGCAGGGGCAGCAGTTAATGCAAAGGTACTCTGAGTCAAGACCAAGAAAACAATTCCTTCCATCTCCTCTATTTTGTAATGTGAACAAGACAAATAAATAAAAGAAGCCATCATCCATGCTCAGGACACTTGTATACTGTGGCTTCAGATCACTGCTGAAATTGCCTGCTGGGAGGATGTTCGGCAAGGCTCCCGTCAGCAGCCCGGCCACGGCCAGCGGATGGAGGCACTGCAGGGCACGGCCCCGGCTCAGCTCCGCTGCAGGGCTGCTGACGGTGCAGGGACCTGGCTCTGCTCACCTTGGACAGCGATGGCACAAGCGAGGGATAATCAGTGACTTGGTGTTATCCAGCAGGGAAGCAGGGAGGGGAAGAATCACCCACCCACGTTTTGCAAATCAAAACGCGTTCTGCTTCCAGCGCTAAGTTTCCGCTGTAAATATAGAAAATACATCGAGCTTTCACCAACTTCTGCAAGTGAGAGGACCTGAAACTGCCTGTATTTCCAAAAGAAGGTATTTGTGTTAGGGAAGAGTAAATTTATGAAACCTTGATCTACAGATGGCCTGTCTTTGGAATTGTACATTTTTTACTGAAAGGTGGTATACAATAGCATCACATCATACAAGCAGAAGTTCCTTAGAAACAAGAAAATCTTGAGCTCTTTCAGATTCATACAAGTTAACTCCATTTAACAATGAAATTCAGGACACTAAACCAATACTGACACGGTAGCATTTTCAAACACAAATGCACTCATCCCACTGCAGATCTAGAAGATTTCTAGCAGTATATTTTTTCCTCAGTTTTCCTGCATGTTTCTCCTCAAAGGTTTCAAAATAACCAAAAAATTAAATTTTCCTTGGAACTCTTGAATTTTTTCAAACCTGAATTAACTCTTCTACATACACACATTTCTGCCAGCCTGCAAAGAGAAGGTCCTGTCACTGTTCAAATCCTTAATTTTTTCTCTTCTAAAATCTTTTAATCTGCTCTTCCCCTCCCCCAAAGGATGTTTTGTTTAGTTTTGTTATTCCTTCTTCTTTCTTTGTCTCCTTATTTCCTCACCTCTTCCCTGAGACTGCAGCTTCTTTTTTTAGTTATTTTTAATTTTTTTTATTTTCCTTGACCTCTTACGAAACCCTGACCTGTTTACAGAGAGCAGCTCACAGAGCTTAAGGGCTAATGTTTTACCCCCTACTCACCATTTTGTATCTGGCTGCAGTCATCAGTAACTAGAATTCATCATCATCAATGGATTTTCAGTGACAGGCACTGTATTTACTCAGATAATGGCCCCATATATTGCCTTTGAAATGAGGGTGCGACCACTACTTAGGGATATTCTCAAGAGTCAGTAAATGGCACTGCTGCAGGACATGTTTGCTTCATGTTTTGAAGACAGACCTGCAGAAAAGCAAGCTTTGAAGTTTTGGGGTGCTTTGGATGGTACTGTGCTCTCAGGACACACCAATATTAATGAAAACACATCACCCTTGGACTGGAGCAGGCCACTCGCCAGCTGGTTTGGCCCACAGGGGAAGAACCTGCAGACTGCCTCTGAAACCCTCCTTGCACATGGCTCTAAAGAGACAGTCCTGTTCCCACACACAGCAGAGCAATGGAAACAGTAAAAGCATGTGGGAGACCACAAGATAATATGGAAACAACACTGGTCCATCCACAGGATGCCTGACAATGATGATGTTTTAGGAAGGAGGCAAATGTAACATGCCCGCACAGGCTGCAAAGACAAATTCAGAGTTTGTGAGCCTCAATGCTGTTTAAAGTCACTGTGGACAGAACACACATTTTTTTTATTAAGAACTAAAAACCCGATAGAGCTGCTGGACAAATAGGACCAAGCTGCATTGGTGTCAGGTAACTAACTGTAAAGAGTACGCACAGAATACGTGTGAGAATGCAGCCTGCAAAATTCATATTTCCAATGTAGGATAAACATGCCCTCACTTCTCTAGTCCTCAAGTTTATAAGCTTGCCAACCATCACAAATGTGGATCACAGCCTCCACTCCTGGAGCAGCAGATAGTTGAGTATGCTGAATCCAGTCCAGGTCCATACATTTGTCCCATCAAGAGAGAGGAAAGCAAGCTAGCCCAATGAGATTTGGGAGAAAGAAAGAGCACTTCTATCTGCTGCATTTTTTCTGCAATGACCAAAGTTTAAAACTCCATGGATGTGCCCTATCATAACTTAAGCACATTGACCGTAAGATTTTTCCTTCCTTCATTTTTCTGCATTCAAGTATATTCTCCATTAAAGCACAAAACTACCCTTCTCCCCTCCATCTAATTCACTGTTCCCCATGGGATAGCCACTAAATTTGATTCATGAATATAGTACATTTACAGGCAAAAGTGGGAACAGAGAAACCCCCTCCCCATCACATCACTCTCCAGGAGGGAGTTTGAGACACATTGAACAAAGAAGCCTCAAATCTTCTGGCATACAGCTTAGAAATCAGAATGTGATTTCCATTCTGCATCTCTTGCTTCATTACAGAAGATATGGTCCTTAAAATAGGCAATTTGCTTTGGCCAGTAATGTTTAAGGTGCTAGCTTTTAGTTTTGTTTTTCTGTAGATTCCACACCGCAGCAGGCAGCTTCCTTCCCTCCAGTCCTGCCCCCCAACCCCAGCTGCAGAGGGAGGATACCTAAAGGATTCAGGCAGCTGGAGAAAATGCAAGACTCTAGCTCTTGGGCCTCATCTGTGTTTCACTCCTTTCACATCCATCTGGATTTGACAAAGTCATGCTTATCAGTTAGACCAGCAGATAGTCTCCTATCTGTGCTGTGGTGCACACTTAGGTCAGAAGAGCATTCGGCCAGCTTGTGTTTTGATGTTTAATCCCGCATAAGTAGTTGTGGAGACAGCAATAAAAGACAACTCATCACACTAACCAAATTCTTCACCCCCTAAACCTGGTCAATTTTCCAACCTTGTGAGAAAAATCGAATAAAAATCACACATTACTACTATTTAACTGCCTATTCCAAGAGCATAAATTTTTGAGAATACGAGTGAGGCCAGGAGGCAAGTTTATTTTATGAAAATATATCACGTTCGAAGGCAAATGGAATGTTACGAAAATAAAGTCTGAAGAATAGTAGTTCTCAAGTTTTAAGCTGTCTTCTTCTGTGATGCCATAGCTGGGTCTTCCAGCCGGCCTCACCAGATGGCCACATTGGCCACCATCAGAATAGCAGTCTGGAAACAAGTGCCCTACAGCCTTGCCTAAGCATCTTGGCTGGAATACACTCTGAGGCAGCAGTTCTGTACTCACAACTAGAGATATTCCCAGTGCACTTGCTTAAGAATTCTTGAAATTTGTGAAGAGATTAAAGCCAAATTTCTGGTCCAGTAGAGGTCAGGGAAAATAACAGAATGTTGGTTACTAGCTTTTAAATGGTAATTGTCACTATTCACACTAAAACTCCATTACACTAAAAACACCCCCTCCCCCCAGCACACAGTATGAAAATCTGCTCAAAAATAGTAATCATAAGGAAAAAAAGGAATTTCTCTTAAACAGTAGGTAAGTTCAGCTGCAGAGTATTTCAGCAGCCACATACAATTTTTTGTTTCAGGGAAGCTGTACAACCGTTCCTCCTCTTACATACAACTGTGCAAATCAGTGTGTTAGTGATGCTTTTGCAAAGAGGGTTTGACAACAATAGAGAGTCCCCAGCCTGCTAAATAAGAAGTGACAACTCCATTTGAAAGCTGTCTCTGGATGTGTTTTATGTGCAGAAATTATCTGTGACAGTTCAGATCAAAATAGAGTTTTCATTTCATGTGGGAGGTAAATGGACGATAGAATAGGTTACTTTAAATGCTGCAGTCTAGTCCAATTAATGTTTCAGACTTTTCCGTATTCTGTGCTCTAAACTTTGGGGTAAAAAAAAAAGTAAAAATCATTTTGTCAATAGCATGATGCAAAGAACAGGCCAAAAGGTAATAAAAGCGGTTAACAAAAACAGTCATGCAGACGTATGGCAGAAGAGCTCAAGTTACAGTAACCTGGCTGTGAAACTAATAAGTATAAAACAGAAAAGAAAATATCACTTCATTCTTCCAGGGAGAACCAGGCAGGCGAATCAATTCTGATTTCCCATCTCAATCAGCAGAGATTTTGCCATTTACTTTGATGGAAACAGGACTTGCATATCAGTTTTCTTTCTGAGCAACAGACACAAATCCACATGCTATCATTTGCTTTTCAGATTGTGCAACATAAATTTACAATTTCTGGCTTATGTAACTATACAAATGATATAACTTGTATTTTAAAAAATGTCAAATCCAAGGTGTTCACATTTGTTACCTGTAAATCAATCAGTTGTTCTCTGATCCATTTTAAAGAAAAACGTTTTCTTAAAGGTTGGGACCTACTGCTGTGTTACTCAAGCACATCAGTGGCCATGGTGGGAACAGTGCTGACACAGTGCCTGTAGCTTTCTAACTATCTTTTTCAAAGTTGGTGGGGAAAACAGTAGTTCATGTATAGCTTTTTAGATGTAAGCACAAAGTACTGTTATTAGAAAAGGTATGGACCCAAAAGTGAGTGATCCCATCCCAAAAAAGGGCCCACGATTCTTACATAATCTATTTTGTTTATGCCACACTTTAAACAATGCATATTTTGATCTTTCCTGAGAAACAGCATTTTTCTTGGCACAATTTTCAATTTCCACCCACTTGGAAGAGCAGGTGTCTTTGCGTATCATTGCTCAACCCTGGGAATAAAGAAAACATTTAAAAAACATGTTAAAATTGTTTTCCTAAAGTCAAGGGACATTAATTTAAGGTTCCATGGGCATTAAAGAAGAACAGACCACTCATTTTAAATGCACTGAGCTAGTAGAAACACTGAGACAAAGCATTCAAAAGATATGAGACCTCAGTATCTAGCGTCCAAAGACTGAACACTGGTAATCTTATTCCTCGGAGGCGAGTTTTAACACAAAAGAGAAATTAACATCTATCTATGCACTAGAGTCTGGAAAAGAAAAACAACAGAACAATGAAGCTGCTCAGACATCTGGTATATTTGCCACAGCTAATAGTAATGAGATAGTGGGCAGAGTGCAGATTAAAGGCAAAAAGGTATGAAAGAACACTGTTATTTCAGAAGCCACACAGACATGGAAAAAATAGCAGTACTCAGACTAACAAGTCTAAATTTTGGGAGGGATTCTTGAGCCCTTATCACGTTTAGATTGATAATCTATTTGTAGCAGCATTCAAAGAGAATGAGACTTCTGCCTATTCACTTTTGGAGCCAGAACATGTCACTAAGAGCAAGAGACTTTTCAAGCTCTGTAGTAAGGAGGTCAAAGCATCACCACTGATGCAGACAGTGGTATTTACAGAGAAAAGGAGGAAAAGATCAATCCCTTCCCCCCAGTCCCCTTTACTCTCCCTTTCTGAAGCAGCTGCTGCTTAAACATTGCCATTGTATACAGAGGCACAAAATAATTGCCTCTTGGTTTGTTTTTTGGTTTCCATGTTCTTTCTTTTTTTTTTTTTTTTTTTTTTTTTTTTTTTTTTTTGAATCAGGAACAGCAGAAGATGTTAAAGGAAGAAAACAACATCTTATTCAGGTGAAAGACTACAGACTGCTTGTCATTTGTGTACTACCAATCAATAACAAATAAGAACAGGTTTATTGCTCTGATGCTGTTCCCCAACCCTCCTCCACAACCTCACACCTTTTTGCCACGTTACGGAAGTTTCTGCTGACACATAAAGCAGGGACTGCAGCCAGAAGAGGCCTCCTCTGTCATTACCTGAGAGCAGAGCAGAAGCAGCCCGGTCCCCTGGTTTGCACGCAAGTGCTCAGTTCCAGCACACAAGTTCCAGCACACAAGTGCTCAGTTAAAGCAATCCTTTCAGACAGTTATTGAGCATTATGGTGACTCAGGCACAGAAAACAGCTGCCCTCTCCCCACCTCTCCACAAGACCCACCATGTTTTAATGTGCTTCCATTCCTCTGAAGGTGCCTTGCTGCTTACTTTTCAGTTGCCGGGCCATGTACAACACTTGCATTAGAAACATGTTCCATGCTGAAACTTACATGCCAGTCTCAAAATAATTGTTTTATATGCATTTATGTAAATACCATAATGATAATTTACAGTTTATTCCCATTTACAAGGTAATAACCATATGCAGGACTAAGTAGGCATCTAAGCCTACAGGCAGAAGTGTTTGTAACAGATAAACTCCACAGCTGAAGGACATGTTCCAGCTAATACTGGTTTGAGAAGAAATGCCCCTAAGATACTACTATGCTGAAAAATTTTATTTAAGATTAAAATTAAGTGATTGAAGGCATTAAACCATAAATGTGAGTCAAAGACTGAATGATAAGATGTTGTTTGAAATTTTAAAACATTAGTTGTTTCCTTCTTGTTCCTCCTTACTGCTTCCAAGTCCCTGGAGGCGGGGGCTAACAACCTCCCAGAGTGCATATTCAACAGATGACTGTGACACTGCAAAACTGTCACACTGACCTACTGGTACCCAGGTAGGAAACTGGAGAGAAATAAGAAGGAGAAAAATAAATTGAGAGAACATTTACTGCTCTACAAGCATGTTATATTTATTAAAATTACACTTTCTAGAGGTATCTCACACTCCTCTTGCATCTTTTTTGTTGTGGGCCTTTTTTTGTTTTTCTCCACTTCAGTTTGGTGGAAAGGAAAAATGAAGGCAGCTACCTGTTTTGCAGGCAACTGAAGAGTATAAAATCTTTCATGCAATCACCCTTCACTGCTTTCTAAAACTGGCCTCCAGACATCAAGGCCATGTTTAGCGATAAAAAGAGATAACCAGTGTGGCTATCTAAAGCAACATGATTTTCTCACGTCCCTCTGTCCTAATGAAAGACCTCTCAGGTGCAGACCATAATGTAGTTGAAGACAAGTTGTTTCTTTCATTTTCTATGAGAGTCTAACATCACTCTCCACAAAACAGTCACAATTCTCTTAGACCATCCCAAGATCAATACCGATACCTTGATCAATGTCAACAAATGCCCTGCTGCTGCATGACCTGCCAGAGAAACTGCTCCTTAGCCACAGCACACGTGGACTCCAGATGGTGCCAGGTCTCCTCGTGGGAATGTAAGGGCAGTCACTGAGGTTCAGAGTATGTACCAACTTAACTACATCAGAAGACTTGAGCTGATGAAACAATAAACTGTTTCTTGGCTTACTATGACCCCTTGGATTACTGTCTGTGCCAGTGGATTTGTGATCATGGATTGAAAAACAGCACGTTTTAGAGTTTGTCATTGACTGTACACTCTGCACAGCTGTCAGACAATAATCACAATTATTGTCTTTTCATTCAGCATCCTGTTGCCTATTAAGCCATTTCCATCACATCTCATCATTCTTCCCAATATTTCTGCTAGCACAATATTGAGTGATTTTCAGCTTTTCAAACAACATCAGTTTTTACAGTTTTCTGCTAATCAAAAGATCTGGTTCATGCTTTTGCCTATACCTTCTGTCAACAGCGCTGCCAACTAAGAGCTTGGATAACTATTTGCCCCTGGCATCTTGACACAAACAGGGAACAAGGTCATGGATAAGTTTTAGGAGCAGTTGTTTTATCTTGCTATTAGATGCTTGAAACTTCCATGAGAAGATTCCCACTGATTCATTCTGAAGTCAGATCTCTGGCCCCCTTAGACCTTTTATATCTTATTATGCTGCAATTAGCAGTAAAATCTTGAAGATCTGCCGGTGTAAACTCCAGGTAAACTGTGACTGCAGAAAAATCAGTGTACAGTAAGAATTCCCTACATCTTATGGATACAGAGAGATGACAATGATTTCCACTGTGAGGCTTCCACTACACAGTTAAGCTGTATGAGTACCAAACAGTGCTAAACACCTTGCCTGGACATGAGCAGCCATGCTGGAAAACCCTACCAGAGTTCCTGCACTGTTCCTGGTGGCAGCAGAATCTGGCAATGCTGGTGGGTCTGAGGAGCTCCTCATGGCTCCCTGTGCTGCAGCCTTCTCAACTGGTGTAAGCAGCTTTCCTGGCGGTCTAGGAAAATCAATTGAGTATTTATTTTGAGAATGTATGAGAAATTGTGGGATGCTGCTTGAAGACTCTCAGGGCTCTGCTTTGCTTCTCACTGCTTAATGATGAGGAGGGCTGGGAATTGCTTTACCTGTAACTCAGGGGAACCTGTCAGCACAGGTCTCACTGACCTTACATAACCGCAAGCAGAAGTGAAGACACTGAAAAAAATTCTCATGGCTCCAATGAGTCCGTTCTCATTATCACATCTAAGAGTTACTTCTCCACCCTCACTAGACAGGTATCACTGTTCTCTTAACTGGAGCTACTCAGCGTTTTGAAGCAGTACAGTGATGACCCTTTTTCCTTCCTCCTCCAAATGTAACCCTTCGTTCATACTTTCAGACTTGGGGGAAATGATTCTTTGTGTCCCACTAAACTTTGACTATTTTTTAAGAATAGTTTGATCACTACTTTATCTTAATGAAGTGGAAAGTCGAGAGAGAGCTTGCCGTGAGCTCATGTCCATGACCTGGAGTGTGAACACAGAGGTGCTAATACACATGAACTGGTCTGAGCTCCTCATAATCAAACTCCTCCACCTCCAAAATAGACAGATTCATTCACAGACTTAAAAGTCTAGCACAACAAAACTCCACACCCTCATCTTCAGTTTTACTAAAACAAGATTATCTCTACAATGAAAGAAAGATTCCCTTTCTCCCATTTAACTAGTAGCAGCTAGGAAAAAAATGCAGGAGAGGATTTTTTTGGAAGTCATGGTTTTGGATAGAGTGTGAGGTCCCTGAGGTCAGCAACCTAGATTCATCTTACAGTGGGCTACACAGCAAAGCTTGCACAAGGCCAAGTCACCAGGGTTTTCTCTGAACTACTTGCATATCCAGAAGCTAGCAGATCGTATGGCAAAATGAGTATGTCAAGAAGCTGGGGGAGAAAACGGGAGATGGTTAATAAAAAGATTGGGAACTGGGCTGAGAGAAAGGGAAAACAAAAGAAAAACAAACAGTTTCTTGGCAAAGGACTTGCTGGAAGGACAAGCCTCACAACTGTGAGCAGATAATGACCTTCTGCTTGTTTCTCTTCAATCAGGGAAATGGGACTAGGCTCACATTCATCATTTAACCAGAACTGCAGTACAGAATAAACCTGACTGAAACATACTTCCTTTTTTTTTTTCTCCTTAGCTAGAGCAACTCTGCAAGGCTAATGATGGGGCCGAAGAGACTCATTCTGACAGAAGACAACCTGGAGCAATGAAAAGCTGGGTATTTTGAAAACCCTAAAGTGTATGAAATAGAACAGACTACTGGAGAGTAGTGGGAAAACAGAACCACATCAGACTTAATCATGTCCTCTACACTTTAATTAAAGTAAGATTTAACAATTTTATTTAAGATTACCAAATTCTCAGAGGAAATGCATTTCTCTCTCTGTACTGCTACCAGACAACTGTTAACTTGGCAGAAGAAAACACAGTACACAATGCTACATCCAACCATCCATCCATGCTGTGTATCCACTAAGGTAGACCTCTTTGTTCAGAGAAAATATCTAGTTGCATTGCTTGTCTACTAAATTGAAATACCAAATGCTATTAGGGTTTGCACTTTCAGTATGGAAGTGACTGGCCTATAAACAAGATTTTAACAGCTTCTCTATTAAACAACTCAGTTTAATTAATCTTCAGCCATTAGCCATTCACATTTAAAATGCCACTTTTAAAATCTTAATTTTGCACATTATCAGCTGGTTCACAAATAGCTATCTATATGCAGAAGTGTAATGATCTTCCTTTCTCTTTCTTGGAGCTTACCAACCTTATAGTCAATTCTGGCTTCTAAATTAACCACACACATATTAGCATTTAAAATTAAATGGTGTTTTGTTAAAAAAAATTGTGCAGAGAAAAGTTAATACACATCATTCTGCTGCTGGTTAAAGAGGCAAGTATGAGGTTTTGGTCAAATAACATCCTGCATAAGACAGAATTTAGCATCTCTTGCTCACACTAGGAAATACACTATGGCAGGAACACATGCAAGGCCATATGATTTCACTCCAGCTGCATGGACGATCTCATTTTGTCTTTATTTGTACATTTAAGAGGCTGACAACACCATCTGCATTTCACTATATCCTCTGCTATGGTCTCATCTTCCCAGTAACAGACCTGGCTTTCCCTTCAGGGACCTATCTTTTGCATTTGCATCCAAACGGCTGAAAGAATGGGACATTACCAGTAAATATGCAGAATTAACGTAAAATAATTCCATACAATAATATATCACATAAGAAAAGACAGGACTGGAGGGAAAAAACCCAACCCAAACCTGAATGCTTAACACAGCTGCCAAAACTCAGGCTCCCCAGCATCTGCAGCAGGACAGTCACAAGGGAGTTGTGGGAGTGCAGTATATAAAATTTTACACATCTGTCAATAAGTGAGGTGATCCAAATGCAAACCCTAGCAGGCAGGATGCATGCAGGCAGATTTGTGACTATTCCTGACAGAATTTATTTCTGCTGAAGAATGCATGGCCTTGAACAAACATGCACACATTACATGGCAGCAGCAGCGGTTTGACAACTTCCTTCTCCTTAGACACGCTCCAAAGTGCTCAGGGTCACCTGAATTCCATGAAATCTGCGTTTTCATGAGAAGTGAATGATAGGGCTTGGGTGCCAAAGTTGGAAGATTTGGATGAGGGGTTCCTGGGAAAAAGCAGAGTGAACTCTAACCATAAATGAATTTTGCTTGAATGCTACCTGGAGATTTTAAATTTTTTTCCCATATAGGTGGGAAATAAACCCAAGGTTTCTTTAACAATGACTCAGTAGACGTTTTTAAAATACTGTGATGCCACAAACTGGAAACACTCCTATATCTGTGCTGATGTATTTCTCCAAAATTAACGAGTGTGGTATCACATGGCACAGATTGAGGCTATGGGGAGACACTACAGATTGTAATATGAACTCAAAACATGTGTAATTCTTTAAGTCCTCAGGCAGTCCAGTTACTTAACATTTCACCTGGTAAGCACAGTGAGTATGCAGCACCCATGCACCCTTTCTGAGGAAGAAAACTGCCAGTAGTATTAGGAGCAAAGGACACAGCACAAGTCTAACTCCAAATGGCAGAGCCTACACCGGAACTGGTTGGTGGCCAAAGGGTTTTCCGGACTACCCTGCTTCCATGAGCAGGACAGCTCTACTGAGCCCCCGGAAACCACGGAACCTCTGCTGTACTGCCAGTGCCAGTCTGAATTTAACTGCTGTCAGAAATCTATCAGCCAGGACAGACAGTAAGTTGCCAAACACTAAGTTTTCAGTTTTAACATTATGGGAAGCAGTGACCAGACAGCAGCCAAAGGTTCAGATGGCCCTGTGGTATGTTTCAGAAAGAATAAATTCCAGAAGAATCAGAAGAGAGTCTCGGGATGTAGAGTAGTACAGGACAAGGAAACAGCACAGATGATTTTAGGACACCAAGCAGAAGAGGCTTTATGGTAAGAGAGAGTATATACCTTGCTTGTACTTGTCACACTTTGTAAATCAAAATATTCCAATGCATGACCACATTTCTCTTTCCACACTAATGCAAGGCACTGTGGCAAAGGGCACATAGATATTACATAGCTTCATTCAATTTCCACCTTGCCTCCATGATATTCATCTCAAAGAATAATCTTCCTTGAGTAAAGGACCATCCATTCCTAGAGCAGTGGATTGCTTTCATGCTAGTCTGTGATGAAAGGTGTTGTGAGTGGACGCACAATGAGCAATGCCCATGGTACTCTGAACTGAGAACAAGAAAACTTTGGCTTCTGGCATATGAGACACACAGGGCTAAGTGCCACACCTGGGCAACCCCAGCTCCCCCTTTTTCAACAAATCTATTTCTGTGCAGCTCAGGATTCCTATGGCCTTGGATTGAGCAGGATGGGACTGGCCCACACCTGCCCAAAAGACAAGCATTTAGCCTTTTAGTAAAAAGTGCTTCTTTTGCTAAGTTTCAAAACTCCAGACCCTTTATACCCTCCTCTCAGGCTTACGCATTGCTTATGTCTGGCATTTGGTTCCTAAGGACACCCACAGCAATTTCTTCCTTTGATCCTTTAGAGGGAGAGGCAGACTGCCCAGCATCTCTCCCCTCTTTCTCTTGACTCAGGCCAGCTCTGAGAGTGAGATGTGAAGGACATAGTCAGGTAGAGGTATGGGTTTCATTTTCCCAGTTTCAACTTTGCATGCTGCTAGACTGAGCATTCTGAAAGACTGCAAGTTGCCATACAGAAACTTTCACCCTGAAACAAGGAAGATCTATTTTTCAATTAATTAATTAACACTGCAGAAATGAAGATCGTGCATAGTGGGTCCCCAAGCAGCATCTCCAAAAATAAAAAAAAAACCACCAAGCTGGATCAGACTGTGGCTTTGGACTTCACTCCTATGTAATAAAACAGTGCTGGTTTTTTATTGGTATTTTTTTAAAACTGCAACAAGATACAGCTCTGAATGTACTCTTGCTAAACAAAGGAAAACTGTATTCGTTTTTGTCAGACCAGCACTTTGAAATTCCCCAAGATAAGCCACATAAATAAATGAAGAATTATACTTGGCAATGAGTTTGGCACCAGACTTTAAGTGTTTCATAGTTCTGGGCTGAGAAAATAAGTTGAGCAAAGTCTCTAGAACCTTTCCAGAGATGTACTTGGGGTGTTTGGATATACTTGACAGCACCATCTTCACAGGAAGAAAAAAGAGGAAATTGTTTATTCGAAATGTGAGAAAGGGTTTCACCGTGTGACATGCCTGACATTTAAGTGATAATAGTGTTGTGCATCTGCTCTTTTGGCTTTGGTCTGACACCTAGGCTCTGCCACGGTGCAGCTTAGCACTGTCATGGCACAGCCTTGATGACTAAACTCAGAGATGTGACTTACCACCCATTTCAGGAACATATGGGCCACAGATCACTCAGCCTCTGCCGCAGGCTCGGAAATGCACAGCGTCTCAGGCAAAGACCCTGTGAGTTCCCCAGCTGCACAAGGTGGCTGTGCAGGCTGCACCATCCTTGGGGATGCCATTTGCATTACAGAAAATTGTGGCTAATTAGAAATAAACAAAAAAATGCTTGATTTACAAAGAAATGTGTGATTTTGCCAGCTAATTTTTTTTTCCACTCTAACTTAACATTCACAGAATACACTGATCATGCTAATGCTTTCGCTATATTCATTAATAAGGACAATTTACATTTATATAGCACCTCTCTTAGTTAAGAATTCCAAAGCTTTCAGCAAAATATACACAAAAAATTACTTCTATTTCACTGAATATAGTCATTGTTGGAATGAAAATCAACAATTGTGAAGCAGTGCAGAAGAACGTTACACAACAGTTGTAAATAAGACACAAAGCAAACCCCCCAAAAACCCAAAGCAAAAAGCCCCTGAGATGCCAGATGCAAGCGGAGGTAAATGGGACGTTAGTACACAAACAGCGATGGGAAGCAGGTCTGTGTGTGCCCTGAGGAGCAGTGTTGGAGGCAGCAAACACACTTCATAATGATTAAAGCAACAGACCCCATACATGTGCAGCCTATTGCTTTCCTGCACGCTGAGGGATTCAGTTTAAACTGAGAATCTAGTGAGAAGAACAAACCAGGAATACTCGATGGATTCTGGTGATGAGAAAAGGGGAAGTAAGTGTATGCAGACTGTGAACAGGTCTTATCTGACCACTAAGCTTCATACTTTACAAATGGCCTCCCATTCTAAAAAGGCATTAATTATGCTAATACATTATTCTGCAAAAATAACATAAAATAAAAATTAACTTCTTGTTTCAAATGATGAATTTTAATTCTCAATCACAATGATACATAACTGGAGTTCTCAGACTGAAATGAAGTAATCTATTCTCTCTGTGTTCAAATCTTCCTTCTATTCCTAACCCCATTTACTTCAGTCATCGATGAAGTCTCCACACACTGTATTACAAATTGAGAGTCACGTGTGGGAGGAAAAACCATCAATCTAAAGTAAAATTAACAGCAAAACTTTGAGAGAAAGCATGCATGTGCTAGCAAGAGCAAAGCATAAGTGTTTACATGACCAGTGTGTTGATAAATGTTCAGCCCCACAAACACAAAATAACTGTGGTTTGGCTTATAAACACCCATTATAACCCTTTCCCATCATTTTGAGGCAGACAAGGTAGTTTTCATACTTGACCCTTGGAAGCAGATTGTTTTCTTAATTAACATATTATCCAGGGATTTTTCTTCCACATCTCTCTCTGCTTTCAATACTCTCCCTCCAGCACAGAAAGATTTCCTTGCCTGAAGTTGCCACTTTATTCAACAACTGCTGGCTGAGACCTCACGACCCACTGCATAAATTCACATAGAATTATTCATGTTTGGCACACTTCTGCTGGTGAATAACAACACCATTTTGTCTCTCAGACAAAGAAAAGAAAGATTTAAAAAAAGAACAAAGGCAGCCTAATAAGAATCTCACATTTCCTATTTTTTTCTTAATCTGCTTAAACAGCCTCTACAAGCCTGAGAAATTCAACAAAGCTAAGTTGTGGACTGTTGGTTTTTCAGTACAGATGGAACAGCCTCTCAGCGTGACCTCTGATCATGGGTTCAGCTATGAGGTAACTTTTCCAGCCTGCTCAGTGTTTTGGTTTTAGTTTTTCAAACTGAGTTACCATGTTATCATGCAATTACAGCTAAATCCACACTAAAATCCAGAATCCCAATACCAAATCCAAACTTGGTTGGGACTTCAGTCTTGTCCCCATAGCAAGTCAAGAGTTCATTCAGTGTAGTCAAAACTGCAATACAATCAATCCAGTAGAAGAAGGTAGAATGAAAGACTCGAGCATTTCCTTTTTCTGCATGGAAAGAAAATCTACAGCCCCACTTCAAAACTGGTGATATATTTAAATGTAAAGCTATGAAGTCCTGTTAAAACTGAAATTATGAAGCAGCTTTCATAACGTCTTAGTCCAGTTGAGTTACACATGTATACGCTCATATTTGAAAGATACGCACACCTGAATTTAGACACCCTCCACTGGGAATTCTCAGATCTTGGTTTATTGAGTTAGCACAAACTCAGTTTCAAATCCCTTTACTACATGCAACTTTGTGTGACTTCAGTGACAACTGCCTTGAGGCTATTCTAGTAAAGCAAAACCCACTAGCTGGCAAAAAGCTGGGATCACTACCTCTGATTTTATGCAGTAGGGGAAGAGTTAATAATACGGAAGGAAAAAAAAGCACTGTCATTATGCTTGGAAAGAACTCTACCATACCGTATTTAGGTGAAAAAGACAGAGATACTTGGCACATTCCCTTCTGTGAACTTAGATTTGTGTCAGAAGTGTTTTATTAGTATTTATAACAATGACTCAGTAGACGTTTTTAAAATACTATGATGCCACAAACTGGAAACACTCCTATATCTGTGCTGACATATTTCTCCAAAATTAACGAGTGTGGTATCACATGGCACAGATTGAGGCTATGGGGAAACACTACAGATTGTAATATGAACTCAAAGCATGTGTAATTCCTTAAGTCCTCCATATCTGTCCTCTGTCAGCTCTTCTTTTCACATAGACTTGTATGTCTTGCCCACACACTCGTACTTGGGTTTGAAAAAGCCAACATTGATATACTAACGCCACAATAGTAATGAAGTCTCATGTTCTTTTAGCCCCAGATTCCAGAAGAAACCAGTTTTAAAATCATCATAATGGTGGGTACATCATCAACTCAAAGGAATTTTCGTTTTCCCTTTAACTCAGGAAAAAACTTGACCATCTTTCTTTAATGCTGGAAGCTTGACAGTAAGGATTAAAAATTGTTCTTTCCATCCCACTTAGTTATTGGAAAGGCTGTGAAAGGCAATCAGTCTTGTGAAGCCACACTTCACAGTCTGCATAAAAATGCCATGATTCCCAGTCCTCTCCCCAAACTAATTGAAAGTGTGTAATATCACACAGTTGGGAAAATCTAAACCATAAACATATACAATATATCATGCTATCATACAAAACCTGTTACTAATGCCACTTGATGATCTGTAGGATCGAAAGGGATCTGAAAACTGAGATTATTTTTGCTGCAGGGTAAGAACTTTCCCAACTGAAAGAGGCAAAAACACTCTCTCAGCAGTGCAGAAATTGGACTGCAGTCAGTTCATTCATTCTGTTTGTGAAATATGGACTTCTTTTTAATGATTTCTGTTTGACTGCTGTCTTGCTCAGATGCTCTGGGGTTACTGCTGCAGCAAATCTTGCTTTCGGGTAAGAGGAAATTCATGGCTTTCTAGGCAGTAAATTCAGGGGCTTGGGGCATCTGAACAGCCCTGTGTCTGACCCCCTGCCTAGGCCCAGGCTCCCTTCCCATCAAGCTATCATGTTTTGTAATGCCAGGTGGCAATCTTACCTGTCACCAGAAGTCTGTGGGTAGTGCTGCTTGTTTATTTTTGCATACAGTCCTTCCAAGTGCTCCCTCTCCATTGGTGTTGAGGAAGAATCCCGCAGATAAACAAAGGTTTCTCCTACTGCAGGTGATGAGGGTCTGTAGATGCTTGCTGGGTGATAAGCCTCCCGGAAGTGGTTCACCCTGGCATAGTTTGGATCCACCTCATCATCATCAATGTCAGGTCCTCCAGGACCAGTAGAATAATCACTCAGGCCTCTCAGTTGCTTTTGCCGTAACTCCTGATGCTTTGCACCAATCCTAGCAATGAAAAACAAAGAACAAATATACAGCGGGATCTGCTTCAACAGTAACCATCACACAAATTTGAAACACCAACCTTGAACCCAACCATTTAGAGCTTTCAGTACACGGTGAAAGAGGTGCCAGATAAAACAGAGTGGTGCATGCAGCAATTTTGTTCTTTATCTCTGGCAATCACCTTTGTAACCAAGCTTGGTCACCATTCTGATGAAAAAAAATTAATGCTGAATATAGTGTGGCTTTTCACAAGTGTGGATGCATGAACACATACAGGTTTAATTCTACACCTACATTCCACATTGCAGTTGAATACACCTAACCCAATCCTGAAACTTTTTATCTAAATTAGCCAGTAAAATTGTTACTGATCCTTGGTTACTTTACCCACCCAGATTCTCCTAAATACATTAACTTGTGAAAAGTGGATTAAATGTGAATGCAAATGGAGAGATGTCACATTTGTCTTAAATCAAAGGACCACAATTAATTTGCTGAAGATTTAATTTTTAAAAAATTTTATTTTGGCTACATAAATGTGAAAATCCTGCCTTATTATATAGGCAATAGGGACAAAGTAAAACAGTAAAGAAATTAACAGAAATTTGACAGAAATGAATGGGTAATATAAGTGAATTAAAGACTGTTACTGGCAGAATTCCATTGTGATAAAGCCTTAAGTGGTATTACAAAATGCTGCTGCTAATCAGGGCCATTGTGTAATCTCTTTGGAACAGTAAAACATATTCAGGTAAATTTCAAGCTAAGATGATATTCAGTGATTCAACATTCCTGCTGGAGAAAAAAAATGTACAGCAAGACCGTGAGCTCTTCTGTTAACTGCTCAGCCAGTCTTCAACACAATGTAATTAAGTGCAGTGAGATGGATCCGGCAGAGTGCTGACCGCAGTATGTAATAAATAGCATTTACAGAAAATAGAGGAGCATGGAGGAAGAAACAAGAAACAAAAGGAAGATACAGAGATGCAATGCCTGACAGAAGTCAACATTTGCTTTTGACTGTAACTGGAAGTGCAACAGCAGCGTAGAAAGAACAGTATCATTTGTACCACAGGAGTATAAAGGGTCTGGCAGACTTGGTTATCCCAGTAGGGCTTAATGGCCTCAGGACTGTGCATATTGAAAAATGAAGGTGTTCCGGAGAAAGTCTTTAAAAGGCATGGAGAAAAAGGTTCCTAAAGGAACAGATGAGCACACTGGGAACTTCCATCTGACAGACAGGAACTATTAAGTGCAGAATGGGATTCACACTACTTATTTTCTTTCACTAGATTTGTATCATCAAAATAAATGCTAATATTTTGGAAATAATTTGTGGATAAAAAGGTTCAGAAGTAACTCTAATGAGAACAACATGCCTTTCAACACATATACCTGAGTACATCAATGTGTACCACTCATGCTTTCCAGTTCCATATCTCCATTAACTGTGCTAGGACATATCTAGAGGTGATGCTGGTTTTCAATGCTTAAAATGTAATCATAATTTACAGCAGGATGAGCGTGCATAGAGGATACAATCACTGAGGGGATAGGTGCCCAATATTCACTCTCAGTGAAACAGGTGACCTATCTCCTGTCTGGTACTCAAATCCTGTGTGCCCCACCTTGGGTACCACATGCAGCTTTGGGTGCCTCAACGTAAAAAGGACATCGAAGCGTTGGAGTGTGACCAGAGGAGGGAAACCAAGATGATGAAAGGCCTTGAGGGTGAGACTTAAAAGGATGGCTGAGGTCACTTGGTTTGTTTAACCTGGGAAACTGTGGAGTACTTCACTCTCAATTAGTGACCAAAAAACCCTAAACAAAAAATTCAGTGCAGGAATATATCAAATTAGATACAAGTCCTGTGGCACACATGGGTACATATACACACAGTACACGGGCAGAAAAGTGGGAGGACACTACATTTCAAGGAATGGTCTTATCACATGTCAGTGCAGCAGGCATGGCACAGACCCGAGATGAGTCACAGCAGTTTCTCAGAAAATGATGAGCTTTCATGTTCTCTGGACCAGTACATCACTGGTCCCCCAGGTATTTGAAACCGCTTTGAAAGCAAGAGTAGTGCAGCCAGCAGCATCACGCTAATCTTGCTTTCATGTCTGATAGAAAGAGTAATTTGTCCTGCTATCAATACTGGTATATTCTGCACAACAAAAGCTGGAATTAGGTCACCACAATTTTCTTTTGTTGCTGTGAATAAGCCTAGCTTCTTCAACTTCTCCTTCTGAGCGCAATCTTCAATTGCTGCCAGTATTATAAGCAAAATCTTCTCAAAAACAATTATTTCCATTCTATATTATACAGACCAGTCAATACCAGGCCATGTGAAATTCTTTATGATGAATGTTTCATCCTTTCAATACATCTGTTACAATTGCATTAATATTTCTTGTTTTCTTTTTACTCTTCCACACAAATCTATAGAATTTGCTTGGTGATCTTTCTTTCATTTCAATCCAAATGAAACAAACTATCAGATGGCTGTTTATTCTTTCTTTCTATTTACCTGTCCTTTTATGCCTTCTCACATGTTTTTCACCTTTGAAATTTCTCACATTTTTATGAAGTTTTAAATTTCCACACTGTATTTCAGCATCATGTTTTCACACAGTTTTAAAGCAATCTTTGCCATAGCACATACCAGTAGGTGCCCAGGAATTGTTTACTGAGGAAACAAAAAAAAAAAAGTGCTGTTCCTTCCATAACTTTAATGTTCTGCCAACTCTACTAAGCAGGCTACTTCTCTATATCCCACTCTAGTCATTCACCATTTCTGCACCTCCCTCTGAAATTCTCCCGGTCTGAAACAGCAAAATCTTTACTCCTCATCCCAAAAAACCTCCCAAACCAACCAATCTAAAAACCAAAAAACTTTTAAATTAACACAACTGTACTGGCAAACAGCTCATTGAACAATTACTACAAGACAGCCGCCAACTTGCAGCACCGGATGGGTCTCGTTAAACAACTGGTGCAAATTTGTGAAGAAAGATAAAATGTCCCTCAGCAATATGATGCTGGCAGTGAAACCAGAGCTGAGGAGAGGTACAGATCACCATCTCAACAACTTAGTGTGGCACTAAAATTTGTACAAACTTCCTGATGAGGTAAAGGGAAAAGAAAAACTCATACAGAATAAAGGGAAGTTACATATATTACCTTTTGAGTATCTCATATTAATTCTGCTTGCTCTCTTCCCCACCTGAACACTGTGCTCTCCAGTTAAATCACTGCACCAACTCCCCTTAGCTGTGTTTCTGTAAAAACAGAGCCTTGGCACACAAGCAGTCAGGACAGGCAACAGAAGTGCCATAATCAAGAAATGCCTTTTCTTCTTTTCTTGTGAGCCATCTTTTTCAATAGCATCCAAACATGTATCCTACTCTAGACTTCCGCTACAACAAATAGGTTGCACTTGATGATCTCAAAGGTCTTTTCCAACCTAGTTTATTCTGTGAGTCTGTGCAATATTTTCAGAAAGTATATAGTTCGATAAAAAATATATAACCTTAAGAGAACTCCAGGCAACATTTTAAAAACATGTTGCATTTGTAGAAGTCAAATGAAGACAGAATCCATATGTGTACTGTACTTCTGCAAGCAGGACACAGTATTTTGAAAACACTTCTGTACACCTCATGTACTGTTCAGTAGCACACCCCCAGAGCTATAAATCAAGGAATGCTCTCATTTATCCTTCAAATAATCTTCCCATCTGACATATCTGCACAAATCATACATGGTCAATTCTCATCTAGTAACACATGGAAAGATGCATACATCTAGAGTGCAGCAGCCATGAAACGGTTAACAGCCCAAACAACTCCTTCCAGCTGCAGCTCAGACACGCGATTGAGTTACTGTGGCTTAACAAGTTATTGTGTTTCTGCTGAGCTACTGTCAATGACCACATATGTATTCACCGCCTGTGACAAACACAATGTAAAACGCTTTAGCCTGACATCAGTGACAGAGACACTGACAGGCAAAAGCTGGATTAAAAGACTGCAGAATACACAGACTGAAGCAGCTGCAGGAAGGGATGTGAACTACCTCAAGAAAACTCCAGAAGAGCTGAGCAGAAGTGACTTTTGGAGAAGACCCAGAAATGCTTTTGGAAATGGAATGCGAGGGCTAGGAAAAGCCGTTAAGACATACTTCTCATCTCTTGGCCCAGCAGTTGGAAGCTGGGTGGGTGGGTGGGTTGCGAGTGGGTAACAAGAAAATGCTGAAGCTTCTAAGACTCTGTGAAAATTCCAATTAAAATACAGGACATAATGTTACCAGGTCGGTAGCCCCAAGAAGACCAGGGTGGAGCTGTGGAGCCAAAAATGGCCTTCAGTGGGAAATGAACAGCAAGACACTGGCTGCAGCCCAACCTGCACTTCTGGGTGCCCAGCAGCAGCCCCGGCTCAAAAATGAGCTTTGCACACTGAGGCACAGACTAATGAACTGTCACTCTGCATCAGCACAAGACTCAGACACTCGTCCTCCTGACTCATGTCTCCCAGGCTGGAGACAGGGTGCTTGCTGCCCAGCAGGAGACACAAGAAGCGACTCAGTGGCACTGACAGCTGCTGGGTCTGACCAGAGTGAAACACCTGCACATGGCAAGCTTGGCCCAGGAGAGACCACGGGCTCTCCTACGTGGAGACCTGCAAGGCTGCATGTCACATCACAACATCTGAATGTAGGGACAGCCAACCAAAACAAGCTCACAACAAAAAACACCGCATTTTCAGAGGCGTTTGAACTCCTCCTCCCTGGCACTCACCGTGAGCTCTGAGAAAATCCTGTTTCTTCTGACTTTCCAGGGAAAGAGTAAAAGTGATGCAACTTTACTTACCGTGCACTGACCACGTACTTAGTACTGAACAGAGCACAAAGAATGACACGTTTTGAGCCCCAAGGTGCCGAAGTAGTCAAACGCAGAACTGAAAAAGCATTTGCTAACCAAAATAATGTATTTCACAAAGAGACCTTGTTTATACTTCAGATGAATACAGCAATATTTCTTATATGGTGGTTTAAAACAGACTTTGTGGAAGCATGAGCAAGTACATGAATGAGCAAGGTGCTGGCGAAGTCAATGAAAGATGTTCCTGGGGGAGAAGAATGAATAACAAGCACAGACAAAACGTGTAACAGACTCTGGGCCATAGGTCTTTCAGGATAATTTCTACTCCATTTGCAGTAAGAGGAGTGAAATAAAAGTAGGGAATCAAGTATGCATACCATCAGTTTAAGGTATACCTAAACTTAAGAGGACCTGATCCTTAAAGCCTTTCGAGATGATTGAGATGCTAAACTTTCTTCTACTCGGTTGTTCCTTGAGAACAGCAGAATAAAGCTGCTTCATTGCTTTTTTCCCCACTCAAGTGACTCTCCCTGAGATCTACATACTGTAATGATTACTCAATTTACATCTGATTTAGTATCTGCTTTTGTGTCTCATTTACCTAATTCATACAGATATTGAGTAACGGGTTGTCTAGAGGCAAGCAGCCTATTTCTGCAGGAGGTCACTTAGATTTCCACTGGGTTTAATGTTTTAATTCCTTTTTAGCTGCTAGCAAAATATATTTTGGTAACTAAAATCTTGTTTTTTCATTCATTTACATAATAGTGAAATGAACGTATCCTTCCTTTAGACATTCATAAACCATAATCACGGATGGGAATGGGTATATTTCAATAGAGTATCTGAGGAGATAATTTCAGTACAGTGCTTTTAATTTTTTTTAATTTCATAATAGTTTTTCAGACAGACATGGCCTATAATGACATTAACAATCCTATTCAAACCTGCATCTTTTATCAGGAGAAGACTCATCTTTATTTTTTCAAATACCATCACCTAACAAAACTCTAGAGGCAGGCAAGTCCCATAGGCTAAGAAAAAAAAAATCCGCTTCTTGCCAGCAAATTGAAGACATCTGATATGGACTCAGGAAGAAGCAAACAGTATCTAATTTAGTATTATCTTTCAGGGTATTCTACTGGAGGCATATTTGTCAGAAACATCCTCCCCGTAAGCTATGCAAGTGATTCTTCATTCCAGCTCATTCTATTGTGCTGGATTTGAACATCTCCCCCATAATTAGTATCTGTAATTGTAAACAAGAATAGAAACAGTCTCAGAAATAAAAAAAGGCAAGCCACAAATTCAAGGGAGTTAGAGACTAACTCAGGGTAACAAGATATAGCTCTTGTAGCAGCATTAAATGCCCCAATGATAAAAACCCACCAATCCATAAAATATTGCCTGTTCCAGATAACTACTCCATGCCTGTAAAATACTGAATTGACCAAAGAAGCTGCATTTGGAGGGTTGTAAATAAAGAAAGGGAGGACAGAAAAACCTAAGAAGGAGATAGAGCTATGCCGACCTTAAAATTTAAGATTATGAGAAACTGAGGATCAAACACAGCCCTTTCATACCACAAAATGAGGAATGGGAGCTTTGGATAGACAAGACTGAGGTCTTAATGTTCTTCCATTTATTTCAGAGGTGACAAGGAGTGATTACCAACTTACACAGGATCCTGCCCTCTAAAAGAAAATCCTGGCTCTAATGAGGTCAGTGCATTTTCTCCCATCCTGTGAACTTCAATGAGAACATGATTTTTACCCTTGCTGTTAAATCAGAGAAAGTTTTTCTGCCTGCCTGTCTACATTAGTTGTACACTGGGTGAAAAGCAGCAGATTAAAGAAAGCCAACTATTAGAAAAGCCAAGTATATTATAGTCTATAGTTTACTGCAGTACATAATTTTCTTTACTCACAACTACCCTGGAGTTATCTTGAAGTGACAATTTCAGTAAAATTTAGATTGTAAGCAATCCTCTGAAGGTCATCCTGTTCAATCTCTTGCTGAAAGCAAGGCTGACTGCACAGACCAGGTTTCTCAGTCTCCTGTCAACAGCATGTTCCTTGTTTTGTGACAACGTGGATTAGGGAGTGGAAGCACTCCAGGTTTGTCAAAATTACTTTGACATCTTTCACCTGAGATGTTCTGATGCCTTTAAGAGCTCCCCCTGCAAAATGGCCTTGAGTCTGCAGAGACTTTGCAGCCTTAGTTGTAGCTGCAAGGCCCAGTGCTGATTTAAAGGAATTCTCGGGTGCTGTCAGTTGCACTTTTCTGTTAAAAAGATATGTAAGGTGCTGTGCACATCATACCCGAGTCCCTTTTGTGAACATGAACTCATTCTGGAGCAAACAGCCATGAAAAGAGAATCAAAATAACAATACTCTTGGAAAATAAGACTTAACTTTGCTTACACTTTAGACTTCGGGAACTTAATGTCAGGAATGTGCACAGTACCAATTGCAGTCAAAGACACATAATCATCCCTCCTCCAACCTCTCCAGCTGAGACTTCGAACAAACTGTTTCAGAGAAGTTCATCAGATAAACAGAGAACAAGTATAAAGTAACCACAGCATACCTGCAGAAAAGCTATGGGGAGACAGAGACATCCATCTATCAACTTATTCCCTGCCAGTGACTAACTCAGCTCCAGTAATTGCTGTAGCAGGTATCAATCAAAACCACTGAGGACTGGTAACACTGTCTCGACAAAAATACCAGAGACATTGTAATGACCATGGGAAGGCACAACATTGATCTGATACCTCATGAAAACCCAATATTCCCAACCAGATGCAGTAACACAACTCGGGATAGACCCAGGAAGACTGGCAGCTACTGAGTCCCTGGGGCTGCCTCCCTCAGTAAGGGGGTATCCTTGGAACACCTCCTGAATAGATACTTGCAGCTCCACTTCCTAGTGACACCTCGTGAGTTCACGCAACCATCTCTGCAACTGCATAAACATTATGCCTTCATTTGAATGAAATCATAGTAATGGAAGGAACAAGCCTAGCTTCATGTGATATGATACTCCATGCACATTTCTTTATTCTGCACATGACATTGAACCTGGAACCTATTGAACAGAATCTCTCTGTACAAGAACAGGAACAGTCTCCATCTGTTAGTCTGGGATTCACAGGTTGCTTCTAACTAACAGTACTTGATTTGAAAGCAAAATCCAGATTTGACTGAGCAGTCAAAGCTTTAAGACTTCCAGGTATTTTGGTTTAAGATCACTATGGAGATTTACACACGCAAACAGATTTCCTGCCTGTCTATCCCCATGAGTTGCATTCTCATTTTTATCCTGTAGTAGCTAAGGGAGTCTGAAAACAGGAATTCCGTGCTGTGGCACTACTTCAAAGTGCATGTCAGTGATTTATGATAGACTTTCATAAATCACAAATGGAAGGGCAAGGAATGAAATGCTGCTTCCAAGTAATTCTTATGCCCTTATTGATTCCGGAGTGGGCAAGAGCTGACCTACATTCAGTACTGCATCCAAGACATCCCTACGCCAGGACAGTCCGTCTCCTAGAAAGCACTCTTTTAGACTGGTTGGCTAGTACCTGGGCCAGTTTCACTTTATTAGCTTGGCCTGTAAGTTTCTAGCAGCATTTCAGGTTTACAGAACCAAAACAACGATCAAGTAATAAAACTCTGATATATACAGAAGAGAACCACACACTGGCCCATTTAAGTAAGAAAGAGCCAGGCCATTGCCCCGAGCTGCTGTGACCTCTTAAGTGGACAGGTGGCACAGTTGTGAAAATGTCTCCAGATCAAACCAGCGCCTCAGTGATGAGCAAAACAAGGACGCTAAATGGCTTGGATGAGAATTCCATGCTTACATTTGGAGGGCAAAGGTATGACACCTAGAAGTGCTATTTCCATCAGTGTGCAACACCTGCAATAGAGCTATGATAGTTAAAGAAAAAGGCCAATTCCATGTGCCATTCTGTCATGATCAGTTCTTAATGCGTCTTAACCATTGCCCCTGGGTCTGGGACCAGCTGTAGACCTAATGTCTTAAAAATGTCCTCCAGCAGTGAAAAAGCCACACGAAGCAGCTCAAAAATTGCTATCTGGTTCTAAATGTTACAACAAAACCTGTGAAAGGTAGGTGAGACTCATCTACCTCAGCTACTCATAACCAAACATCAATCTCCCAGTGTTCCGTGGTAGGCTTTTATTACATGTTCTGGTATGCAGAGCAGCAGCAGATCTAAAATGAGAATCATTCAGAATCAATGGGTTGGGATTACTCTGTCCTCCTGTCCAGTGCAAGTGCTGCCACAGTAATAAACAGAAATCTGATAACTTCATACTGTCAGCACAAAATGAAACTATGACCTTGACCTGTGCAACAGCATCCAGTAATTTTTTCATAACTTCAACATACCATACTACACGGCTATGATCTAATAAGAATCTAAAAGTAATTAACTGGAATTTTTGAAAACTGAAGCCTTAATCAAATATGTATTCTTATCAGGGTTGCAAGCCAGCAATAAATTGGGACATTTAAAAAACTGGGATCCAATCCAATCCGTGATCTGATCAGGGTTCAATGGTTATAATAAATTGGGAGTATTAAAACTGGGATCACATCCAACACTTTATTTTGTCTAAACCACAGGACCTAGCTGTGCTGCAAAGTCAGGAATACTCAGTGAACAGATACACCATGTTGGATTAACCCTTAATAAATAATGATGCACAAGCTCAGGTGTCCTAAAAACATGTGGTTTAGCACAGAGCTTAATGGTGAGAATAGCAATTATGAACATTTTATCAGAGATCAATATGAACTATAAACAGCCATAATAATGCTTTTAGACTTGGCAGGTGGAATACACAGGAACAAAAGCTACACGAGATTGGCAAAAATGCGCATGTGTATGAGCGTGCTCTAAGATGCACTATGCATTTAGAAAAATCATACTTTGATTTTTGCAACAGTCCGAATTTCAACTTTTGATTCCAAGCAACTTGGCTTTTCTACCATACTGCCACGTATCCATCTATTCTTGTTTCATTTTGGTTTCCAGTAACATACAGATTGTTTGTAATTAAATATAATGAAACAAATGCTGATAGAAAGGGAATGAAGTTTCACTCCTGAGTACTCTCTCCTCTCTAAGTGGACTCTAAATGTTTTTTTTCTGTAAGATGCATCCCTTTGTGCAGGGATCTTGCAGCTGCAAAATTAAACCTCTGTTTGCCAAATATAAAAAACATATGTATTGATTTTTTAACTATGGGAACAGGCAACAAGCACCAGGGCTGGTAAGACAAGAGAGAAATGCTCTTCAGCTGCTGGAAGGTTTCTGAAAAGTAAAGGAAATTCAGTCTTTAATATAAAAACTGAAACCACTTTGTTTTACCCCAATTTGAGATACAGCATAACTTACACATTGAGTTCAGACATTGAGAAAGCAGGGGCTAGATATTCCTTCTGCTTCTCTACCACTCCACTCAAACTTTAATACTATTATAAAATTTTCCTCAATTAATTCCAATGAGGGCTACAAAACCAAGACTGTTTTAACAAAACTACTCCCACAAATACATGCAGAGGATTATTTTTTACATGGAGTGCCTCCTTATTAACTAACTCTCATGCTACTTTAAAAAATCATCCTATTTTCAACAAGGAGCTTCATTTTGTAAATTTTATTCTAATGTCAAGTAAATGTTCAATTCTGTTGGAAGAGAGACTTAGGTCTCACTAGGAAAATCCCAGCAAAATAATACTAAACAAACAGGAAAAAAATAATTTTCTTTCGATTGGTAGTCACTTTATTTCATTTGGAAGGCAAACAAATTATGATGTGTAAAACTCAAGCATCTAATATATTTATCCAGTTTGTTTTACTATGAGTTTCAAGTGTTAGAAAATTAAAACACAACCCCAAATGAGTGGGGAAAGAAATGGGAGGGATGAAGAGAAATCTTTTTTGAGGGAAGGAAAAGACAAGGTCTCTTCCAGTATTTAATAATGTAGCAAACATCTTGTTGTTAAAATGATAAATTCTGAGTAATTTACACTGAACACACTAAAAATACAGATTTGAGTCAGCTTGATCAAAATAACCCTCAGATATAGCATTTGCTTTTTCCTTTTATGGGCAGATTCTCAACCTTTGGAGCACATGCTTTATTACAGCCAAACTCTTTGAAGCATGAACAAAATGTTGAGTTTATTTAAAATAGGGCCTCAGTCCAATGAAGCATGTGACTTGTGTCAGGAAGGACAAACTACCACCTCCAAGAACTGTACCACCAGTTAAGTCAGTACTCCGAACTACCATGAACTCCTGTCTTTTTCCACCAAGTTTCACTGACATTGCATCACCTTGGCACAATGAAAACTAAAGGAGGTAGGGGGAGAAGAAGAAAATGATTTAAAGGAGGTGCTGAATTCATACTCAATTGGACACAGATAAGGCTGTTACTAAAGAAGGAATGCCTAACATCCAAAGTTCCTGTTCACTACTTGAAGCTTGCAGAAGTAGTAGTCGTGTAATAAAGTATTGGCTTTGAAAAGAAAGGAAGCCTGGGGCTGAGGTCTGGAATGAATTCTTAGCCTGACAGGGACTTTTCAGGAACCTGGACAAGCAGCTGCACTGCCTGCATGCCACATTCCTGCCCAGAGGACACTTTTTTTTTCCTGTCAGGTTTTCTCTCTGCCACCTCAACTGTAAGTGCTTCGGGTCAGACCCAAGCTTCCCTAACAGCAATGAACACAATGAGACCTTGATCTTGGTGGGGATTGCTAGGGAATACAAGCAGAAAAAAAATAATGATGTCAGCATTTCAGTGCAGGATGTGGAGCTGCTTCAGAGAACTCCAGCTACAAGGCAGCACAGAGAGTTTGTGCTGAAAACTGAGACTGGGACAATGTGGAATGGAAATAGAAATTACTATGCTAGTGAAATACTAAATTTATTTTCACTTTCTGAGGTTCAAATCCAAAAATTGGCAGCCCATAAAAGGAGTTGCCAGGCAAATTTATGCTGAGGACCAATGTGCAAGCAAATCCCATCCGTTTGGGAATCATCTGCACTACAGAGTGAGCACTGAATACTCTGTCTGCATACGCCTACTAGCTCTAACACATTCTGGATGTGCCAGACTTGTTGCACATGCACTGTTCAATTCCTTCTCTGTGAGAGCAGGAAATCCAACCTGTTCCAAGCATGATGGGCTTACACTCATGTAGCACACCTACATAAGAGCTGATGTTTCCTGTCAGAGCCAGAGTCACTGAGCTTGTACTGCACAGCCAGCCCCTAATTGTGCAGTGAACATACATGACATCTTTGCATGTCTAAAGCTTGTCAAAATTTCTGGAAGAAGGCTGCAGTCTTTACAGAAATCCTATCCCTGGGATTTTGTGAAATATTGTTGTGCCTATCCAATACCAATCAAAAAACTGCAAAACTATGAGAGACAGCCTAGTCCTGTAAACTGAAAATGCACTTCCTACTGAAAAATATTTCTCAGCTGAGATCTTGGAACAGTATTCTGCTTTTTGGAGAGCTGCCAAGCATATATTGCATGCAAAACCAATATCCAAAACCAGGCGAGTTCCACAGCTGCTAAGATGCTGAAAAGCACTTGATCATTAATCCTGTCACACCCAGCCCAAAAATCAACTACCCCAACCTCTTCTACTAGTGTCCAAAATGGACATGGCCTCTAAAAAAAAAAAAGGTCAGATGAAAAATCATAGTATCAGTTAGTATGGTAGGCAGTCAGCATTTAAGAAAACTGTTTAAGCAAAAAATCTGGATTGACTTTAGGATTGTAATAATTGCATTGAAGATCTGAACAAGAATTAGTTATACAGCTAGTCTTGGAAAAATAAAATTAGGTGTGCATTTAAGTTAATGCTAGAAAGGCTAAATGTTAGAAAAGCAATTTTAGTTTGTTCAAGCTGTTAAATACAGGATTTGATCACAGGTATCAGGGGACGAAACTTGCTACATTTCTGTAGTCTGTTCTACTATTACATCCCTAGTAGTTTTAACATACGCTCATTTCACTCAACAAGAACAGATTTGAAAATATGAATGCGTTCTACTAAGCTTCAGTTTTATAAATAAAAGACCAAGTATGCAGGATTGCAGCTAGTGAAGTCATAGGAGCAGATGATCTATGGTGCAAATGTGCCACAAGGTTTTCTTTGCCAATATGTGCATTAAAATCTTGGACTTGAATTACATTATAGAATTACTAAATCTTGGGACAGAACTATAAAACTTGTCTTTGCTGTCTTAGTGAGCATCATCATTAGGTGAACAGTCAACAACTAAGTGAAAGGACTGATCTATCTTCAAATCAGGTAATGTTTCCTTAGTGATTTTAATCAATTTCCCAAACGGTTTTTACCCACATAGGAGAAATAGCTTCTTTATAAAATTTTCCTCTAACAAAAATAAAGCCTCTTCTATTTATGATCAACTCAAGAAGGGTTCCGTAGTCAGCCTGTAGGTAGTCTTATGTGGGCAAACACACAACCATGCTCTCACTTTATTTAGAAAGGTGAAGCAAATTGCTTGTTTATACAGCATCTGTTGCATTCCTTTGAGGATAACACAGGGAAAATTTCTTCACTGTTTTTCTGGGTTTTAAAAAAAAATAATTATTTTTTAATTTGAATCCCCCAAAGATGTAAGATATAATACCTGATACAAAAGTGTGATATTCCTATTCTTGTGCCTTACAGAAGAAGAATCAGTAAGTGAGTTAAAAATAACATCTTGGTTCATCCACTTCTCAACACACCTGCTGTTCTCCATTTCAGTCACAAACTCTTCCAGGTCAAAACTGAAATCATTACTAGAGAAACCAGAATGATGAAGACATTGAGCTGCCAGTTTCTAATGCAGCCGTACCAAGTTACTGTCAATCAGTGACTGTAATTAAAAAAAAAGCACACAATGCTAAAGAAATATTAAGAACAATTATCTTGTGTCCAATTGGAACATTAGACCTCTAGACAGAAGGGTTCATTCCTTGCAGCCTGCCAACATTTTAGTAAATGACACTGGCCCTTTAACAGATGGGATACATGCTTCTTAGCTTGCCAGGATCCTAATAAAAGACACTGGCTTCTTTAAAATGAAGGACACATACCTCTCAAATTGCCAGTATCCAAATTGGGAGTCAGCAGTTTAATATAAAGGCACTCATCAATCTGGCAAAATCAAGGACACGGCACAGAAATTTTAAAACAAATGGTACAAAGTTTCTCCTGACACTACTTAACTTAGATGAACTAAATACTTAAGCACTGGCTAAGCATATCCAGTAGCAGCACTGTAGTAACTAGATACCTTGCTAGCTTTTAAAATAGGAAAAATTAGCAGCAGACTTCAAGGGTTTGGATTGACTTTTTTCCTCAATCAAACCCATTAGTTACCACTTATAGGGCTGACCATGCACTGCACGACTCAAATGAAAGCAGGGTGTCTTTTCCCTGGGCACTGACCAGTACCACAAAGGTTGACTGTGTGGAAACATTCTGTCTGCCCAAAAGGAACCATGTCTGCTTCCATTCCCTCTCCCAGGAGCAGGATGCTCCAGTGAAGGAGAGAGACTTCTAAAAGTTTTCTGCTTGCAGAACTCTGCAAGTTCTGCTTGAACTGACAAAACGTATTACTACAACTTGTAAAGTTTACAGCAACTGCAGACACTTCTTGAGAGCCAGAAACTACAGGCTCTTTAACTTTTCTGAGAGCAGCCATCAGAGGGAAACAAAGACCTTTTTCAGCATATGAAGTACTTCTGGATGAGCTGGGGAAAGGGAAAGTGGAGTCTTCTGAACCTTGTTGACACTGACAAACTGTTTCCGGTTTCTGAAGGGTAGACATGGGGGAAAGCAGAAAACTGTAAAATCTCTTAATCTGGAAAGATAAGGAATTCACTAAGACTGGGCATAGGAAAGTGTATTGTATGACCAGGACAGACTCCCAGGGTCTTACCTCAGAAATACAACTCCTAGCTGGCACACACCCAGCTTCTTGCCTTGCCCCTCTTGCCCACCCCACTGCTGGCACACTCCTGCCTGTACAGACTGATTTTAACCATCTGAATCTGCTTTCTTCCAGGTGCCCCTTGGCATATTCAACATTTGTTGCATACATATTTCTGCAACATGTGGCTTATCAGCAAACACTGTGCAAAAAAGAACATACCAAAGTACAAAAACTACCACTTGATGGCACAGCCAGCTGAAACCAAAGAGGTCTGAAGTGCTGGAAAACAATGGCAGAAGCAAAGTCAGGAGAGAAGGGAGGAGGTTCTTGCTTTCGAGAAGTAGAGGAGAAAATATTAAGTCAGCTGGCCTTGAGAATGGGCAGAGGTAAAACAGGTTTTTGAAGCAACTGATCTTCACAAGCTAAAGCAGAAGCTGGGATTTGCATGCTAAAGTGAAGTGCACAGAAACGGCAGGAGAACAAGCTCCTGTCACACAGCAGCTCTGACTCGGCCAGGACTGGCCTAATGCTCTTGATTGCCTGGACCTGACTGCAGTGGGCATTTTCTGGGACAGGCTGGCTGGCTGTTCCTTCAGGAAACCCCTTGCTCTGAAGTTTTTCACTTGATGAACAAAGATACTGCTGCCATTTACTCACCTTTCACGTTCATCTTTCATTTTCTCCAGCTCCTCCTCTTTAAGCATGCCTTGCTTCGGAGTCCCCTTCTGATCTGCCTTCCCACTTTTATCTTCTTTCTTCTTTCCAAATCTGTTAAAGATATAAAGGAAGGAGTCATGAGGAAATAATTACAAAAGAAAAAACAGTACTTATCTATCATAAACCACAGAAATTTTAGGCAATCAAAAACACTGAGTTTTTATCTTAGTGACTCATAAATTTCCCACATTGCAACATAAGTTATCAGTATTACCTGGGCCATATGCAAGAGGAAGGACTGGTTACAAATTGATTTGGACCCTGTACTTTTGAAAGCTAATGCTTGAAAGTTAGTTGAAAAGCCCCATCAAACCTGAAATGCAGGGCATTTCAGAGCTGGAATATTAATATGGCACATTTTAAAGAGGCTGAAGGTTCCTCTTGCCACACAACAGCTCTCTGAAAGTCATCTGCAGTGGCTGTGGTGTCAGCACCCAGACCGGGCCACTGTTCTGCTCTTACCAGTAACTACTGTCTCTCATTCATGATGCACTAATTTTAGGATTTGTTCTTTGCTTAAATGAAGATGCAATCAGAAAGAATAAAATCTTGCTTTGTTCCAAGAGTACAAACCTAGACAGTTCATAAGAGCTCTTTTTAAAACTTCTGGGGTTTTCTTTCTGCCTAGTAATATACTATCATGTAATATTCATGCTGTGAAGGTCCTCCTGAGGCCCCAGTGGGTTTGGGGCTTCCACTGTTATTTTATATACTGTACAAATATGCATAACAAGTCTGCTTTGTGCAGCCTATAATAGGTGGCTGAACTGGGGAGCTACATTTAGTTTCCAGTGGTGTTAGACAGAATACTGGGGTCAAATATACTCATGAATTATGGACCAAAAAGTTTAAAAACCTCCCCTCCTCTTCACCAATCTGAAATTCTCAGTTCCACAAGTAAATGATCAGCCTGTGTCTTCCCCTGCAAAGTAATGTGTCCTTATATGCATGACAACAATGAAAAGAAAAACAATTACTTTTTCATTAAATATACTATATTGCAAACTAATTACTCTGACTCAAAACTGCAAACTCTTCTGTGAAAGTCTGCAGCATTGCCCCAGTGATCTTTCTTTTACCCTTTTTATTCTTCATGTCAGCCCAAACTGCCTCAAGTGGAATGGCTGAACTACTGTGCCTATACTTAAGCTGTAAATCATTGACTTTACGTTTCTCCACTGACAAAAGCAGAAATTCTTCAAATAGTCAGGCTCATAAGATAATGATCCAAATTTTTTGTGAATTTAATTAATAATTCTGAGCTTGTGGTCAAATGAAGTTACTGAGAACTCTGCAGCAAGTTTTCCAGACAATAAGAACTTGATTAGAAAGGGAATGATGGATGTGAGAGATGGACACGTAGCATGTGGTACTAATAAAAAGGGCAAATACTACAGGTAGTAACATGAGATGCTTTATTGTGGCTCTATCATGGACTGTGCTGAGGAGCAGAAAGAGTCCTATCAGTGCGTGGTTTTCTCTTTTTTCCTATGGGTCACAATAAAGATAGATGGTGTCTTGCATTCTTTGAGGGATCCTTTGCTCAAAATATACATACAACTTGTCTACGAACAATCTTCAGTTCTTTTTTCATGGTCCCTACTCATTTCAGCCATTCCAGAAACACAGTATATACTTTCCATACTTTTCCTTTTTCTGAGTGTAGAGCAGCACACTGATTTCTCTGCTGCATTCTGAGTTTCAGCAGTTCCAAGAGCTGGAGTCACACACCCCGTCAGAAGGTGGTGGTGGCAGTGAAGGCAGCAGCCAGGAAACACAAGAGAGAGACAGATTGTACATACAGAGCGAGGAGAAATAAAATAAGGAGGGTGCACAGGTATGAAATGACCCAGGTGAAAAAGAAAAGCCAAATGAAACTCTGCATATATTACTCTCTACAGAGATGCCAGGCAGCCAAACAAGAAATCACCTGGGTATGAGCACCAGCAGGCTGCTCCTGAAACACCCCTGCTTTCTGACACTAGCTCATGCTGGGAAGGTCTCATGGCAGTTTTCTCAAGAGGACACATTAGCACTTGCATCTTGGTCATAATCCAGCTCTGGTACTTTGTTTATATTCAGGTTGCCTGTTTTTCTCCCACAGTTTCAATTACAGGTTTGTGGAGTTTCATATTTGACTGTAGCATGTATTGATTTTGAAAACATTATTCTTGGGCATTTTGTATTGCTGCAGGGAGCTGAAGTTGGATATGTTGCATACTCGAGAGAAATGTAAAAAAAAAAATCTTTAACAAGTGTCCCTTTCAAGTCTAGATATTATTTCTTGCTCACTTGAGAAATACATTTTAAATAAAATGAAGTGACAATTTTGATTTCAATAACTACCAACATAAAAAAACCTTAGCAAAAACAGTGCTGTTTGCTGGTAGAGCTGTTCTTGCCATAAATTTGGCAAGTTTCAGTGTAATTATAAACTGGGAATAATGAGTTGGTTTTGATGAAAACAACTTTTGTTGTTGTGCTGCATTAAAGGCAGTGTGGCCAGCAGGTTGAGGGAGGTGATTTTGCCCTTACACTCCTCCCCACCTTGAGTGCTGCGTCCACCTCTGGGGGCCTCCGACATACAAAAGGATGTGCACGTGTTGGAGTGAGTCCAGAGAAAGCCAGATGAGAAAGATGCTCAGAGGGCTGGAGCACCTCTCCTAGCAAGAAAGGCTGAGAGAGCTGGGGTTGTTCAGTGTGGAGAAGAGAATACTTCATGGAGACCCTATAGCACCTTCCAGTACCTAAAGGGGGCTACGAAAGAGATGGAAAGGGACTTTTCCCAAGGGCAAGGAGTGATAGGACACAGGGGAATGGCTTTAAACTGAAGGGGGTAGGTTTAGATTAGATATTAGGAAAAAATTCCTCACTGAGGATGGTGAGGCACTGAAACAGGTTGCCCAGAGAAGCTGTGGATGCCCCATTGCTGGAGGTGTTCAAAGCCACGCTGGACGGGGCTTTGAGTAACCTGGGACAGTGGAAGGTGTCCCTGCTGGGTGATCGTTAAGGTCCCTTCCAATCCAAACCATTATATAATTCTATGTCTATTTTTTTGCTTCAGATAGACCTTGTGCAGGCTTACAATTTTGATCTGTTGTACTAAGTATGCAGCATATAGCTCAAGGCTAGGGAAATATTCAGATGCAGGTTTTTTTTTTGGCCTCTTCTGCACATTGCTTTACCATAAAAATCCATTCTCTTATTATTACGTTTTTCAGCTCAACAAAAATCTTGCACAAATATTAGAAAACAAAAGCAGCACAGTATTTAACACGGTTAAGAAAAGCAGTATACACAGACAGCGTTAAACTACGAAGAACCCAATATCATCTCTGCCTGAATTTATACACCCTGTCCTAAAAGTTATGGTCTGCTTACTGGTGTGTTCTAATTGCCATGGGCTTCTGATGATAAAATTAACTTCCAGCCACTGTAATTCTGCATGGGTTTGTGCACTAGATGCTTAATAGCCTCTACTGCTTATTGGAACAACAACAACAAAAAAAGTAGTAAGAGTAATTGCTGCATGATCAAACTAGGCTTGATCATATTATCATTGATATCAGTATGAGGCCCTCCACTGATTTCAACAAGAATGGGATAAAATCTGTTGTCAAATTATACTACAGAATTAATCAAATCCATATTAAAATTCTACGAAAACTGAATGACTTTAGGATTTGAAAATGCCAATTCTCCAGGCAATGAATAATTGGACTGTGGTAAAATCTGCCTTCCATATTAATACTATTGTCAGCAGAATAAAAACATTAATGAAAAATTGTTTGGTACACAAATTTTTAAAACGTCTGTTTTGCTATACTGTGCAGTCAAATTCTCTTCAACTTAATATCTGATGGATTTATTACTCTGAAAACCTTTTATAACAAATGGAGAAATATTACTAGAGGACCTGAAAACAAAGGGATCAGCTGTACCTTCTTATTCTATAGCCATCTATAATCAATTTATGTCAAATGAAGCCACTGGTCATTGTAATGACAGTAAGGAAATACATCCATGCCTCTCTGGGCTGAGGGGGGTGCCCCAGTCCTTTGATTATCCACTGTAAATGCCTAGGAAGCACTGTTAAAGATGTTACAGCCCCGTTAACCTTAGTATACTTTTCAGTTGGGAAGTTAATATTCCAGCTACTCAGAGCACAGTTCTCGTGTAAATAAAAACAAAGGGGTTTTTTTTAAGTGAACAGATCTTTGAGAGCTTTGTGCTTTTGGGAAAAGCCCACACGCAACTGTTGAAAATACGCTGTGCAAGAGTGAGGCATTATCCTATTTCTATTAATTTCAAAGGGTGCCCTGCAAACAACTGAAATTGCTCCCCTTAGAAACATTAAGGAAATAAAGTCTCTGAATATCAAATGTATGTTGTCTTGCAGTATTTATTACCATTCTACTGGCTATGGCATTAAAGCATATGTATGCTTCTTTCCAAGGATTCTAAGGGATAAAAATGAAAACAAACCTACTACAGACCTGCTCTGTTATTACTTGGGATAAATGTCTTGCATGCAAGACTTAAAGCTGTGGTCATGGCAACACTTCGTTTCCATGTGGAGCTGTGGGCTTCCAGATCTCAAATGTGTTGATATTTGCTTCAAGGATTAAAAAGCAGGCAGGTCTATAAAGTCCCAGATTTCTCAGCAGCAGAAACATCTGGTGGGTGGAACCTTGAAGCAGCTTGCTGACTAAATTCGGCAATTTGGATTTCTTAGCTAATTCAGTTGCCCAAGATCAGGAGGTTCCACCACAACTAACAAGGTACATAATGAAAGTACAAACATCTGTCGGAAAATATTTCAAGAGAGCCCGACACAGTCAAGCAAGACACAAAGCCTAACACTGTCAGAAAATCTTGACATCTCCAGAAATGATCTGTAAAAAACCAGAGTGATTTGTAAAGTACATATAACAAAAGCTCTGACTCTTAGTCATTTCACAGCAAAATGGGAAAAATGCTGAGATTATTAAAGCAGGTCCCTTATGAAAGACTAGAAATAACTCTTAAAATTAAATTTAAATGTGAGTAAGAATGAATAAGAGAGAAAGAAAGATAAAGATACTAATAAGGTATGATTTTCAGGTCCACACAGGGACTATAAAAAGCTTATTAACTGCCACTACTGCCGTGTGTTTTAAGTTATTTTATCACTCAGCTTTTACGGTAGAAGAAATACTCTAGAAGCAGTGCTGTGCTTTGATTAATTGCTTTCATACACACACTTTCACAGAGTATTAAACATTGCTGTAAAGATCCTTAGTGAGTCAGACTTGCTGGTGATTACAGGCCAGGCTCATTTTACATTTATGTTAATAGCAGCATTAATGAAATACATCTTTCACATTTTTAGTGGCTCTCTAAATACCTAAAAGGTTTGTTACTAAATGTTTACTTACTGGGCAGTACTATGCCATTGAGTATTACACCAGTGGGATCAAGAGCTTTGCAACAGCTGAAAGAACTATCGAAAGAAAAGAACATGTTTTGGTAAAACATGTTTGATGACTCCGAGAATGGAGCACACACAGCAAGGCAACAGTGTCCAAATCTTCATCAATATCCCAGAAGATGAAAGTGCCTCCACGCACAAGCTAAACATGGTAGAAGGGCAGCTCTGTGCTGGAGGGCTGTGAGCCAGAAGGGGTTAAGCATCTCTTTTCCCCCCGTGCTTCCAGAGAGTGGATCCCATTCCCTCTCTGGAGGATTTAGCCACAGCAACACTGAGATGCTCTTCCCAGTGTACAACACAAATTACAGCAAAACCTCCTCATGACACAGCCTGGCCCAAGAGCAGGTTTTAACCGCACAGCAGTTTTACTGCTTTGGCAGGGTGAGAGGAAAGCACCAACAAGATGATGAACACAGGAAAGGGCTATTTCAGCTCCTTGCTGCTGGGTGGGGAGCGCCTCCAATTCTGGGGCCGTGCTGTGTACAACACCAATACTGTTGGGTAAATTGGAAAGCGATCTAAAGGGAGAAAAAAGCACTTTTAATTAGATTTGGTGAGGTTTTCTTGCAGGAAAGACTTTGGCAGGTAGGCTGCTGCCTCCCTGCTCTCCCACTGCTGGGGCTCACTCCCAGGGCAGCAAAAGCAACAGCTTTCCATGGCAAACAACAGGGCAGCTTAGGCAACCAAGCATAGCTCCCCTGAAAAGGGAAGAGTGACCTAACCTCTGATTTATTACACTAGTGGAGGCATGCCATAAATTGTCCAAGTGTGCTATTCTACAGTTATTATTTGTATTTCACAAATGCAGCTGAACTTCATGAATGTGAGTATCCTCATATTTAGCCATCTTCATATTATTTTGGGAGATAATCTGCATTATTCTAATGCTGTGATCAGAGTTAAAAGGATTATGATCAGTAGGTAGAGAGAAGTTATGCAGAAGTTGCAAATATAAAAAAATCCACCTTATTATGCTCCTGTTACATCAAAATTAAGCAAACATGTGCCATTTTTGTACTTTTGAATTTCTTTTTATTTACTGTATCAGACTGCTGGAGCTAGACTCAAATGACTGAACTTCCAGAACCAGTCTAATGGGAGTAAAACTTATCTTTTTAAAACTCTGATTAAACACAACCTCCCCCCACCCATTTATTTCTTTGATGCCCAAATTAGCATCTTTTCTGCAGCATGCTGAATTAATTAGTACAGTGACAAAGAATTAGTCCAGATAAGATCAAAGCTGAAACCATATTTATCTGGAATTTGAAATTAAGAGCAGAGAGTATTAACCCTCAGCACTTCAAGGAGCTTTCTACAGGGCACACTCAGTAAGTCTTCCATGAGTTCGTTCAAAATAAATCAACAGTGCAATTTTTTTCCCCACTGAAGTTTTGCTAAAAGGAAAATAAATTTGCCATGAATTCTGCTACAATGCGAAACTGCCTTTAATGCAGACCCTGAACACGCTACTCATTATGTAACTTGTAGGCATCAGTAGAACAAAGCAGACAAAGCTGAGAAAAGATACTTAATCACATTTGTATTAATGCTTGGACTGTCACATTGTTCACAGATTCAAGGGCTACTGAAAGAATTCCCAGCACTGAATCTGAGAAGCTGCCTGCTGTAACACCTCACAGGTAAATAATCTATAATCTTCAGTGGAGAGGGTCACACACAGAAATGAAATGTCAAACAGAAGCCCTAAATTACACAGTGAAGTTTGAAGTTTACTCTGAGAGTATGAACCATGTGGACAGCAATAAAGGAAAATCTTCATTGCTGGTATCATTGCCTCGGATATTACCTGTGTTTCAGCACCAGATAAAAGACTGGAGGCTGTTTCCCATGTGAAATGCAAGGGGCTGATCTTTTGCCTGGAAATTGCAGAATGGAGGCAATTTAAATAGTCACCCCAGAATCTTCTCACCTGTCTTCCCAAAGCCTTTTAGCCCCCCGTAAACTTATTTTTTAAACATAGAACTTGCTCTTAATTTAGACAGAGGAGAGTTACTGTAACTCATTCTGATAATTAGGTACTAGGAAGCCCTTGCCAGTAGAGCACTCCTGTTCATCTGTACCATATACAAAATCTTACTTCTGCAGTATATAAAACGACCAAAGACAAAACCCAAAGAGCGTGATGGCACCCTAAGACTTGGGCCACCCAAGCTGAAGTGTAAAACCACAAAGTCCATCTACTGAACCAATGGAATGGAGGAAAACTCTCATCAACTACTATGTAAACACAGACAACAGAAGGCAGCTGTGAAGAGTCATCCTTTATACTTCAAGGAACTTATTTTTAGAACACATGCTGAGGTAGTCTGAGTACTGGAGGTAGCATTTATGAAACAGGGTCACTATTATGATTATATGCCCAGGAAAATCATTATGTTCAATGGCAGCACCTCCTTCCGTGAAATGATGTTTTAATCATCCAGTGACCATGCTGCTAGTCTTTCTGGTCACCAGGACAAGAATTCTGCATCCTGCATTATATATACCACAAAAGAAAAATCTGCAGTAAACAAGGACAGCTGTGATTTACAGCTTGATCAGAAGGAGGAAAAATAAAATCAATTTATGGTCTGTCCAATGCAACGAGCACTGCCTGTTTGTCCACCAGACGGTGGAATTACCCTCCACCAAAGTAATAATTTATTCCCATATATTCTTATTTGTCCCTACTTCCATACAGCAGCAGTTGTTTTCCCCTCTTGGTTTCCCTTTACAAGCATGTAATTTCTTCTGAGGCGAATACTAATTCTGTTCCAAACCGTGCAGAGAAACATTGCTGTACCTACCCTGTATGGAGTCTGTAAATGGCAACCTGCCAGCCCCAGGGGAACATGATAATCCCATCCATGTCTTGGGCACGGTAACTCCATATTCAAAGCAAAAGGAAAGAACCAGCCCTCGACTTTGCTTTTCTAATTTCCATTTCATAGTCCCAGGAAAGGGAAAGGGAAAAGGGAAAGGGAAAAGAAGCAGGCAGTTAGACTTGATACTAATTTTTCTGGAAATTTTTTATTCTCTGCCATGCAGCAAAAAATAAATGCAGTTTATTCCTCTAAGGTGCAGTCAGTAAGGCAAAGTAGGAGACACAGACTGGCTGTGCAGTCTGCGGATGTTGCCAGCTGCCCCTCCAGACCTCCTTGCTGACTTTGTGTCTTTCAAAATCCTGCAGTCAAGTGAGAGCCAGCACACCTCTATCCCAGCAGCATCTCCAGCCCTCTGCAGGTAACTGAGAACCACTTGAAGGGGGACAGGGAAAAGACCAGCTGAAGGGAGCTAAAGGGTAGCTCTTTGGGTGCCAAACTTGACAAAAAACAGGCTGCTGAGTTGGTTTTTTTTTGTTTCATGTTTTCTCCTATGTTGGGTGTCTCTTTCCCATATTACCAGCCACATGACCCCAGAATTCACTGAAGGATCAACTACACATATATGTATATGTATGATGCATGTTTATCAGAGGAAGGACTTCTCATTTTTCTCATATCATAACTCTCATGGTATTCAGTGCTTTTCTTAGCATTTTAGCTACTCATGCACTTTATGAGAATCTCCACTTGCACTACAAAACTTTTTGCTCAGCCCTCTTGGCTATGGAAAAACAACATAGAACTGTGACATTATCAGAACTGCAGATACAAAACTCATGAGGCAAATTAAATATATGACATTTGCAAAACAAAACTGAAAACCTGCTACATTTGCACTCAGAGCCATGATATTTTGAGGTGTCAGACTTGCTAATCATCTCACCACTGCAGGGCTCACCTTCTCAACTAAATCACGTGCCTGCCTCCCCTTACATGCCACAGTGGGGATTTGTAGGGGCTTATCTGACTTTCATGAAGCAAACCTGCACACTGGAGGTTCCAGCAAGAACTCCAGGAAAAACACCCTTGAAAAATAGCAGGAATACAGAGGACTCCCTTCCTTGTTTCAGTTGAGACAACATGCCAGTCTTCATGAAGGCTCTATTCTGTGGAACATAATGACTCTAAGAAGTAGTTAATGTTGAGCATTTATCATCATATCCATTCCAATATGAAGAAACTGAGTCACAAAGGGTAAAAATTATGTGCTCAGTTTAAAAGGTCCTATTCTCTTTCTCTACTGACCACCTCAGAGCTATGATTCCATTACCACTGCATATCCCCCTGCCTCACTTTCCAGCCAGTTTGCTATGATGCTTTTTCCCCTTGACTATTTCCCCCCATCTCCTTTAAGTTCTCTCCTCATTCATTTCCTTCTTCTCCCAACACGCTCGCTCTCCTCCTCCTTGCTCCACACTCCTTTCATATGCTCTGCTGCTGCTCTGCTACAGAAGTACCTCTTCCTGGGGATTTCTGCTGGAGACTGCACAAAAGGGATGTGTCTTGGGCACCAGCACTCTTGCTTCTGAGACACTGAGCAGCAATATGCAGTAAAGATATGCAGAGATCTCTACAGTGGCTGAGCTACCACTCTTTCTCAGCAGGATGCATTAGCCTTATTTGAGCTCAGGCTCAGAGTACTGGAGAAACTCTGAACTAAGAGACTTCACAGTAAAGAGATGCTTTCGAGGGGAGACAAGAGGGAGAGAGATGGTTCTTGAACAGGCAAGGGAGGTTGTAAAGGCAAAAAGCCCCCTACTTGATGACTTGCTTTTAGGTTTCATAGTGGACTTCTAAAGCTAAAGCAACACAAATTCCACCTCTGTGCCTTTACTGTAGCTGGGATTCTTACAAAGCAGTAACATTCAAAACAATGCCAAAGTAAGAGAGGAGTTATGTATATACTGTATTTTGAAAGATGTGTTTTGGCATAACAAATAATAGATGTTTTTGCATTTTTAAACTGTCAAAATCAGTTCTTCTGATAAATAATACCTTCCCTCCCTGGCCTTGGCTATTGAACACTACTAATTAGACATAGTAGTTTGTGGTTAATATCCTTCCCCACAGATTTATTATTAGCTTGTATATTCTTTTCAGTAGAATTGTGCTAATGGTAAGGTCTGCTGGAGGCCAACTGCATGAAGCCACTGGGAGGAGAAATCTGTTTGCCTGTCAAAACAGTGGCTATCAATTAGAACTGTAAATGTGATTCCTTTAAGTGTCTTGGATGGTAGCAGAGACTTCCAGTGATGGATTAGGGGGCTGAATCACTTTCATATTGTACTAAAGGAAGCTTTCAAGCAAACAGCTATCTGCATGAAACAAATTCACCAATTTTTTTTGAGCAAGTCTAGAAGAACCTGTCTGACCTGCCAAAATTCCCCTTTGCAATTTTCCCAGAAATCCCCGGAAATACAGCACTTAATGTGGCATACTGACAAAACTGATACCAGATTATTCCGTGGTTTTCTTGGGAAAACATGGCTTAGGATAGCTACAGCAATAGAAGAAAAAAACAATGAAGCTGCTGAAAGACACGATCTATAACAAAGAAGCAGTGAGATGATGCAATTCCACCGTTCAGTTATTTGGGATGCAGTCCTGGCACACAGATAGCAATTTCCCCTCTGATACAAGCACCCAGCTCTCATTAGCATCACTAAGAGTTGTGTGGACATACTGATGGGAATATGTTCCCCTGTATTTTGCAGGAAATTAACACCACTAGGGGACTGAAGGAGGCACTGTCTGTCACCCTCAGGCATACCCTCTGCCAGTTAATTAAGCAAAAACCTTTGCCACAGCTCTCAAGAGGAAGCTCTTCCCTATTCTCCTCGGTACAGCAAACCTGACACAAAGCAAAATGTCAGGAGCAGGACCTAGGAAATGGGGATGTTCAGGGAAGGTGAACTTCAGCCTGCGTTTGCCAAGCTCTTCTGCCACCAGGTTTTGGTGGATTTTGAAAATAGTTATTAGGAATCAAATTGATTACTTATAGCTGAGTTTAAGCTTTAAGAAAATATCTTCAGCTCTCATATATTGTGGTTTCTTGTTACTGGTTATTTTCAGCAAGAGTAATCCTACATAGCACATATAAAAACCAGTCAGCCACACTGCTAACCCTCCAGGACTCCACTGCTATTTTCATGCCAAGAGACAGTGACTAAACAATACAGGAAAAAGCAAAGGACTCAAACAGACTCACAAAATGTGGCTCTGGCAGTTGAAGGACAATGGTTCAGGATGGGGAAGGTTTCATCCAGTCATTAAACAACAGGCTCTCTCATCAGGCTGATAAACTAAACTGAACATGCTAAAACCCTGTCCTTGGTACCACTTTATAAATAAAAATAAATATCAGAACTAAGTGACTGAAAGTTTTAGTCAATTATATGGACTACACAGCTCTGTCATATCTGTTTGCAATAGTATTGCTCATGAACTGTGAGCCAGGAAATTTCTTTGGAAGGTTTCAATGAAAACCTGGCAATGACTTCTGTTTCTTGAATCTTAAGAGAAGTAATTCTGGTGGAATCAGATAAAGAAATAAATTTCTCTCTGAACAAAGTCAGAGAAAATTGCTAGAATAGTGTTTAAAACAATGAAGTACTTTTACTTTGCTGGCTATTACAACCATGTACCTTGAAATTGCACAAACACCATCAACAGCCCAGATTTCCACAATTTTTTCCTTCTTGTTTATTTCTTGCCTTTCACACACTGCCAAACACAAATATTCATACACTATTTTAAAAAATAATTATTTGTTATTGCTATTTATATTGGCAGACAGTTAATTTTTGTGTGACAGTGTAGGGAAAAAATCTCTGCCTTCTCGTTCAGATACGTTTTGTTCACCACACAAAGGCTTTGACTTCTTTTCTCACTACCTCCACAGCTCCATGTCCTAAGGTTATATTCACTCATTCAACTATCTGCAACCAAACCACTGGCGTTAATTTTACCTAGAGACCAAAATGAGAACAGATACCTTAAAAATTCTGCATGTTACCACCTTAGCTCAAAGAAGTTGCTCTAAAAGAGATCTTCATTGTGAGGGTGGTAAAAAAAATGTTAAATGCAAAGCCCATAGCGGCATAGAAGGCTAAAGAACACAAATGAAGTCTATCACTCATTTCATTAAAACTTCTGCCACAGGAGCTGCCAGTATCACTGCATGAATAAAAACGAAATGGGGTTGATAGAAAACTACTCCAGGGTGTGTAGTCAGTCAATGAACCTAAGTCTCCTTTGTTTCCAAACTGTGCTTGATACAATGAAACAACACAGTTTCTCCTGAATGTAGTAGACATTAGCCGCTGTCCATCAAACAACTCGTAGGGAAAAATTCTGGCTTACAAGTTACCCATGAATTACTGCACACAATCAGTATTCAGTACCATGAACATTCTGCTTATTCATCATTAACTGCAACTGATCACATGTACTGTTTCTATTTCTTAACTTGATAAATCATTGTTTAAAAACTACCTTCACAAGCACAGGGGAGGAGAAGCCACTTTGTACTTCCTGAAGAACATGTTTTGGCAAAGGGCCCAAAAATCTACTGCATTAAAAACCCCTACAACCATATGAACACAAATTGCACCACACGAGCACTCACAGTTGATAAATTACATTTAGCTGAAAGTACTTAATCTGTAAAACAAACTAGAGACCTGACTGTGAAACAACTTAAGCATCTGCATTTCCATTTCTTTGCTGTATGTTTGGTCTCCTACCACAGGAAAGAGTGAAAAGAGTGCCTAATTTATCAACTATATATACCGCTCATCATTTGATCTCTCTATACCACTATTTGTTTCGATTTATTAGTTACAACATTTAAAACAATTTTTTTGTCACGATAATTGAGTTGTCTTTGTAGTCTTATTGTTGTGTATCTAGACAACTGCATCGAAGATGTACAGAATTTTAGATGAAGTTGTATTACTGATTTAGAGTGCCATGATGATGTTATTTTGTCGTGGTTTTGTAACTAAAAAGCCCAGTTGTCTGGCTTCAGTTTTGTTTTTCTTCTCATGTAGGGAAAATGAAATCCTTTTACCCCTCTCCTTGCGGTCATACATCTTCCTGCCACCTTCTGGCTCACTTGTACCACTGTCTCTTTTCCAGCTGCTGCTGAAAAGACAAGTATCGCTACAAATATAGTCCAGTGATTCTTGGAAAAAAAAAAAGCAACAGGATACAGGAATGTAAAGCAGAAATCATGGTCAAATCCAAGGTCCTGAATTTCAATAACAGTAAAAAAAAAAAACAAAAGCTATACATGTGGAAAAAACATTCGCCCCAAGTCCACTCACAATAGCTGGAATTAACAACTACATCTTTTGTACTGTTAGACATACTTCCTCTAGCAATTAGTTGGCATATTCTCTAAATAAGCAGAGTTGTAAAAGCTAGCTAATGCCCCCAGTGCTTCTATTGGAAATCTTTAACAAAAATCGCTAGTATTTAACAGACTGTTGAAAACTGGTTCCAAATAGGGTACTTTCCTGTTATGCAGAGGACAGTGAGAATTTCATCTTACATAATGTACCTAGTGCTGTTTGAAGCAAATGAAAAAGGAAAAGTAAAGAAATGAAGGTGCCTAAAGACATGTCCAGAAGGTGGAATGGAGAGTCTGCTGAAAAACAAAAAGCTGTGCACTAAATATCTTGACCTGGGAGTTGATTTTATGTTTGTTAACAGCATTTTTAAAAAAATGATTTAGTTGACACCACATTCCAATTTGTCTTATTAGCACAACTAGTCAAAGCCAAATATGAAGAAAGGCATGAACAACACCCCACCTGGGACATCCCTTCTCCTCTTTCCAGTAGCTGCTCCCTGAATTTGAGCATGGCCTAGGAGACAAGCTCAAGATAAGCTTTCCACGTCATTGTGATTCCAATCACAGCCTATCCTAAGGAATGTTCATTTTCCTGAAGGAAGGCCAAAAGAGAAAGGTCTATTTCATTCCAGCCCATCTTTTTAATTCTCCCAGCAGATGCAGTGTTTACCATTTTACAGAACAGCAGCTCAGAACAAAAGCAAACACCATGTTTGTCCTGTGGTATTCAAGTTCTCACACCAGAGGAACTCCATGTCTTCTATCAAAAAAAGATGGTATTTCTCAGATGCATTATTTTCCCAAATATCAAAAACAGAGAGCAAACTGGTTGAAAATAAAAATATGAAAAAACAGAATCAAGACATAGAAGAGTTCTTCTAAAAGGAAAATCATTAAGATAAATCAAAAAAGGTCTCTCTTATAATCATTAAACAGTAACTTGAACTCAGGATTAAACTTCGCCAGATCACTTATGCTATTGATGACCTATTTTTTTTTTTAATCAATCTGTATCATATCCCTTGATGTTCTAGATATGAAGAAAACTCTTAGACCCCTTCCCTCCTGAATCATAACCCTATCCAAAAAAGTAGTGTGTTCCTCCTTTTCTGAACCTTATGCCTAACCCCATATCAGGACCCAAAAATAACAGCAACCTGTATTCACAAGATGGAGACTCATCAGTCCTCCTTAAACTCCTTTTGCTACTGGCCCTCACCGTTAGCCTCTGGGCCCTTCGACAGCCAGCAAGAAGCCCCATTCTTCGAGTTTTCCTTTCAGATCCAAACCACGGTCTATTACTAAAACTGGCTCACCTTTGCCATGTCTAAGCTGTGTCACTGTAACACATCTCTGTCTTCACACAGCATCTACAGAAGTCACCTGGCATTGACTTGAGGTCATTTGCTCATCCCTACTCTCAGTTGTTCGGGACGGGAGCATGGCTGCCCACTGGAATGCTTTCCACTTGATACGTGCTCATCACGCTAAGACCAGCTGGGATCCTCCACTTGGGGACTGACTGGAACAATTTCTTACTTGAGAACCAACATCCGTGAAACACAGTGAACATGGAGAACTGTCAGGTCCAGACTTCAGTGACGTTCAGAGAAGAATTTTTTCTCCTAATTTTTTATTTATATTTTTGTGTACGTGTTAGAGGACAGAGAGGGGAGAGAAAAGGAAGCTGATGCAGATTGATACTACAGTCAGAAAGCATAGTATCATGACTAAGAGGTGTTTCAAAGCTTTCTAAAGTTTTGCAAGATGAACTATGTAACAAGCTTTAAAACAGCACTAATTTGAAAAGCACAAGCTATCCTCTTATTTCCTGGAAACTCATCAAACACAGACAGAAAAGAAGGATGAACTCAGTGGGAGAGCTTATTGTTAAATAAGAACTAATCTGGCTTCTTTCATGAACTTGCCTTAATGTCAACTGTGTGATCTTTCCACTCTGTTAACAAAGCAAATGTATCAGTTTCTACGACTCTCTAAAGCTCATGAAAGCCTGCAAAACTAGAAAAACGGATGTTTTCAATTGGCTTTTGCCAGTGGTGTGAAACACGCCCCTCCCACCTCTTCCTAATTTTGCTTACATAGCATGATCTCCAAGGGCCCGAAGTGTGGCCTCCCCAAACCTGTCAATTCTATCCTCCCACAGCCCTGTGTGTTTTTGCACCAAAGCAGGAATGATTCTTTTTCCCTGAAGTATCTTACAAAAGTGATTATTAAGGACACTGTAGTGCTTCTGAACTGAAATGCATAGGACCCCAAAGCAACAGATTCTTTTTGTACTTGGGAAGAAGCCTCATCAGCAAAAAAGCAAAAAACCCAAAACTCAAGAACTGACAGTTGAAACTTCTTTATCTGGCTGGATCCTCACAGCTCTGCCTTTTCTGCCTGTTACCCTCACCTAGAACAAATTATATGTAAAAAAAGAAAACGCTGTTGTGCACAAGCACAGTCAGCAAGCCTCCTGATCACGGGGAGAGTGTGATAACCCATAGGCTTCAGGCAGCGACAAAGCCCAGCACTCCAGTCGGGATGTGGCAGCAAAGGCCTGCCAAGGAAGCAGTGGGCTGCAAAGAGACTCTTTCCCACAGAAGTTTTTCTTCTGGGCAAAGGCTGGAGGTCTTGAGGTAATGCTAAGGTTGAGGTAATGAGCTATACCAGCTACTCTGAGATTAACCAATTTTCAGCTATGCTGCCTGCATTCTGATCCACCATTATCCACACCCCTCACCTCACCTCAGGATTGACAGAAGTCAGTCAGTATTGGAACAAGTGTAACTGAAATCAGAATATACGAGATTGTTTTGATCTGACATTAACTGTAGAGTAGAACCTGTTTTGTTCAATGAGAAAATCAGGCACACGGAAGTTGAAAAAAAGGTGAATATAGTAAATTTAGTCAGAACTTTTTTGATCCTACCTGCTTTTACTTCAAGAGCTCCTTAGAATTTCTCATCTGAACTTTTAAAACAAATCCCCACTCATTCAAGACCATGTCTTGTACAACACCACATTGAAAAAAGATGTTGCAAGGCTGCTATCCAATTTTCTTTTTCAACACCCTTCTCCTAGACAGAATGTGTTCATAGCAGAAATGTCATCACTCTGCTTTTATTCAATGCCAGAAATGTACGTATACAAATCTAGAAGTCCATAATGCTCTGTTTGATAATGCCTGCAGAGCAGGCAGATGATTATATTCCATAATCTAGCCTAGCTAGTATTTTTTCCTGTTAGCAACTCATTGATGGTGTAGATTGCTCAAGAGCTGCAGAGAATTGGCTGCAGTTGGATAGAGGGGATCAGCACTAGCCACTGCCAGGGATCTCTCTCCCAAGGCTGTCCTAGGAACACATTCCTCCCACCTACCTCAGATATCACTGTGCTTTCTCACTGCTACAGTTGCAAAAAAACCTCCATCCAAATCCTTCTCATCCCTATAATCCCAATATCTCCCCCTTTACATCTTGTATCTGCGGCCAGTAACTCTTACAAGTTACTCCTATCATTATTGAAGCTTGCATTAAGTACTTGACCTTCCCTTCAAAGGATTCAAATGACCACCGACCTGCCTGACACATCTCTCAAGCCATTCTGCACAGCTCCAAACAATATATGGCTCAGCATTCCAGAAATCAGGGCTGGCACAGCAGCACTTGCATCAGCAAGCACAGGAGAGCAGGGCTGCAGCCAAGCACACAGTGGGCTATGGCTGGTGACTGGCACCAGCGGCTCCAGCCAACAGCAGAGCACACACAGGCACCTTGAACCCCGATGTGCACACACAGCCAGCTGCAAACGTGTCCTTTCTCAGCTCCCTTCTGAATTAAAAACAAACCAACTAGCCCAAGGCAGGCTCTGGGGAGAATACATCTAGAAAGTTATCACTTCCAAGTGACAGAAAGAAGCAAAACACCTATCTTTCAAAACATCATGATTATCTCTTAGGTAGTCAGCCCTGCCTAGTGTGAGGTACACAGGGAAGGATGGTAAAGACTGGCTTAGAAATTTAAGGAGTTACTTCTAACTAAGAGACAATCAGTGATCACTGAAATTATAATCTCTCCTGACCTTCACAAATGCCTAGGTCAGGAGGTGTGGGAAGTGAGCCAAGGAGTTCCTCATGGCTGGGAGCTGCTTCCTGGCTGGAGATGCTGTAGGAGGCATCTCCATGACCAGGGCACAGGGTCCTCATGCAGGTATGATGTAAATGTTTGCCTACTTAGCTATAGATGTATTTAAATAGGCACATAATCATACCCATACGTAAATACTCCACATTTTGCAGTACACATTTATTTAAGTATGTACGTACTTAAATCACAGAAATCTAAGTAGGAGTCTAACTTCCTTCTTTCTCTCATCAATGTGAGCCCAGACCAATTCCTGATGAAACTAACAGGAATTTGTAAGTAGTCTTCACTGAACATTAGGCCTCAGATGTCCCCCACGGCTCTCTCCTGTACATACACTATCAAAATTCTTTAACGGCTTAGTATTTCCTGTGGCCACATATTACAGTGATCAGTTCAGACAAGGGAATATCAGGACACAGAGGCCTTGTGAGAAGAGAGGCCCGGGACCTTCAGGCTAGTGAGAGAGGAGAGATTTCCGCCTGTGCTCCTTTCAGCACGTACTTTTTCATCAGATAAATATAAATAAGTAGTACGGCAGTTGTTTAGTGAGCAGCTTAGGGACATATTGTTCCCAGTGTCCTAATTTTCCTGACACAATTGGTAAATTTAGACATCTAATTAACAGTCTGTGCCATTTATCAGGTTACTTGTTGCTGGGTTTTTTTTAAGGCCGTCAATTAAGCTTTCCATACCTTTGACATATTCTTAATTTCCAGACTGAGTCCTAGGCCTCTCAGAATGATTATGAATGCTTCTAACACATCCCTATTCTGTTTATGTGGGCTTTACACAGCCTCAGGAAGATGAACCAGGGTCATCTCTACAGCTAGTTTCAAAGTAATACTGTAACACCTGCATGTGTGGGATGGAGCAGCCCAAGCAGGAGAAAAAAGGGAAGAATTTACAGTTCATCTCTAAAAAGTCAGCTGGGGTACAAGTTCATTCAGTAAGAGCCATTATAAAACATCTGCATATTCGTTGACATTTTCATAATTACATTTGCAACTCTCACATTTTAGGCCTTGCTGCTCTACGTTTATAAATGCACATTTTTACCTTTGCTTATTCACCCTTTTTTGTGTTAGTAGCTCTTGCCTCTAGCATATAAGATTTTCCATAGTGAAATATTTAACCCAAGTGGTGACATTATTGGAACAGGAAGAGAAAAGGAAAGTAAGAGAATAAAATAAAAAGGAAGATCTATTACAGATTCATTGCCACACACATACACAAAAGTAGCTTGGAATGCTATGACAGATATACGTTTTGTTTCCAAAGTAGAGTCTTCAACCAGACCAACGCTGCAGACCTGCCTTAACGCGAATCCTCTTTACAAGCAGTGTGTTTATTGTCACTTCTTTACCAAAGAGTAACTAACATTGGTGTAGCATATAAAGTGTACCCCCTCACTCGCTTTCCCCACACAGGTATGGTAAAATGGGTCTTCAATTTTATGCTTAGCTAAAAAAATACAGCTAAATGTGCATAGGCATCAAGCTTCTATAATGATATTCCAGTCTGAGAAAGGTAGATACAGCGTGAAAAAGAGAAGGCCTGAGAGAAAATGAAGCTCCGTTCACCCCAGATATTTTGCTCCTGGACCATCCTGATAATTGTCAGAAAACCACTACCAGAAGCAGGCACAGGAAGAAAAAACTCTGCAGAAGTATCTCAGATGAGACATGTGTTGCTTTATTCTGTCAGTAGTAACAACCCAATTAAAACCTCAAGGTAAATTACCTTCAGGATCATGCGCTGACCACATGAACCCTGTTCACAGAAATGCGGGACATTAAAAATCAAAAATGCCTGCAATGAATGTTCAGTACGGACAGACACTCCACAGCGTTATGCAGTGCCAAAGAAAGTGGTGGAAATAATAGTAAAAATAGTTTATCCATCTAAATGAAGAAAAACACACAAGTCTTTCTATTCACTTGCCACTATCAAGGTGCTGTTGATAACAGCTACACCTTTCTTTTTTGCATGTGCTTTAAATGTTCAATTTTTAGGGAGTTGCTCTTTGCTTTGGCAGCTTCTATGAAGCCCCCCACAGACCCCTGCAGAACTCGAAGAAAAAAAATCTGACAAAGATTTGTAAGGGATTTAACACCTTAAAAAGTAGTGAAAAAACCTGTCTGACACCAATCTAACATCAAATAAAAGAGGCCTCCAACTGTGACTCTTAGGAGCTCACCTGACCTCCTGTAACGAAGTCTGACCTTACAGCCTGCAGCTCCAGGGCAGACCAGCACTTCTGCTCTTCTCCATCCCAGACCCTTGGAAGAAGCCATCCAGAGCCACCCCTGAGTAGCCTGCTGGGATGCTGCCCAAGGAGATGGGAGGAAACCCAACCACCCTGTCTCCCTCCACTCCTCTGCTAGCACCATTGCTGCTACCCTGCAGCAGCTGCAACCTGCTGGGAGAAGCCAGGGCTTCCAGTGTCCTTAACTCCGCAACAGCTGACCACCTTTGAGCCACTCCAGGCTTCCTAGAAAACAATCTCAGTGTCAAGGTTAGGTACTCAGGGAAACCAAACTGAGTTTTCAAAAATATCACTAATGCTTTTCACTGCCTTTCTCATCCCCCCTTGAAATAACTTCAGCTGGGTTCAAATTTCTGTATTGTGCCTGGAAATGAGGGCTCTTGAACATAATTCAGTAATAATAAACTGGGCAGTATATGAGTTTTAAGGCTTTCTCCTCAATCATTTTGGTAGTTCCTTTGTGCTATGGACAGATTTCTACAGGAAAAGCAGTAACCCAAGTTTGCTGGAATTGTGTCGCACACATGCTGGGAATACAGTCTGGCTCATACAAAGAAATTTGTATCATTTCCTATCAAGATATTCACATTGGAGATCATCACAGAACTCCAGAAATTCAGGTCACAGGGAATTACTTTTTCTGAAAGGGATAAAACATTAGGATTCAAAACAGAAAAAGCATCTTAAAAATTTCAGCTCAAGGTTGTGACCAGTGGCCAGTGAAAATCTAAACAATGTCTGTGAAGAGAATAATTATTACTGGTTGCCACGGTGAAAGGTAGCACCTTTGACTGAAGAGTAACAACTAACTTGGGTTAGCAGAAACCTTGATTGAAACCATTGTGTTTTACTCACTCTCTGTGGTTGATCATGCCTAGGGAGACTTCCTTCATTATATAAAGCATGTAGGAGATAAATGGAACAAAAATCTCTAGGACAGTTAGGTCAGATGACATACACCACAGTGACACATTTTCCTCTATGAAGCCAGAAATTTCCAGTCCTCAGACGTGACAGATGTGTCAAGTTTACTTTTCAAGGAGAAAAAAAAGGTGCTGTAATAGTTCTGGCTAACCTTTGTAAAAACCCTTAATTCACAGAACAATTGTGGAATCTTGTTTGGGAAAAGCTGATCTCCCGCTTCATGCCTTGAAGCTACTACATGCCTTAAGTACCCTGACAAGATTTTGAATCAGACAATAAGGATGAAACAGAGGAAGGGAGTCTGTTGGGGCACCGAGAGGGAAGGGGTGGAGGGCAAGATGAGAACAGCAGATGGTAACATTTGTTACATTTCACTTTTACAGTCCAAATAAGTCTAAAACCCAAAGCAACTACACTGCTCCGATGTATTAAGCACTTCACTAATGTGAAAAACCTTTATTTATCACACACATCAGAGTACAGAAGAAAGTTGCCTTTGAATGGCCACTCCAAAAAAACCCACCCTAATCAAAGACATTTGCAAGCCTTATCAAATACAGATGCACAAAGTTAGGGGCTGGAGAACATCTCTGTTAGCAACGAAAATTGGCAGCAAGTCTTGAGTAGATTCAAGTACCTTAAAACAGAATTTAACTCTTCATCATACAAAATCCTAAATAGAATTGGAGGGTCTTCAAAGTCCAAACACACAGAATAATGTTGAACACTTCTGTCTTCAATGTACCTTTAACTCAAACTCAAGCATTTACTCCAGACTAGCACTCTCTAGTACATGAGAAATGAGTATGGAGTACTGAACTTAGTGGTGTGGAGAGGGAAATGCAAAAGTTGCAGAGGATCCAGCTATATTCTCCCCACAAAGAAATGCCCAGCTTCCACAGCTGGCTGTTAAGACCTCGAGAGCATTGGTTTTGTAGAGTTACAAGTGCATTCCAAAAACTTAAAAGGCACTGCACTTACCTCCAGTAAGAGACACCACTCTTTTCTTTGGAAAAGTAAACAATAAACTCAATTTTCTAAAACGCATCACAGGCAAGACTTCATTCTATGTTATCTGTGAAGAATTAAGTACAGATACCCAGAGCACAAAATATAACTCAAAAGTAATGGGCTCTGTGATAAATTAAGACGTTCCCTTCATAGATTATAGTGCATTCCTGTCACATTAAGGCATTTTGAGCTAAAAAGCCAACCTAGAGATTGATTGGACTATTTTTTCAATAACTGAAGGGATTATATGCCAACATTTATATTCCAAACAGTTTCCTTAAACCTCATTGAGGATATTTTTCTGAATGTTAAAATGAAATAAAATCAGATTTATGATTAAGCACTGCATTATCAAGTTAAACTTTGGAGCAATGCTACAAAGTGTGAGGAACAGTGTCTATAACTGACTCATATATTTGAAAAAAAGTAAAAGTTCCACCACTATAAAATATTCAAACTCCTCTGAATATTCAAAAACTCCTCTGAATCCCTCTACCTCCCAGCAGTGTTTATCAATATGGAATCCATTTTACATACCTATGCAGAAGTTGAAAGAAATAACTGGTATTTATAAATTGACATACAGATATTTTTTACTAAAATTATTACAACACTTCTCCCAGAGCAGACCAGCTAAATCTTAGATGCAATTGAAAAAACCCACAATAAAAAACTTACTAAACATCCGTCTGCTCTTCAGCCCAGTTCCTAATATCCACTAAGAAATTCAGCTGCCTGACCTCTGCTGCCCAAGTTCCCCAAATGAATACTTGGGAGAGGCAAGTAAACAACATAAAACAGTAAAGCTAAAGAGATTACCAATTTCTCTCTTATTTCCTGCTGATCATTGCCAGACTATGTTTCTGCCCCAAAGTGCAGGCTTCATTATTAAAGATGGACAGAATACAAGCATATTCAGCGGAGGCCGGCTGTTCAGGAAATAGCTATAATTTGGTAAATAGCATAATAAACACTTGAGCATCCTTGATGCAATGGGTAATGAGCCAGTGCAGTCCGAAGTATGTACATAACAATGTTAAGATTATACTGTATTTCACATTATATATCTACACACACATGTGTAGATGTCCATATAATATTTCAACTACTCCATTTGTTTCCCTTCTCACATACATCTATTACTTTTTCCTCTGTACTCAACCAGTCATTTGTAAAAGAAAGCAACATTTTACTTGCATTCTTTGCTCTTTCTCTTTCATTTCACTCCTAGTATACCTACATAAACCATCAGAAGCTTTTGTTCATCATGGCAACCGAATGCATCACACTCTGAAGCACCAGAGATCCTGGAACTAAATGTAATCTCACAGCAAGTCATCAGCATGTCTATAGCCCATGCAGTGGAAGGCGATTTAAATCCCCAGTCTGTTCTCCTTGCCACCATGGAGAATAATGACAAACCATAACATATCTCATTCATCTAACAGCTGAAAGGGTAATGAATTACAGAGATAGTTCAGCCACTCATTATTAAAAGATTACAACATTAAAAATGAAGTGTTTTTTTTTTTAAAGGCAAATGACCATGTTTTCATATAAGGCAAGTGAAACTATACAGTGATATGGATTCACAGCTATATTGTAAGAGGCAGCTTGTAACAAAGGCTTCAAATTGAATTAGATTTAAAGTTAGCATTTCTCTAGCCTGAAACTCAAATCCCAGTTCATACTGTTTTACTCTAAATATCGAAAATATCAGTACTTTTTAATTATAGTCTCTAGAATTTCTTGTTGTTTTTCTCTGACAGCATTACCCATTTTCAATGAAACTGCACGTGCACATAGCCAGTTTTGGTTAATACCATTCTTGGTCAAGATTTAAAAAAAAAACCCACAAAACCAAAAACCCATCAAAAAACCCCCAAACCACCACCACCAAAAATAAAAAGAAAACCACTGTCCCCCAACAACAACAAAAAACCCACCACAAAAAAAAACCTGCCCCAAACCAGTTTACACTACATGGTGCCAATGATGAAATACATAACTGGAACAAAGTCTCTACATGACATGCTGGGCTTTTAGGCTATGCAGCCTATGGTTCCAAGCGAAATAGCAGCGGCTTCATTTTAGAACAAACCTGTTAAGTTTTAGCATCAAAAAAAAGTTCTTTATCAAACAAGCATCAAATGAGCCCTTCCATCCCAGGGATCTGGTTACCCATAGACTTTTCAGGTTAATTCAGTGACAGATGAAATATGTACATAACTGAAACGGCTCAGAATGTACTACAGGTAAATGCATGTTTCCACAGGAGACTACTCAATCATTTGATGCAGGACACAGCATCATCTAATATAAAGAGACTTTTTTATACAGAACATCTGCAACCTCTCTATCAGCTCCATCCAAATGTCTACCCAGGGTCAATTAAAAAATACCTCCAAAGTTTGATTCATAACTTTTTCATTTTCCCAAATACATTTCTGCTGTTTGCAGGGTAGGAATTGGGAGGTGGCGAGAGGTGGGAGGAGAGTGGAAGGTCTACAAGAAAAATTAGGTTGTCAGAAAATGTCAATAGTCACAGCAAATCTTCTGTAAATGATTTTTGAAAGTCTGTTTCACTTTATGTACAGCTGAACAATAACAAGCATAATGCCAACTTCCATTTTGGAAACAAGCTGCAAAGGGAAATCTGTATATGGACACAAACTGCAACCAGTTACGACACAGGAAAATCCTGCACTGGGACTTCTGTGGGGCAGTCTTTGAAGATAATATATCCTTGGCTGGCACAGGCAGGGGAAACCTGGAAAGCTACTGCTACAAGGCTCAAAGGAAGGGAATAAAAAGGGATCGTTTTCTCCCTGACTGTATTTCCTTTATTCATTCATTCCCATTATACACTAGATTTCTTTGCAGTGACTGGGAAAGGCTACTGGAGGGTGGATGCACTTCTCGCGCTGTCCCTTACCCAGCAGGACAGGGCACTGGTCACTGCTGTCACTGTGAACACAGGGTGGGGCTCAGGGGATGCAGAGAGGAGAGCACTACTGAGGAAGCCCTTAAATCAGTATTCTTCTCTTTAAAGAAGACACACAGTGTCAGCCCTCACTTTTAACAAAATAAGAGGCATAAAGGAGGGCAACGATATGCCTCGATTTTCACATTTAGTATTCCCTCTCCACTCCTGGAGAGTTGCCATCATTTTTTAATATTCATTTTCATCTTACAACCTTTCAGCTGAATCTGCTGAGTGGCCTTCCTATGAGTATGTCTATTAGCCCATGATGTTTGGTTTTACTTTGAGCAGGTTTCTTACTTTCCTCAGAGCACTCTGAATGCCACAGTAAATCCTACCATAACCTCATGGGCTGCAGCAGGGCCTTGACTGGCCATCACCATCTGTTCCTCACAGCCATGAGTCAGTGCCTTATCAGAAGCTTTTTATTACTACTATAGACATTTTTGGAATCAGGAGTTGATTTCACATAAAAGTTCTTTTTAGCTCTGCTCCATGTTCTACAAGTGTCACAGGCCAGATTTTTAGGATTAATAGCAGCAACGACTATACAAAAGAAGTTACATTTTTCAGTCCCATCATGCACACTTTTTATGATGTTGAACCTTGGGTACGATAATCACTATGGGCCTTTTCCTGAAGTACTATAAAATACCCTTTCTCTTTCCTAGGACAGTACAGCTTACGAAGCAAGCAGACTGTGGAGGTTACTGGGTGTTTGCTTGGTAAGCACTGTCTCTTTGTTCTTCAATAATATCACAAATGGATTTTTTAAATTGTCAAGTTTTCTTGTATTTTCACAGTATTTTCACAATAAATAAGGGATTTTAAATGAAGTGCCTCTTCACATTAACATCCATCTCAGTCCTTATTAAAAGGGCCTAAAAATGAGAAGTGAGAATAAAAATGCGTATTTTTAACTGACCCAACCCTTTTCTTTTTCAGAATTAACCCAATAGGAATATTTGAGTTTTGAAACTGTTGTCTGAACACAGGCAAAATATTACATGAAAATCTAAAAATTCCCAGGGACAAAAAGCCTGTTTCCTCTCCTACCCAACACTGAGTGCTACAGAGCGCAAATAGGACTTTCACAGATCTGCTGCTTCTGGGAATTCTGCCATCTATTAAGTAAATAAAATCAGTTTCTCCCATTTTTTTACTCATTTTAACCCTAAACCCCAGCAAAGATAGCATTTTGTTCTTTTTTTATGCATTACAAAGGCCAAATTCCATCTGTAATTATTTCTGAAGAAAAGAAATCTGATATTGAGTTACTGAAAGAAACAGAGAACTTTAATATACTGGTTTTAGGTTCCCTATTCAGGGAAAGAAGTGGGCCTTACAAGTCCAGTTCTCACATTCTCAAGCTCGGATTTCCCCAGCAACTCTGAAAAAATATTCATCACTCCAAAGCCCACACAGAACTGGGACTAGAGTTAAATCTCCTACACCCTTACAACTCAAAGGAAAAAAGCATTATTCACAACTTCATGCTGGCTCATTTCAACCTCACACCTGTTCACACCCAGGAACACTGTGGGTCTCACCCAGTACAAGACTTCCATGAAGTTCAGCAAGCTTTGACTGGAGAATTTTGCCACAAAGCCACAACATGTTTGTATTTCTGTGGCTTACGACCAATCCATATCTCTTTGAAACATCTGTTGTTATTTATTTCAGGAAGACCAACAGGCTCCAGGATGTTCTCCACTATTTTGAAATGACTGTTGCTTATTTAGGTTCCCCCAACCCTTCCTTCTGATCACTCTGCTCTGCTTCACTTGGTATTTCTACTGCATTTTCTGCAATCGGGTCTGATCACTTCTGCAGCTGATTCCTATGCCTTCTGCTTTTGCCATGAAACAGTAAACATTTTTATCCTAAATCTCACTGCTGGCCATGCAAAATGCAGTCTGACCACCTGGACTTTTTGTGTTGTCATTTAAATACACAAATGGTATCTGTGCTAAAGTAAGAGGTTATAAAACCTGAGTGCTGCAGTACTTTATCATCTTTCTTTGTTCTATGTTTGAGAACTGCTACTGTATATTGACTTTATTAAAGTTTTGTTTTTTCAAGAGACCAACACAATTATTACAAGTCCAAGTTCCAAAATGGACAGATACAGAACTGAAACTGCCGTATTAAAGGTCCGTAACGATCTTCCCTGGCTCAGCCAAACGGATTGTCATCTGTGTTGATTCAATGCAACTCCTCTGTGCCATTCAATACAATTGATCAGAAGATGCTTTTATAGAGCATTTGGTTATCCTTGAAATTTGGTACCCAGGGATCCTGGAAAATGTCCGCAGCTTGAGCTGTTTTTCAGTGAATACCCTTCTCTACAGCTGACAGTAAAATTGTTCTTTTTCTTATCTAGCTCCTAAAATTCCCCATACGCATTCAGAGAAATTCTGTTTAAGTCTCATTGTCTCATTCTTGATAGCAACATCCACTTGGTAATTTTAATTAAATCTCATGGCTTCAATTATCTGTATACAGACACTGTATCAATTTAAGTTGCTTTCCAGCTTGACTTTTTTTTCCTCCTCCCTGATATTTTATTTTGGTCTCACTCTTCTGTTTGGTCAGCCTTTGAAGCTGGGTCCTTGAGAAAGCTACCAACCACAATTTTTAATTGCTTTTTAAAGCTCATTTTAAGTCAATATTTACAAACGGAGTGAAAACCTCATACGTCAGTACTTAATTTACAATCTTTTCCTTTTTGCTTATAAATCAGCACAACATTTTATGCAACTAATTTAATTTCATATTTTTATTCCTTCTCTGATCAATACTAAATATGAAATTTCCTCTGACTTATATTACAGATTTCCTTATCAACCTTTATATTGTAGACTTGGTTTAGGTCTGTAGCTGCTCTGCATGGTGGATATTAAACAGAAACCTAGATGTTCAATATAATTTTCCATTTACTTATGTGGAAACTTAAGGATGGAACTGGTCTAAACATGGCTGGACAAAATAAAACATTAGCCCCTGTAGACAAGAATTTCTCTCTACAGAAGTCATTCTCCTGGTTTCAGTCTGACTTGTATTTTCTAAATACAATACATAAGATTCCTCACAAAGAAACTGCTTGAGTAAGGAGAGCCCAAACTGACCAAGGAATTTGTTGTTGTCTACCTGGAATGCTAGAATTTTCTATGGAGCTTTAATGATTGTGCAAAGTCATTACAATATTACTGCAGTAACTGTGGTATCAAAGCCAACAGACCAGTGCTATCACAGGCAAACAGCCTCATGAGAGTGACTTAACCTTTGACCAGCAAATTTGATCTGTTATAGGCAATTTGTGTCCCAAGGTACGCAGTGAATGGCTGATGTACACAAAATAAACAAAGACTGAGAAAGACAATAAACTGACAGCCAAGATCAACAAATGCTCTTGGTGTCCCATGAAGCCATTAATACAATACTCTGTCAAACATGCTTTTTTCCAGGCAGGGGCTGGTTCGACATCTCTGAGTGCCTATGTGACCTTGAGAAGATGAGGCACATGTAGTGATGTGACAAGAATATTCTACTGTAAAGAAGCTCCTTTTAGCCCCTAAGCATCTCCTTGTTCCCCTCCCCTGGAGTATTTATAGCATGCAAACACATAAATCCATCACCTCCTCTCCTAATCTTTTGCTGTTCTTTATAATAGAGACAGAAATAGTTAGTCAAAAAAAGAGACGCAGCCTTTTACTTGATATTCTGGAAACTAATTTACAATACTTTCAAAGATTTATGTGCTAACATGAGTTCCATAAAAATACAAGAATAAGGTAACAGGTTAAAATAGCAAAGGTAGAAAATTTTGAGTTTCTACATGTGATGAGTGAATTAAACTCACACACACAATCCTTACAGATAACAAAGACACTTCCCATAGTTACCTAGGTATTTTAATTTTAGCTCCACTGTAGTCTTTTACTGTGGTGTGAACGCATTGTTTTAATAAAGATCTAGAACAAAGAAGACAGAAGCACATATAATACACCTGTAGTCCACTGCTTTATTCTGCTGGATTGAGGCCTTAATGCTCATGTAAATCTAACTATTCACTTATTCTGAACCTTAATCCTCACTTTTTTTCCCCTATTCTAGAGGAGCTGCTTACTTTTATTTTCTTTCTTTTTTTTCCTTCTTTTTAATCTTCTCTAGTGAAAGATCATTTTGTCTGTGCTCCACTTTCAATCCCACACAAGTGCATGGACAGCAGTTTATGGTATAATATAAGTTTTCCACAGCTGATCTAGGGCCAATAGTGATCCTTCTTCCCACTATGACAGGAACATCATCTTTCAATTTCTTTAAACTCTAGCCTAAAACCAAAAAAGATTAAACTCATTCTCTCCAATCTGAATATCCCCACAAGACAGAAGAAGCTGGTATTTAAACCAGAATAAATGTTAAGGATGAACTAAATAAATATACTGTCATTGGAATAATTTTGTTAGCATCTTTTAGACTGCGTAAAATTTGGTGTGTTTCTAATTAGACCACTAGAACACATATTTTGTATGAGTGTGGCTTCCTTCCTCCCCTCCAAGCGTGCCAGAAACATGTAAGTCTTTGTAAAATACTCAAGTATCTCTAAGACACATATTTTAATAGTATTTTCCATGCAGGAGATGCAATAACCCAAAATTCGCTTAATTTCAGCACTGGGGACTAAAGCCGGTTATCCACTCAGAATTAGCAAGCTCGCATTGCCAGATCAGTTTTCCCTACTTACAGGGTAGACCAGACTTCACAGGCAAGTCAACAAACTGTGCAGTTCAGAGAGGGGCAGCACCACAGGATTTAGAGGTTCTCGTAGTGGCCTTAGAGAACAGTGTCAGCATTCATACCACACGTATGTAAATACAACTTCCACTGTGCAATTACTGAAATTAGCAAACGTCTGACATGTAGGAACAGAGCAGCTGACACCACTGCTATAGGCAGAGAGGATTCAAAGCAAATCTATACCTAGAAATTTCTCTTCTTATCTTCCCAAGCCATTTCAGCCCAGAGCTCCTGAAGCTCTGCCTGATCCTGCCTACAGCACCCTCCACTGCTGCAGATGACTGATGGTTTGGGAAGCAACAAATGACAACCAAGCTAAAATAGCCTAAATAGGAATTAATTACAAAAGAGATGAGGCAGAGGTCTTCAGAGATGAAGAGGTACATTAACCTATTGCAGCACTTACAATCATGATAATCTGCCATTTTAAAGGAAAGAAATATTTGCTAATTTCTTTTTGAGTAACTAAGTCACTCACTCTCTGGTGTATCTATGCACACATACAGTCACTAAAATTAATCTGCAGCTGTTTTGTGGAAATTTTTTCTCAGAAGCGGCTGCAGTTTGGTTTTGTGAAATCTTCATCTTGACAAAGATTTATATAAAAACTTGTATTTTACATTGCAGCCTGTATCAAACCAAATGGACCAAAAAAATCAATAACTTAAAAGCTTGTATTGCTAAGAAGACTAACTGAATAAAAGAGAGCTTCCTTGAGAGTCCTTCCTTGCTGTCTGTTAGGGAAGCTGACTGTTTGGGAGGCTGAACAATCCAAGAGCATGCGAATGAAAACAAACACTTCCAAACAGGGAAGAGGATATGGAAAGCGTCTTTGCGTGGGCAGCAGGGGGGGTGGACACAAAAAGGAAAGCTAACTTCTTTGAATTGTTTATTTCCTCAATCTAATTTTAATTAAAACCAGAACATTAGGATGTCTGTTATACTGAGCTACTGTAATACAGATTTCCACATCAGACGATAAAAAGCCAAACGCAAAGATGACAGAGGTAGAGTGCACAGTGCCTGACTCATTACTCACTAGGTTTCTTCGGCTAGAAGGAAAATAGCAAACAACAACGGTGGCCTTCTGTCACCAGAAAATAGCTTTACAATTCTATTTACACATTACTACCAACCAACCTGATGATAATCTGGGGTTAGTGTGGGGCCAGGTACTCACTGCTTTCAAATAAGGGACAATGAATGGCACAGGCATACAGCTCATGACTTCAAACCCAATGCTGGAGTTAAACATTAAAGAGCTATAGCAGACACTTAGTGGCCCATGTATCTTGTACTAAATATACATACAGAATTTTTAACACACAGAGGGGGACAGTTTTTTTCATGTCAGCATTTGGCTAACATTTTATATTTGCCCCAGTTACTTTTTATTCATTCTTTACTGTTTCTTCTCCACAACAACAAAATAGAGCAAAAGTGGAAAGCTGCAAGAACAGAAAAGGAAAAGGGAGAAGACCTATTCATTTTCACCCCTAAAAATTATTCCAAGACCTCTTAAAGAGCAAGATCAAATTCTCTCACATGCACCAGGGCCAAGCCAAGACCCTGGAGATGTCATTTTCACTGAATAAAGGAAGCAAGCAGGGGAAGATTCTTTGAATGTAAATATTTTTTGTGAGGGGAGCACTCGATAGCATAATTAACTTCTATGCTAAATGCCAAACATTACTGTGACCACTGAGAAATCAGAGTGGTTTCCGATCATGACAAGGTGGAGATTAGCAACAACCCACACTGAGGGCAGAGCCCAGACCAAGGAACTCTTCTGGGGTTATTACTCAAGGCTCTGCATAAGCTGGGTGACAACCAGGACAAGAGAGAGCCCAGGGTGCAGAATGGGGTAGAGAGAGGAGGAGAAACTAACAAAAGCAGAAACCTGATGACAAACAAGCATTGTCCAAGATGAAGGGCTGGAGGTGAATGGGACATGGCCAAATGTGGTGCAGAGCAGAAGTTGTAAAGAGCTTTTCTCACTACTGTTGGACAGAGATGGAAAGCAGGAGCTGGGGTAGAAAGGATATAAAGCCTTACTTTGTCATTCATTTGGCCTTGCCATGCACATGGTGGACATTTTGCAGCAGAGGGAACTCCTAGGGAAGTTGAAAGCTGTATAAAACACTTTCTGCCAGGCTCGCTGCAAATGTTGCAGTAGAAGGCAAAGTGCTGCCTTCAAAGGCTGTGAGTGCTCGTGGCTGCTCAAAGCAGGTGACCACAGCGGCCAGGTAACACAGACCGCAGCGGGACGGGAACAGAGCTGGAGCTGGCACGGGCAGGCGCGAGCACTCAGAACCAGGACGTGGCAGCGTGAGCCACAAGACTGATATAATCCGGAAGCAACACGAGTCCAAGCAGAAAGGGAAGAAATTCCTGTGTGGTCACGTCTTCGGCGTGCTGTGCAGTAAGTCAGCAAATTTTAGGCACTGCCCCACTGAGTGGATTTAAGGTTCATGCAAAGATGGCATCCCATATAGGGCTTTTGTGAAAGGGGGAAGATGCTGCTAGTCTTCATGATGACAGAGTAAGGACAAAAAGAGGACTAATCTGCAGAGAAAAAATAGTTTGCCTACATTAAATTTGAAATTAATTTCTTTTTTCTAGCAAGACAACATAAAATCAAGGTAAAAGATAGAAAGCCAGTTATACCTCTGAGGCATTATATTCCAAAAAGTATTTCTGAAGGTGAGAGTCTCTGCAGCTAGGAGGTAGTACAGGGAGGAGAAGGAAACCCCAGCTTGGCACCACATGCAGTAGCAGCAGCAAGAATGGGTATGGGGAGGAAAATCAGTTAGAGAAAGTCACATGAAAGCTTACTACTTCTCATTTTCTTAAGAATAAAACTATTTGCCTGCTACACTGTTACAGGAGTAACCAGACCAGTTTTTAAATGTATTTAATTTTTAACAGGTTTAGCTGAACAATAATAATATACAGCAGGGAAATGTTATTTTCATTTTTTACAAGCACAGAGGATAACTTTTGTCTAAAAACTATGGCTCAGAGCAGCTGAGTTAAACAGACTGATTCCCAAGAAATCAGCAGCAGAGCAGGCATTTGAAACAAAGCCTCTCTCACAGCATCTCCTAAACCTTTGCCTATCTAACCCCAAACCTAAAACTTTTCCTATCTCCTAAACCATCTCTTCTTCATTTTCTTTCAAAAATCCTGTGTGGAAAAAAAGAGGGAAGAAAGAGACAGAGTAGTTCAACGGGTCAGGTTTTTTCTGGAGCTAGCATACTTCATATGCTCTGAAATTGTGAGTACCCCAAAAGGAGCTTTGTTCCTTTTATATGTCAGCAAAACAAAAGGTCAGCCTATTGAAATATTGGTCAGGTCTGACTTTCTTCTATTAATAACAAGTAGAGACACATTTTTTAAAGTAATAGTTAAATAAATGACCACATGTCTGCAATCATTTCGACTTAAAATGTCAACTGGATTTGAGATGCCATGTGCATTTAATCAATGAGCCTGCACTATAATATAAATATTACTTTGGTTTGACTGCGCTGTGTGGCATAAATCATAATTCAGTGGGATGAGTACATTTAATTTTCTCTACAGATGGCTGTTAACGGCAATACCTATTAAACCAGCACCCACCAGCACTGTGTAGTTAAGGAATCTGTCAGGAGTCCCCTTCTGTATCATTTCTCTGTTAATTGCTGTCTATCCCCCTAACCCCCCCATCTACCACGGCCATGTTACAAGAACTACTGATTCAGAAAATCAGCAAAACCCTGTTGTTTCTTTTGGTATCAAGGTAGAACTTATACTCTGCACTGTATTCCTAAGCAAAACATGTATTTATTGGTTAAAATGCAGCACAGGAAGCCTTAATTCTAATTCTTGTGGGCATGACTTTAAACCCTCTAGGACCTTTAGCCATAATGCATCTAGATACTACCTACAGAAATACCCAATGTACCACAATTTATATAGAAAACATGGAATTCAAGTTTTATGCTCAGCTAGATTTTAGGAGGATTTTAGAGCAAGTAACAGCCAACTCTAGTGAATGACGGATGAACACAGTGCTGCACTGTTCAGTATTCCTCAAGAATACACTTTGCTTTCTAGGACACTTCTTGCAGAACACATTTCTTGGGAGATTAGAGATGGACACATAGAAGAAATATGCTACCTCCAGAAAATACTTGGAGTTTACTTTTAGCAGTTGTGGCATGCATAGAGGTCAATATTAAATAGGTGAGTATCCATTTAAGTAGAATTTAATGCACAACGTTAATGCTCACAGACAAAGCACACAGATTTTTTTTTTTTTGCTTAGTAATGACTTGAATAATGATATTTCAACTTGAAGTGAACATGCAAGTATTTCACAAAAAGCATGCTCCTTGCAAACAGTTTGTAATTTTGAGTCCTTTTAAATAGTCAGAGGGAACTTTCTGCTCTGATCTGTTAAGTAAATATAAATCTTGTTATCCAAGTTCAGTAATGAGAGTGAGGGGTCTATTCTTCACTGCACTTGCATACATCTAACGTTAATGAGATTTATGCATGCATATTAAGGGGAGAACAGATGCTTAATTAAACAAATCAGCCTTTAGTAGGCAGTCTGCATGATCATTTTTATACAAAACCCCCTTATTTTCTCTGCTTTAGTCTGACTGTGAATGCAGCCAAGGAGGAATTAATATGGTGGAGGAAAAGAAAAGCCATACATGAAAAATGAAATGTTTGTTTGGTTTTTTTAGTTTAAAGTACTTGACAAATTTGAAGTAGATTAAATTGACTAGATAGATCCTCTCTCTCATGTTCTTACGCTCTTTAAAGGAAAGTGGAGTTTTATTTACTAATTTACCTAAATGAAAAGTGGGAATTTTATTATGCAAAAAGAAATCTCATCTGCCTCATTAACTGATGCTTTCAAATACACATGATCCATCTCAGATAATTTTTCAACTGAGGACAAAAAATAGCTAAAATAACTTTAGCCTAATTAAAACATAATTTGATCTGCTTGTAGGGGCTTTTTATCTATCCATGTCCATATTGATTTCCAGCATCATATACAGATAAATACCTTAAAAAGTTATATACACCGCCTCTTTCCAACAAGTCACATCTTTATTATTTGCTCCTTCTTCATGTATTGCTACCTTTTCTTCTACAACACTCAACTTCTAAGGGCAACAGAGCAGAAAAAAAATCTCTCCACAAGTTATCGTAGTGCCATACTTAATGGAAGTCAATATCTGTATATTATGCTATCTACTCTGCAATACCATTACAGGCTCAACAGTGCTGGTTGTAAAAAGTATCATTCTGAGCACAAGGCCTATAATAGTAGTAATGAAAAAAGGGTCATTTCTGTCTTCCAACTAGAATGAAAAATTAAAATCACTAAGGCACTTAGCTCAAAGGAAAATTGGCAAATTAAAGGGACAAAAAATAAAATATTCATGGCTCATATTGTGAAATGGAAGGTAAATAATTTAAGATGAACTATTATGTGGGAAATTGCACTCTTTCTGAAGAGCAAAAAGCAAATCTAACTAATACACACATACATATTCCTGCTTCCTGGGCTTGCAGTTATATGTGTATGCACACAAATATGCAAGTCATGGTTGATGTGCAATACTGCTGGGGGATAGACATTTTCTCACCTATACCAATTTTTAAAATATTTTCTAATGAAACAGTCAAGTTGACAAGCACTGCTTTATATGAAGAAGGTTGGTTGTTTTTTTCCTTCCTGAGTCCAGCCTAGAAATGAAGACTGAATGAGAGAGTGCTCTCCCACTGCGCTCCAGTTCAGCACAACTCTTACTCTGAGTCACCAATTACATACTTGCTCTTAGATTTTTATACCACAAAAAAAAATTATGACTTCAGCCTCCTGGTCTCTGCCTGGGGGAGTTACCTATTAAAATGCCATTGGTGTGGCTGCAGTCCATTAGCTATCTTACCTTCGTATCCATAAAACTGAAAGGGCTGCCCAGAATTTTTACAATTACTATCTGGAAAAGGTAGAGAAAGCCATAGACTTATGTTTATTATACTCCAGCACTGTAACAACTGCTATGGGATTGGGATACAGAACTGCACTGCATGGCAGAGGTCACATTTCCCTGGTGATTTAAAGGTTCAGTCTTCTGCCAACTTAATTTAGAAACACAAAGCCTACCTTTGTTAGAAGAGAATATTTTGATAGTTTTTCAAAGCATGGCAAATCAATAACGATAGACCACAAATTTAAAATCTGGAGTTCATCACCTAGCTAACTGAGGAATAATTTTTAAATTTACTTTATTAACCTCTTGGTTAGATCAGTTTTGCATTCGCAGTCCTAAGTGATAATACATTTTGCATTAATGCTCAGCATCAGGGATTTGTAACACCTTGCACCAATGGGTTAATTAACCCTTCCAAACAGCCTACAGAGCCCTCCTCAAAAAGCTTTTGACAGTTCTAAAAAATGACATTACACACTACCTTTTTTCAAAGGCACAAATACGCTGTTTCACTACAGTGTTTCTCCTGAAAATACTGAACACCTTCAAAAAAAAGGTACAGAGAAGCTCATTTGAGGTCCAGCAGTCTTCTAAGACTCACAGTGCCCTGAAAGAATCAGTCAGCTCAATGTGAGAAAAGGGATGAGCCAAGAATCAAATGTGGCACTGTGAAATCTTGCTGCTCTTACGTATCTGCACAGAAGTCGGTATTATTTCTGCTCTGAAAAAGATTTGGTGTAGATGCTAGACACTAGCCTTTTCCTGAGACTGAAGTATACATTTAGTCACAGCTCCAGTAATGAAAGTATTTAATGTAGTTGTTTTCTTGATACATAGTATCAATTTACCTGTCTGTCATCCAGTGGTGGGCTATTAGTGAATAATGACAGCACGATGTGCCAGAAAACATCAAAAAGTAAAATATAATGCTCCTTGGCCAGTGTTACACAAAACCAATTAAGAGTCAACTTTTGTTGTTCTTTGGACAGCACATACACACCTTCAGAACTAAGGCAGGCAATATATGGATCAGAACCAAACAAGGAAACAAAACACTGTGCAGTCAGCACCACAGTGAAATAGTACTTTGGATTATAGAGACTTTACCCAGTGTCATCTGCATTTCAAACCTCCAGTACATTAACCTACTTTGCCCAAATGCCACAGTCGTTAATATGCTGCAGCCAAGAGTTCCAGTTAATACTGAGTGGAAAAAACAGGACTTTTTAAAAAAACAATGATTACAAAAATAAAAGCATGATTTCTTGATGGTCTCCCTGAATTGCAGTCACCTAAATAAAGCTTCAATCAAGGAAAAGCTTAGCAGGAAAGCAATCATTCTTCTTTTTGTATGTGTAAAAAAAGACCAGGAACTACAAGTAAATAGCAGCTGAGCAACAGATGAGGCACTAAGTGAAATCTGTTAGCAACTGCTAACAGCTTTGCTATTTTCTGTTGTTAAATTAAAAAAAAAAAAAGGCAAAAAACCAATGCAGTAGCAATCCCAATATGTTCAAAAATCTCAGATGCAAAAGACTAAAGCTCAACAATTCTTGTACTACAGCTGAATATCTGGATTTGGTTTTAATATCTTGAAATGCTTTATTATTGATTATAAAGCAGAAACCAGCCAATTCACATGGCCATTATCAAGGCAAAACTTGTTACAGCTGTATGTGTGACCCAGCAAGCATAGCACAAAAATCCCACCATAGACAAGTGGAACTGTTCCAGAAGCTGTTTTAGCCTCAAATTCTACTTTCTTTTGTCCTTTACACCTGACCCACGTCATTCACGAGAAAACGCGTGTGTCTTAACTAGCACTGAGCTTTCTGGCAAGAGCTCTCTTTTTCATTGTCCTTCTGGTCCTGGAGCTTTCACCACAGATGCTCAATCCCTACTTATCTCAAGCCAGTTTTGACACGGGTTCAGCAAGTCTGTTTTTCTGCTTGGATGCATCTCACAGCACAGCAGAACCATGCAGGCACAGCTGAAATAGCTCTGAACAAAGCTGCCCACGAACTACAAAGAGTATGAACATACCAGAGCGGGGGTTCCAGCTCCTGGTAGGATCAGTCACATGGCTGCAGTCACCAGACCAGATGAAAAAATTTATGACATCGCCTGGTCCCAGGAATATAATTCCTCTTCTCACTCCTGCCACTTGCTTTCATAACTTCTTTTCCCTTGGCTTTATCTCTCCTAACAAGGGCTCTCTGTTCCTTGCTCCTCCATTTGGTGGTCTTACTCATGGAGGATCAGAGCAGAACCACCACCGTACCTACAAAAGGCACAGACTTCCTTCTCCATTAAGCTTTCTGCTCCACTACAATGTTTACATTTCTAATGCCCTCCATGTGGCAGGTTCCCTTTCCAATTTAAATTCATCACATCAAAAACTGGGCTCATCTCAGTTTCTAAATACTTCTCTCTACTTCTTTCTCTTCAGATACCAAGAATTAGTAGCCACCTTGCCCGATGCAGAAGCTCACAACTTTCATCATCTTAAACTTCTCTCTTTCCTTCCACAGATGTTCTACCAATAAAACATGCCAGTTTCATTCCTACAATGTCATAAGTAAATCTGGATGTTTCTTTCCATCCATGTTGCTAAAATACTTATTATTCAAACCTCCTCCCCATCCCTCCAGACACTCCTCACCCTTCACACCAGTACAAGATTTCAGTTTGAAGAAATAACTTTTGAATCTAATATTTAGTTGGTATTTGACCTGTTCTAAATTCCACTACTAGTTCCCTATTATTTCTTTTAAAAACATTCAGATCAATTGGTTTTGTTTTTCATGTCATATGCAGTAGGAAAAAGTACCAGCCTGGATTTGCTCATCTTGCCCAGGACACACGGTCCCCAATTCTTTTGTAAACTCACACTGGTTGCTCTTGTTCAATCTCTGCTTTACAGGTCTGCACCTTTCTTTCACTTCTATCACGGCTAGGATTCCCTAGGACTCTCAGCTTTTCAGGAAGGAATTTCTCTTCAAGTTTTATAAATTCTGGAAAGAAATACCAACAAGGACGCAGAACCTCTCAAAACCTCCCAGCTGAACTGTTAGTTGTTACCTACTTCTCCTTCTTCTCTGTTTATTACAATGTGTTGCTTCCATCTTTGTTTTGTAGAGATTTTCAATGGTGTGGGACAGAAATTCCCATTCTGTGCTGCCATACAGGTATGTATCATTAACAATTACTCTCAGCTGGAAAGACTATCTAATCTAAACCAAAGACAGACTTATGGAAAGAGCAGATGTATAAACCTGTGTACTACCAAAATGTGGAATATATTCTGAAAAAGAGAATCACTACAAATGGTAACCTACCGTTCCCAGCTTTGCATATTGACCATTATCAGAGCTTCTGTCAACTACAGAATATAGTTGTTTCTGTAGCAATAGCTTGTTTCAGATTCTGATGTCATCCCCTGTTCTTTCTGGCTCAGATATCATACCCCTGTGAGACTTTACAATTCAAAGTTTGAATCTGCTATGTATCTTTGATATGTGAAACAGTACTTATCCTTTTGCCATACCTCTGTGCCACTCCCCTCCTCTTTCCTACTCATGCCAAAGAGCTAAAAAGAATGAAAATAGATATAAAGCTTAAGATAAGAGTTTTTGAAGTCACCTTCCTAATTATTCAGTTTTTGACTACTGTTCCATGTTAAGTCCTATTTCTTTAAACAGTAGGAACACAAATGCACATGCAATGCACAGGTGTGTGTACACACCTCCTCTGTTCCTGAGGAGTCCCATTTGAAAGCAGACTGGTATAGCCAGGTACCTTCATCTTCTGAACACTAACAACTGTTGAAATCATGCAAATCCAGCACACAGGCATGCCTGTATATTTTTGACAATATCTCCGCAGCGTTCAAAAGTTGATAGGACAATTGCTGATACGTGGAAGAAAGTCAGCCAAAACCTTCCATGCTAATATAACACAAGTAATTTTACTCTAGAGGACGTAGCAACAGAGTTGTTAAGGCCAGTTCATACATTATACATCCTAATGAAGACCATAATCAGTGAATGATCTTGCAGCTGAATTTCTTAGATTACTAGTTAAATGTATCCTTGTCTAAGTAATGATTGTTGCTTTCATATATGTCTTGTCTACAACATAGCATGACAAGAAACACCAATAGCCTCCTAAAGCTAACGTTAAGTGTTCAGTGGCATAATTAACCACATGGTCCTTCAGTTTAGTCTCCTCCAGGCGACCAAAAAATTTCATCACATACCCCATATCAAATGCAAAGAGCTACTTAAACAGAAACACTTAAATCCTCAATAGACACAACAGGTACCAGAAGGAAGGGTTACAGCAACCAGAGTGCCTACAGCACCAAAGGTTTCAGCAAGAGCAAGGAAACAGCCTGAAGAACTCTGATGACTCCAGAGCATACTTGCATGCTGGGCAGGGAGGACAGTGAGCTTTTGTTCACTGCAGGCAATGGCTGATGCCACGAAGCAAAGATTTTATGATAGGTAGTGGTTTTCAGCAACTGCAAATGTTAGTAGGCCTTTCACAGTAACACAAGGAATTCTGCTCTCCCCGCAGCTTGTGAAGGAAGCAGACAAGCAAGGGAAGAGAAGGTCTGAGTGTGGGAGCAGGACTTGTATTACTCAGAAACACTCCCCACAAATCCTTCCCCACCAATATATGCTTGTTTTGAGCCTGAAACCTTGAATCTTTTCTGACATATGGGAATGCATTTCAAAGGCACAAAAAGACATTTTGTCTGCCAAATGTCTTCTGCCACAGTTACAAGTTTGGTGTAAAAGTATAAACTGCTTTCTTTTTCAATAACATAAACATTATTTGAGTCCAAGTGAAATAATTTTTCCACTATTTTATGAGAGCATCAGTTGTTTCCTATCTTATAACGAGAACGGGTGGCTGTTTTGCTTTGTAAAATGCCATACCTCAACATGACACCAAAGCCTTTCTTCTTTTTCTTTTCTGGATCTTCATTTTCTTCCTTCCTTTTCTTCTCTTTGATTTTAGATTTGCCCTTTTTCTTCTCTTTCTCCCTATTCTTTTTGTCTTTTTTCACTTTGATTTCTGCATCTTCTATTTCAGGGTTCCCTGGAGGGGCAGATTCTGCATTTTGAGCTTCTTGACCACAGTGAGAACTCTTATCAGAGCCACCATCTGCACAGAATGAAAAAGAAGCAGTGAGGATGGCTACGGGCCACTGAAATTCAAACATGTGAAATACAGCAAGAGTGTCTACAAAGAGCTCAAATGACTCACAACACTTACTCATTTAATTGAATAATTTAAAAAGCAGACTAAACAGATTTAGTGGATTCAAACAGATTTCTATTGTAAATTAAACACAGAATTATTTTTATGAATTGTTTTCTAGTTATTGTTCCTGATATAAAAATCCTGACACAGTAAAGCACTATTCTATTTGAAATCTAGCTTATTAACCTGCATCAGCTCAAGAAAACCACGTGCTGGGTTTCAAACACTGAGAACATACTTCAACAAGAGACTGTGGTGACTGACATAACCAACCTATGTAACAAAATGACTTCATTCACTCCCTGGAATCTTTCTATTTTAGTGGCTGAACAAGAAATAGATAAAATGTTCTGTCTGGCTGGAAAAGAGCTGTGTTCTTTCAATTTGGGGGGCTCAGGATCCAAGCACAGTTTTACACTCCATACTAAAGGAGATGTATTTCCAGACTGGGGTCTATAAAACCCATAGTGACAGAACAAGCAGCAGGGTGCTATCAATACACTCTGCCTTATCTACAACATGAAACAAATTTCCTGGCTGGAAAACGGGGAATTGTAAAACAAGAGAGATAATTTTTAATGTAATCTGAAGAAAGCAGCTGCTTCTTGGAAGTTGAAAACTGTAATTATTTAAGGATTGAGTTCTAAATCCTCCAACCCACCCCTGCCCCAAAGGAGATCAGTGAAAGACTTTACATTAAACCCAGTCAAGGTTGGATGGGGTACTACAAAGACAGCTCTATTCAGTGGAAGATGTGAACAGCTTTCAAAATGTGATCAACTTCAATTGGACTAAATCACTTGCTCATGGTGCTCTATTGAGCTGGCCCTCAGCAGTGCAAAGTGAAGGTGGCTCCCTCAGTCAGTGCCATCAGTGACATACCCTCTTCTCCATCCTCAGGTCCATCGTAAGACTTGTCAATGGCAGCTCGGAAACTCTCGTTACATCCCCGACCCCGCACCACATGAGGCCTGGGTCTGTGAAAAGGGAGTTCATTCTTCCTTACTTCAGCCACAGCAGTCTGAAGACTCTCAAGAGAACTGGACTTCTTTAATCCCAGAGTAGGACCAAAATCTTTGCCAGAAGAGTCTGGAAAACAAATGGTTAAGTTTTTATACCAAAAACCACACACAGAAATTAAACTAGTCAGATACATTTAATTGTGTATTTTATTACTTGGGGCCTTTGAAATCGTATGCAATCAATGTAATTTGTTCTAAAAATAACATCAAGTTAAACCTAGTTCAGCAGATATCCCCATTCAAACTTGGAGGGAATGGCACATAACTTACAGATCTGACAAAGTGATGGGCAATAGCTGGCTCGCTCTGTGCCACTGTAAAGCCCACAGCAGTGATGAGAATGAGGCTGCTTCTTCCACCTTTGCCAGTGATGTCCAACTGGACATTGCTAACAGTCTCAAGGAGAGCGTTATCTTTAGACTCACAAAAACAAATACTGCTACACAACAAGTGTTTTGCTCTTTAGAAGGAGACAGGTTGTATAAATGACTGATACTTTCCAACACATTTCTCCAGAGAGAAGATACACTATTAGTTCTCTCTAAGTTTTATCCAACCTTTTTCTTCAAGCTGAAACTGGTGCTATGATACCAACATGCACAGCAGCTTTTCCAAAGCAAAGTACAGGTTATCATATATGGTGTTGCTGTTGCTGCCTTGTTCCCTGATTACAGGCATAAGAAAGCACTTCATAGAAAAATAGAGAAAATACTGAGTCTGCCGAACCTTCTTTCTCTTTGAATGCTTGACTCTATGACCTTAGAAAGGCTTTATTTTGTGGCAGCATTTGTGTTAATTAGTATTAATAACATGATAGCGGAATAGGTAAAGAACTAAATTCAATGAATAGATGCACTCCAATCAATGAAGAAATTCACAGCTTAATTTAAAAGCCTTTGTAGCCTCTACTTAGCTTTTATATGGCAGAACAGTAAATGTGTCATAGAAACACTGAGGAAGAGACTTTGCCTTGCAACATGCCTTCTGTCTTTGAGAACTCAAGTGCTTTTGCTTTCAACTTTTAAGTAGTACTAACACAAGCAAAAGGAGAACATAATAGAAGCCCTTCACCTACATGTCCATACTGTCATGCCTGAAGGGATTAAAGGGTCACAGAAAAGACAGATATGTTAGTATGATACGCTTGATTTTAGCAATACTAGAGTGCCAGTAGTTCTGAACAGCATGTTCAGCGAATTCTTAAAAGCAAAAAAGCTGAGAATTGGCACCAAATAGAGACTTGTCAGTAGTGCCTACATAAAGCAATTTACACTTCCATTACCTGCAGACTGATATGTAGCTGAAAACAAGTGGGGGATTGGAGGTGTGTGTGGAGACAAACAGGTTTAAGGGAAGCCTGGCTGCTGCATCACACAGTGCAACCTTCTTCTGCCATTCTGGAGACTACCATTATTGACAAAGTAGCAAGTACTAAAACAGAGTTAGAGGAATGACCTGCACAGAACATAAAGATGCTTAAAATCACTAAAAACTTGTGCATCAGTACGAGGCACTGTGGTGCCTATCACAGGCTGAGAAGGAGAAAAAACAAGGGAAACATAAGGGTGTGAAAAAAGGCCAAGTGAAAGGCACTGATCAGCAGAGAGAAAGCTCTGTCAAGTTTCAGGCAGCAGCCAGCCTTGGTGGGCTGTTTGGGAGGACACAGGGCACGGCAGCCCATGGGCCCTGGGCAACCCAGTGCTCAGCCAGGCTGGGCTGCAAATCAAGGACTGCCCGGGGAGGAGGGCAAAGGCTGCCAGGGGCTGCAGTGAAGGTGGCACACTGTGAGCCGAGCCTCCAGGGAGGAGCATCCACCGGGAATGGCTTCAAGGTGACTGCACAGCCTGCAAGGAAGTGCTGGGTACGTCCCTGCCTCCAGCGGGAGGGGGGCCATGTGGGCCAGGGCTGACTCCAGACTGCTGCTACAGCTGCCTGGACGGCCAAGAAAGTACAGAAGTGTTCACACACGCATCCCAGTGCAAGCCGTATTACACTCCATTACTGCCCTAAGCTCCATTACCTGAAAAAAAAAGTCTCAAGTTAAATGCTGGTTACAGCCTGTTTTATATAAAGCTCAGCCAGTTACTCAGACTAGAAGACTGCAGTGAATGAAGGCCATTTCTAAGAAAATCCAAGTCAACACCTGAAGCTTGCAGTGACGCACTAACATGTCCCATGTAACAGCAAGCTGTGTGCTCAGCCTCCCCACACACACTGTGACTCAGTCCTCAGACACCCAGGCACACTATGAGGTGTCCTCATTTATTCAAAAACTTACTGAGAACCCTTACTCACAGACTGGTATTGAGCATTCAGCTGACCCGTTCCAAGACTGTAATAATTTAGTATGAAATTTCACTAGCAACAGTGAGAACTTCGTATTTTTTTACAATTCAGCTTTTATTCCTTTTTTTTCCCTTTCACTGTAGAGCTGCAGTAATCACATATTAGAGCACAGCTAAAGATACAGGAGCTAAAAAGCTTCCCTAAGCAGGGAGACCTGTCCCCTTGCTTTCTGAGCCAGCATCTATTACTGGATGCTTTCCAGAGAAATGCACAAGACTCCATAATGGACAAGGACCGCATCCCAAACTGGGAAATTTCCTTCCTCCACCCACCCCAGTACCTTTTTCATTTCTGCAGACCTTTAGAACTGCTGTAAGCCTGACAACACGATTATTCATCTCATGGGCAAAAAAACCCAAAACCCCAAACCAACAAATAAACAACAAAAACCCTCTCTTATCTTCTACAAGTTATTAACAAGCATTTCTGGGGATACATGATGTGTATTTATATCTAGCCTTACCTGGATTTTTAATACAAAAACATAGTTTGGCAATAAGAAATTCAATTGCTCACTCTGTTAAAACATTACTTTTTATGGATTTTAAATTCTTGAGCTCATCTTTTACTGCTTCTTGTAGTACAATGATAAAAAGCCAACCGAAGCTTCTACTTTATTGTTTTTATAAATGGTGAATTACTTTATACACCTCTCTGAATTTATAAGAGAAAACAACAACTGACATCACTATCTGCCTAGACTGGCTGAAACCAAATTGCTGGTTCTTAGATGTTATCTGTAACTGATCATCCTTTAGCTGAAAGACGGTGTTACACATACCTTAATTTTCTGCTCAATGCCAACACCGCTAATACAGAATTTTTAATTCTTAATGTACCAGTAAAAGTAAACCTGCTTTCTGTTCTTTTATTACTATTATTATTAGTCAGGTCTTCCCAAGATTATCTTTTTCCCACATCTGCACATTTCTTTCTTTTTTTTATAGCCCAGCTGAATGAAATAGGCCAAAAGCAAGATGTCAGTCATGAAAATCAAAGGGAAACAAATGACACAGCATTGTGGGCAATGCAAGCCACCCTAAAGGCACATGGAGAGGGAGTCATGAAGAGAAGCCATGAATCACTGCCACTCTATATGAAATACAACTCCCAAGACACCCTAAAGAGTAAACATTTTATATATTTATCATTAACTTTATTTTTTAGATAATGTTTCTTCTTGAAAACCAAAACTACAGGAATATACCTAAAGGAGAATATTCAGAGGAACACATTTATGTGAGCTAGACTAACTTATTATGTACATTTTGAAAGACACAGTGAAGTTAAAAAAAAAGCTATAAAGGAAAAAAGAAGGGAAAGCATCACTGAGACTGAGAAAATACAATAAACACAAAGTTGTAACAAATTACAAATAATTTGATTCTGCTTTTACCAGTGCCCTAAACACACACAGTCCTGGTTCCTGGTGCATTGCACATGGTGAAGGTTCATGTGGTACTAGGGAAGAGAAAATGGCTATGAAAACAATGAGTGTTCTAGCCTGTGGATGCTGGGGTGCTGGAGAGAGCATGGGACTAATTTTAGCAGGCAAACAACTGTTTAAGCACGAAGCACTGGGCTTCTTTAGTGGTAGGACTCAGAGTGAGATATGCCAACAGCTTCCAAGGAAGCAGGTACCGCTCAGTGCCTGCTCTGCTTCGGACACACACCTCGAGTACCATTCATGATGTTCACCTTGGGCTCACTGAACTCAGGCCTACCCAACCTAACTGATCCAACTGCTCACTCTACAAGATTGCAACATCATATGGTGACTTAAATTACTTCATGTTCCATTCTTTCTTAATCATTTGTTTAATGTACTTTCATTTATTTCTGGTAGGATTCACAGTATGCACAACTACAAAGGGTTTTTTCCTCTCACTTCAATTTTTATATTCAGATACTTCTTCAATCATCCACCAATTCAATGCAGAGAATGATTTAGGAAGGAGGAATCTGAAAGTCATTACATCTTTGAGCTTGTGATTTTCAAATGAAGAGCTTTAATATAACATTTCTGTAGGATAGTCTTAGATCACACCGCAGCTTTTTCTTCAACACTAATTTATACAGGTGGCATAGAAAAGATTAAGGGCTTGATAAAAAGCAAGAGAATAATCACTATCTTGCACTTACATATTAAAGACAAGATATATAGTTTTGCTCATTTAATACCTCAATCCAAGCATTCCAAATTATAAGCAGAAATACTGAACACAGAACAACCCCCCAACTGACAGAAAATAAAATCTAATAAAGAGAAATCAAAGAATAGAAGAATTTAACATGTTCTCTGATTGTAAGAGAGCTACAGTCTTCAGATTTACAGGTATTTCAATCTATTTTACTATATATAATGATTGCAATTTAGCCGCATTTGCACAAACTACAATTTCAGCTATGAATAATGGCAGCTCACAATTTGGGGCCCAGAAGGTATGCTGAGCTTTAGCCAGCTGAAAAGGAAATGCTTGGAATAAGGTAGCCATTATGCAAGAAGTGAAAATACACTACTGTAATCTTAGAAACATATGCTGGTGTCGCTGTTTTCTACAGTCTTATCACTAACAAACAACAACACTGCAATGAAACGTGCTAATGCTTCAAAAAGAATATGTATGGCATTAAACATCTCAAAAATGCTAACAAGTTTCCCAGTGCAACAATATTAAAGCTAAGAACTAGAAGCAAAGGCAGAGGTTCAAGCAAAAGCCTCACGTGCACTTCCCAGGTTGGTGCTGAATGTCAGACAAAATGCAGCCAAGCCTGTCTTTGCATAAAACCCCACTGATCTTATCTGCTGAAAATTATTTCAGTTATTTCAATTAGTTTTCTTCATTTGGTTACAAAAGCTCTCACATAACCTTCCACTTCACAGTAGAGCTCTGCATCCAGTTAAGTTTTCCTAGGCACCTGAATGCCTCCTTCTCCAGCAGATTAAGTGTTCTACCTTTAGTTGGTGCAAACTGAAGCACTTGCCCTCCAAACAGGTCCCAATATAAATCAAGCTACTTATCTTGTACAAAGCAGGAGCTTTCTCCTCAAGGATATTTATGTATAAACTGACTTTAGCTGTTACAACCTGCTAGAGGAAAACTGCAATAGAAGAAGCAATGCAGACAGGAAAAAGTCCAGTTTTTGGAAAACAGGATTCTCCAGTGGTTTCAGGCACCTTGTAAATTGATCGGTCTGGAACTGAGTAGCAGCAAAAAAATTCCAGTGCCCTGTGATTGCTTTATTTCTACTTCCACACCCGCCCTCTGAAAAGGTCAAGCATTTAAATCCAGCTTTAAAAGATGGGGAAATGTGACACTTTCTGGGACTAATTGATATAAATTATGCTTCTCAAACTAAACCAACATTTTCGTTCCTAGGCCAAAGTTTAACATGAAGCAAAGAGTCCCTGCACTAATATTTAAACAAAGTCACTTCTGACAGTATGAGGCTAACATCTAGAGTGTTACCTTTGATCTGTGGGACAGATGGGGAAACTTCTTCAGTACCAAAACAGAAGAAAGCAAGCCAAAACTTACATTAAGTTCATGGTTATGATCTATTTTGTTAAGCCTTAAGCCTACTTTGAAATAAGTTGCTAAATTATTACTCAATCTTAGTCATCAAGCCTGAAATCATATTTTTAAAAATTACTGATTTAAATCAGAAGCAACAAATTAGAAGGATGCAAGAAGTTCATATTAAGCTTTGTGTTTATTTCACTGATTCAAAGCTTTTTTGAGTTCTTTACACGTGAATGCAGAAAGAAACTCATAACCATCATGTTCATAATTCAAAGAGTGGTATGTCATTTTTATGCATCAACGTTTGGCCTGGGCATATTTCTATAAATACTTACATAAGCTGTATGTTAAAGATAGCTTTAAGTGTTGTTTGGTGATTCATTTAGGCTACTGAAACAAGGAAGAGTATTATTGCAAAAAAAAAAGCCAAGGCAGTTAAGGAAAATACATTTCAATATCAGCAATTTAACTTGCAATTAAAAAAAATCTTCCTTATCTGTGAACCTTAAGAAAAGAGAGATTTTTAATAAAATAACCAGGAAAACGATACCTTTTGCTAGTAATGGCATTGGTTTTGTACACCTGCCCACACTTTGATCAGTGAATCCTACATGCCTGAGATATTTATGAGCTCTTTTTATTGCTAACCCCGCTACTACCAAGCTGCCCAACAGCCGCTCTAATTTAAGATGCTCTAAATATTGTTGCCATGGGTGACACATGAACACGGAGTAAGGCAAAGCTCTGCTAATAAAAAGGCTTTCACAGCATTTCAGTCCTTGCTCATAAGTAAAGTTAAAATTTATGGCTTTTAAAATACTGGATCTGAGAGAGGTCAGGTTAAATGGCTGCTAGTAATAAAAGGAATCAATATGCCACAGTGTGTGAAGCAGCCAGCAAACTAAATAAACACTTCATCCAAATCCACTTGGCCCTGAATTAAAAGAACATAAAATACTGTATTTATTTTGTTTGCCCTCCACCAGCCTGTAGTTTGCATCACTACATCCGCTAGAATTCTACACAGAGCAAGCAACAAGCTTATGTGGGCCAAATAGCAATTAAACTGTGTGTCAAGGCTAGGAGCAATTAACTGGGCATTAACCTTATCAGGGAACCACTTCTGGATTAGGCAGCTACAAACAGGCAAACATCTCAGTCTGGGAAGATTCTGCAACATGTATTTACAAAAGCTTCAGAGGAATCAGACTTTCTGTCTCAGGCCCATACAGAGTAAATGAGCCATTTCCAGTAATAACCCTTAATTCGTAAACCCTGAACAAAACCAGAATCACCTTTTCCAGTGATTAGTGTGTCCTATTAGCATAGGAATGCAAAACAATTTGTTCCTTACAGCACTTTAAAATAAAGCAGACGAAAAGAAGTAGTGAACTTGCATCTTTCACTCCTAATCTACATTTGGTTTGGTTTATAGATTGACTTCCACGAGAACTTATGAAAATCTGTTTTCTTCTGTTTATCTATTTGTATTTCAAAGGAAAGTGCATAGGTTAATTTTCAGTTTAAGAAATTAATGCATGTTTTGCTTGAAGTTGCCAGCAGATAACCTCCAAAGAAGGTAGACATACACCTGTAATCAATCTATTTACACACAAACACAAAGGCCATTCACAAAGTCATGCGTATTTTTGAAATTGCTTTGTTTATGAGTTTAATAATATTTGTCCTGAAACAGTTTTGAAAAGTTCATTTCAAAGATCCAACTCTTAAATGGGAATACGCAGAATTTGGTCAAACCTACTATTAACTAAGAGAAAGAGTTATCCGGCATGGCTCAGACTCAAAATCCCTGCAGAATTTGAAAGGATTATGAAGGTTTTCAGGAAAAGTCTTCAGCAAAGGTTCCTTTTTATTTCCTTTATTATTGAAATTTTTAAGATCATTTGAATGCTTATAAAGTTGATAGCAGTATTTTATTACAGATTCCTCAAAGCTGAATCCATCGTTGTGGTGATATTGGGACTTTAACCAAGCTCTATTTTACATGCTTCAACTTTTTTCTCTTTTTTTCCCTTTAAACTATCCTCTGTACTGAAACTTCTTCACTTGCTCTCACTGCAGAGATGAAGATTGCTTTTAGAAAAACAAAAAAACTTCAAAGAACACAACTCCCTCTTGCCATGTGAGAATAACTGAGAAGTGGGAAAAATTCTTCCATCTGGGTAATAATTTTTTCCCTTCTATTCACCAATAACTCAAAAGAGACTGAAAGGAAACCTTTCAAGCTTTGCGTGCAAGTAGGCTGTGAACCAGATCCTTCACTGCAACTTTTAGGGAAGGAAAGCTCGATTTTCACATCTACATTTCATGTTCTTCTAACATTAGTTGGATCTGGGTAAACTTGTATTTTCAAGGCTTTCTTCCACAAAAAGGAATCCTTAGGAAAACCAAGTCCACAGACCTAACGGCAAGGAAGTTTTCCTCTAAAGAGCTCTAGCAATGGATTTTGCTAAGCTGTTCTGTGGTGTGCAAAGATAGAGACTCACACCCAGTAACATCTGGCTGTGCTCTGAGTTTTTAACAGACATGAGTCACAACTGGATTACAATATTACACTCCCAACCTTGCTTAAAAAAACCCCAAGCCAACAAAATACTACTTCAGCTACACTGGTTAACTCTGAGGCCTAGTCTATGCAATTTACTGCATTACACTTTACATATGTTTCAGCATCTGCAAGAGGTTTGCAGCTCCCTTGCTAGGTATGTCATGATGTGTCATTTTAATGGAAAGGCTGTATTTAAAAAAAACACTGGCAGGGATGAAAGATACCCTAAATAAAGACCATTTCATAAATCTGTGTTTTTTGAAAACTTGTTACAATCTTAGCTGTTTAACAAATGTGCATCTAGCCTTGAATATCCCCCATGGAAAAGGGAACCTCCCCTGATCTCTGAGTTTAGTTTTTCCTGCAGCAGATTTCAGTATTCTCAAGATGGTATGCTTTTAATTACCAAGTTATGTATTTAGGATCTTTTCAATATTCAGTTCTGCATTGGTACAATGTGTTTAAATAGCAAATTAGAAAAGCTAATAGAATTGCTTCATGGAACAACTTAGAATAGGATTTAAACAGCAAATGAATACAAACTTTTCTTACCCATTTTTCTCACCTGTGTACAAATGACATTACTCTGTTCCCTTTCACCAGCCCAAGAAATGGAGAGTAGTACATGCACACACACTTAACATGGTACCAGATCGCAGAAACGTGGTGTCAAAACAGAAGAAGGGTCATTCCAATTCTTCTTGGTGATGCCCCTTATCACCCAATGGGGACATTTCTGGAGAAATTACTCAACTTCCTATCCTAAATTATGATCAAAAATTCCAAATGCCTTCAGGATGGTAAGCAGCAGCCACAGTGATACTTCAACCAGGACAGCTTGGTTAAGCACAGTCAAATGACATTTTAAAACAGACAAACCCAAGATGGAATATCTTAGAAAAATAAAGGTTTCCTCTAAGATGAGACTCAATATTACCAGAAAACACATCATTCTGCTCAGTGATCCCATACACTCTTGAAGCATGAACCAGAGTCTAGCTACGAGTAGATCAGGATAATCCAGGCCTTGGATAACCAGATGCTTGATCAACAGTGTCAGAAAACTGATAAAATACCATGGATCAGGTGCAAAACTCAGTGCCCAGTTTCATCTACTTCAGCTACTTGGTGGTTGGATCATTGGACGAAATTTTAAAATCTGGTATTACAAAGGCAACTTTTCTACAGAAACAGACAGGTTTTTCAAATAGACAGCAATCCAATCAAAGTACATCAGTTCAGTGAAATATCCTAAATTAACACAGAACTCTAATCTTTGTGCACAACAGTTGACAGCAACTGCAATTTTCAAGAACCTTAATCCAAGATCGAGGCCTAAGTGTGCTCAAGAGTCTCCAGAGGCAGGTTAATTTTCAGTCTGGTTCAAGCCTGGTGACCAAATTGTCAACTGGAGTAAATGAACACTTTTCCACTGTCTGCCAGCTGATACCACCTGTATCTGTCTTTTGATCATGTACTCTGCAAGCGCCACACTTTGGCATTACATCCCTGCCCACAGAGAGGCAGGCAACAGTAACTCATTTTACACAAGTTACAGCAAGAGTGTCAGATGCTAATGTGTTCAGCCTGTAGTGGATTCAAAGTAGTGAACTGCAGATTAAAAAAAGCTTTGTTATTTTAGCAATCCAGAAAGCCATCCTCAGCTACACCCGTGTCTTGCTAAAAGAGTAAGAAGAAACAAATGGGTTCACGTGGCTTTAAAGAGGAACCTGTCCACTCTTTGAAAGCACTGTTTTCACTTAGTTCAAGGAATCAAATGTCTGGAAAGAAGTAATAGCTTTAGAAGTATAAAGAGCACAAAGATGCATCATCATAGATTATCAGCAGTTTTGAAATACTACTTCATGCCTTAAACACGTCATCATGTGAACTTTCTGAGGCAAGAGCATCTCTGCCAACTGTAGTTCACAAGAATAGTTTGTTGCAGTATTTTCCCTGGGTTGTTTTTTCTCTTGTGTGTCCATCTGGTGAGTACAGTCCAGTTAAAAAAAAGTTAAGAAAATTTGGAAGACACTTATCCACATTACAGTAAATTTTTACTGTGTTCTTTTTCTAGCTCTACAGCATTTAAAAAATTAAGATGTATTAATATATTAAAAAAAACCCCCACACTTTCCAAACAATGTGCTTTAATTTGTTCTTTTTCTTATATTAGGTAATGGTTTCTTCCTTTCCTGATGTTTTACTTTGGTCTTTGGTCAAGACTGATGGAATCCACCCAAAATATGCTGGATAATGCTAACTTCTGAGATAGGAATCTGCAAATCCTTAATCACAGCTTTGGTTTTCTTTGAGCCTGACAGTTTGCTTTAGCAGGGCCTGACCTCTAGGCAGAGAACCTTCACGAAGTCAAAGTAATGACATTAATCTGCCAAGCAGGAGTTACTGTTGATTGTGGCCCAACCAGGATATAAAAGTGTGTTCAAAAAAAATGCTGTCAAATATACAGCACAAATAAATAGAAAGAACTGATATTTTTATTAACCTTTTCCTGTCAGGCTCATTTGAGATTTAGCAGGTAAAAGGTTTTCAAATTCTAATATGATATTGCAGATGAGATATTGCCATTTAATACCCTGAATCATTTGCAACAATATCTTCCTTTCTATAGTAATCTCATTTTGAATATTATATTTTCCTTTTTTAGTACCAAAAGGATAGCACATTGATATCTCTTTGCCCCTAAAATACAGATATTGTCTACAGACGCAGTTTACTTACAAATGAAGGCAAATATATTTGGCTGTATAACGTCATACAACACAAAGCTACAAAACTTCATTCTTTGCAAACACATCACTTCTCTGCTCATGCTATGACCATATAAAAATTAGGAACTACTGCTTGTGTTATTAGCCCAGTAGCTTTTTAAAACTAAATAACAAATATCACTTATATTCCTGAGATCATAAGCTTTTGCTCCAATTACAAGAAAAGTCAGTCTCATAAACATTAAGAACAAACATTTTGAACAATGTCACTGATATTAAACAGCTCTGCCAGATTTCTCCAGCAATATCAGAACATCCCCTTTTGCCTTTTTTTACAGTGGCTAATGCTGCAGTTAACTTTTTCAAGCTGACCAAGCGAGTAAGAAAAGAGCTCTCATGTACAGTGATTCCCTTACATAAAAAGCTATTATCTATATGATTATGCTAACTTTTTCTTGTGCACCAAGAGCAGACACTTGCATTTGTATTCTGCCCTGTATCCTATTTTTCATCAAATATTTTCACCTTCTTTAGTCTTTGACTGTGGACCAGTATTTTCTCCACATCCTGAGGATCCTGGTTAATCTGCATAATGCATGCCATTCCATATCCTCAAAAAGATAATGCAAAACAAGCCATACTGTGGCTGAGTACAGACTTATGGCAATCAATCTCTGAAGTATTAACACAATTCTTAAAACTTTGCGCATATTAGCACATGGTTAATCAGAGCTGCTTGACAGCTTCTTCAGAGCTGCTTCTACAGCTTCACAGTATGTCAACCCTCATATTGGATAGTGAAACATACTATGGAATTTACTTCAGAGCAAAAAGCTAAAATCAGATTTTGAAACACTGAGGCTAATGTTATTAGAATAAAAAATGTAATGGCTGTTCTACCATATGCTTAATTGGCCCCCCTGCGAAAAAGCAGTCCCCCAGGAAGGAGCTGAAAGCTACTACTTGGGTTCAGATCTTGCTGAAAGAGTAAAAGAAAGAAATGGGTAATCAGTCATAATCTCTCTTCACAGCAACAACCCTGATAAACATTTATGTGAATGATTTTTCTTGTTGTTGTGGATACCAAGAGTTTACATATGCTAAAAGGGAAGTAAGAAAACTCAAGAGAAACAAGATCTGTTGAAGATTATCAGCTAAAGAGAAGCTATTCTTGCCTTCAGTCTTTAACTCCCTGAATATCTGAGGATATTTTTCTTGGAAAAAAAGTAAGAAAAACTTGTCATATCTCTGTATTTCTCATTAGGCATTAGCATTTGATACTATCAGAAACAGGACACAGGCCATGCAGACTTTTTGTCTGATCCAGCATGACCACTGTTAACTTCCTGGGATGTGTTACAGATGAAAGGTGTCCAGAACAACAACAACAACCCCCCCTTCCTCCCAAAAAACGTGCTGCTGCTTCCTGTCCCTACGAATTCCCCATTGCCTGAGTTATGAAAACACACAGAACCATGGACCAAAATCTCACTGTACTTGGTATTATACCAACTCAAAAGAGAATTAGTATTCAGTACCTCTGATAATTTCTGATCAAGACTACCCATATTCCTGCAACACTGGCTCGTTTTTGGCAAGACTACAGATCTTTGCATGGAATTTCATTATGTTCTCTTAAACCGTTTTTGCTATTTCTTTATTTCAAGCCAGTTCTGAGAGAATGGTCCCTTCTTGCATACATGCTCTTCACAGAATGGGTTAATTTTTCTCAACATAGATAATTAAAAAATCCAACAACCCTCAAAGCTGTTCTAGCACAGAAGCTCTCTGATTTGAAGTTGGTGTTTTGTGGCAGCTTTAATACAGTCTTATTGCTATGTCACTCTTCAATATCTGTACTCATAACTCTAGAGAAGACTTAGATGACATTCCTGCATGCTAAAGCATATTGCAAACATGCCTTCTATTTCATTCAGTTTGATCTAAACCAGCTACCCCGAGTAAGAACTAATATTGATATTGCCTGATATCACATGACTGTTAAATTTTAATCACTAGGTTCTTAGTCTGATTAAGCAATTAAATTGCTTAACTGAAAACTACAAGGCAATTGATTTATATGAAGGCACTAAGAAATTCTATTTGAAGTTTAAGAACAATTCCTTACCAAAGGTTACAAACACTTTACACTTACAAATGAAAGCTCAACTTGCAAAAGTATATTTCAGTATTAGTCATTCTAGTATTGTTGGCCTTCTCATTGTTAATTGTTGCTATTTACTACAGCAGTTATTCCTGGCTTCCCTTCTCTAAAAATCACTACTAAAACCGGCACTCTGTTCTGCTAATGCAAATTACAGTGCAAGTGAAGACTCTTCATGAGCTGTAAACATCACTCATCATTAAACTTGAAGAATTATTTTTTCTGCTTCTTTAGCTATAAAAACTTCCTTTAAAAAGTCTACGTTTCCTTCTTTCCATTTGAATCATAAAGTATTTGCTGTAACACGATTGAAGAAAGAAAGAGGTGGAGCTTTTAATGCCAAATCATACAGGTCTGAAAGGAGTTCTTGTTGCAGACACATATGTTGTCACTGAGGTCTGAGGAACACTGAAATGAGCAGACTACCTGGGAGGTGAGAAACTGCTCAAACAAACAAGGGCAGAGTTCGCTCTACATTTTGATAATTTTACCATTTTTCACTCTAGGTGAGAAGATTCCTCTATCTAGAGTTGACATGAAGTATAACACATACAGAAGAATGTCAAAACTTCCCCAACACTCCCCTAAAAAAACCCCCAAACTGCCATGAAAACAAAGTTGTGTTGATCCGCAAAAGTGGTGCTAGAAGTTTTCTCCTGTGGTGCTGGAATTTTCTCATCAAACAGAAGTTAAATGAACACATTATTTTGGCTTGAAGAAATCAACTATATACCCACATCTCTTAACACTGATAACACTCACTACCTACACATACATTCCCTGTTGCTTTGGCATCTCACAGGGTGAAGGAGCAGTAAAGAGACAGGTAAGCTAATCACTGACACACAGCACTGTGCTGACTGGTGAGTGCTCAGGTCAGAATTTTAAAATACTGGTGAGCTGTGCCAGGAGGGGAAGAAGAGTAGAAAAGGCAAAACTAAGCAACCGGAGAGCCTGTGGGATTTCATAAAATATTAAGTACTTGCTCTCAGAAAATTAATGTTTTAAGGTTTTCAGCTTCAATCTTGTGCCTCATAACTCATGACCCCCCCCCCCCCTTTTATATAATAGCTAAGACAATGCATCTTTTTATACTATCACTCTGAATTGTTCCAAATCCAGAGGTTTGGTCCGGCCCCAGCTACTTAAACTCAAAGTGATTCTTTATAGCCTATGTGGTTTATAGACTACAGCACGATCTTTCAACATACTGTTTGTTATATTAATAAACATTTTTATTTGTTTACACATACAGTAATACTGTATCTACTACATACTAAATAAAATGCATAATTTATTTGCATTTTCCCATCTGATTTTCTGAAAAGGCTCATAAAATTTTAATGAAAGTAGTTAAAGCAACAGACTATGTATTAAAATTATATACAAAAAATGACCTTAAAAGAGTACTATTAAAATTGCAAAGTAAAGCGCTTAGGCTTGAAAAATGCCATAGCAGAGGTGTCCAATTTCTCTCTCTCTCTCTGTGTGCACATTCTAATAGACTTTCATTTTATGTCCTAAATATATCACGACGATTTTATTTACAAAACTCTAGTTTCTTTTTTTCAGGAGGGATCTAATATTTTCTTCCACATGTAGAGCAATTCCCCTCCCCCCTTCGTATTGAGCACACTTTGATATCTGACATCAGCAGTAAAAAGCCTTCACGCCTCTTTCTCAAAGCCTTAGTAGCAAGGGTTTGTCAGCCCTTGACTAATGATGTCATTTTAAGACAAACATGCACAACCTGTGTCTCAGTGACAAGAAACTGAAACAAGAGGATGAAGATTCAGATTCCCATTCTAAAATTCTCAAGGCTTGATTCCCCTGCCCTCCATGCCCTCTTCTGAACACATGAGAAGCAGCACATCCTGGCCTCACAGCACTATCACGACTGACTCTGGTCGCAGCCTGAATACACTCAGCACTTCTGCAAGGCAGCACACACCCAGGCCAGGCACCACAGTGAAAAACATCTCACTGAGTGTGGTTAAAGACACCTCCTGGCCCCCAGCAATTCTGGGGTACAGGCAGAGCTAGGAAATGGTTTGAGCAACACTGGAAGACTAGAAAACAGAAATTAAGATTCTTTTTCCTTAAGAGCATCTACACCACTATCATCACGCCCACCCCCGGCAGAATGAACCAAAAGCTACACACTTTCCCCTTCAACAACAAATGAGGTGAGGGCTGGGCCCTACACAACAGCCTTCTTTGCCCTGAACCAGATCCCTCTTGTGCTGACAGTAAAGTCTTTGGGAAGTGCTAGGGTTTGATTAAACACTCTCACACTACCAGCACCCACAGAAAGGGTCTGAGTTGCCTTTGCAGACATCCTTACAGCTAGAGCTGTCTACTTCAGTCACCGTAAGCCTTCAAATGTATATTCTTCTAATTAATAGAGTTTTTATATAAAGTTTTCTACACGTGAGGGGTGGTGGGGATTTTTTGGTTGTCACTTTTTTTTGGTTGTTTTGTTTTTGTGGGGTTTTGCTGTTTGGCTGGTTTTGTTTGTACTTAAAAAAGCAGTTTTCTTCACTGCACAGCTGGTTGCCACCCTTTTCTTCCCCACTCTGTTTCCAATTCCACTGTCCTAGATCAACACAAGCTGGTCTCCCCCTCTCTCTCAGTTAAGTCACCCCTTCCCACACTGCATCTTCTCACCTGCTGACATGCCCAATCTCCCTTTCCCCCCAACTCCCAGCATCCTTTTTTAGCTCCCTGCCACCTCCCCTAGTAGCTTGCTATCTTCCCAGCCTCTAGCTATATATTCTTACCTTTTCCTCTCCTAAACAAAAACAAATATCAGAGTTATTTTAGGAGACAGTAAAAGAACAATCTTTGTCAAAAAATGAGCAAATAAAACCCACGCTTCAATTGACACTTGAATGGAAAGTTTTACTTCAAACAGCTCTGGTTTCATATAATCTGTAATGGGATGTGTCATGCATGACACTTAACAGGTGATAACACAGTGACTACTGCACACTACACCCATATTCTGTACATAAAAAGAGAAAAGAAAACCAAACCTGAGTAAAGCAGAGCAAAGGGGTTTTTCTGAGACTTAATGAATTATCCATATTTCCTACAGAATGGCAGAAAAAGAATGACTGCAAGAAATCGTTTTCTCCTGTATGTTTTTTCTTTAACGTGCCTGCTCTTTTAGTATAAACTCAGACTGAGAATTATTCTTTGTAGCATTTTTGTGATGTACATTTCAGTCATAAGCAGTGAGTTATTCCATGAAACTACTTACAAAATTTAGTCCTGCATGTAATGGTCATTTTTTTGGTGCCTTTAAAATTAAACTACTGTGCTATTTTTTAAAAAGGAATTAAACTCCAGAAGCTTCGATCAAACAATTTTGTCATTTTGCTTTCAGAATTATGCATCTGAGAAGATTATAAAGCAATAAAAAAAGAGGCATCTGATTAACTACACTATATTGAATTTCTCTTTTATAACATCTATGTTTGTCAACAGCAGCATTACAACTGGCAACGAAAAATACAACTCTTTTTTTGAACACAGGAATTTATGCCAACTGCAGATAGCAACAAAAATTGTAATTACATGAAAGACCCAAACAAATCAATGCCAGATCCTCTAGTCTGGTCCTTCTGCACAGAAACACTTGAAAACTGCCATAGCAAGGTAAGAGAGGTTTTTATTTGCAATCTTTGTAAGTGCAGTCACCCTTCAGTAATGGATGCAAACTTCTAGTGCCTAGTTCTAGTTCTGTTCATCCCTCTGTTTGCCAGGTCCTGCCCCCAGCACTGGAAGGGACAAAATCCCTATTTAAGCTGTCGGTGCAGCAGAGTCAGGGTCTTGCTGCTATTATGGCTCTAAGGAAACTAGCATTTTTAAATTGGGCAAACTGTAGAACTAGAGTCTGCCTCTCCCCATGGAATTCCCTGCTTTGCCCCGAGCCCACTGGCCACGCTGGACAGAATGGTCCCTTCCTACTCCCTTCAGTCTGTGAACTGAGCAACTCTAGAACAGGAGAAGATCTACTGAAAAATGCTGTGCAGCAACAGTTCCTGGGACTTGATTATGCCCTGCGTGCTCCCTTGGTCCTTGAGAATCTGCAGGTGAACCTTTCAGGTCACAGATGTGCTCTCCTCGTGGACAGATATTCAGTCCACAAAAGTTGCTTTTAGATAAGATAACCAACTTGAAGATGAGGGAAGGATTAAGGAAAGAATTTTCCCAAACAGAGGTGAATAATCAAAAAGGGCAGGAATCAGATATAGATCAGCCTCAGTATAGATGTCACACTGGGGGGTGTGGAGGGAAGGATCTGGCATTTTAATTTCTTTAAAAAAACCCAAGCAAACGTAAGTAAGTTTGATCTCGTGTCAAGAGGGCTCTTCTGTGCCTTCATAGAGTTAAGGTGCCAATCGTTATGCTTATTTCCTGTAGGCCAAACCAGAACCATCAGAAACTACATCACCCCACGCACGACTAAATTAAAGCAAATGAAAAATTTTATCTATTAAGACATCAGGCAGAAAAATGAGTAAACACAAGAGGAGACACATTTTGAAAGGGCAGCATGGTGCCATTGCCTGAGGTAAAGGGAAAGCACCTGCTGATAGTTGACGGTAACTCAAAGAAGTGCCTTCTACTCTTCTAAAAATGCTTTCCATTTGGGTTGTCACTGCTATGTACAGAAAAACTCTCCTGCTCTGCTCTTAGGCTTAGGCTTAGTAGGACACTTAATTAGGCATGATATCCTGGGTACTTTTGGAGTGCTGTGTAGGTAAGTGCTAAGTAGCATTGCTGTGCTGAAAGACCCACTAAAAATAATGCTGTTTTATGAGATATACAAATAGCAATGTAATTCTTTTTTTCAAAGTTAATTTCTCAATCATATTGCACAGCACAGCTTTTATTATACAGAAATGTGTATTAATAAATAGTACCAGCAACCCATTTTATATAATGAAGGCTTATTTCAAATGTTACAGGAAGCAAACATTGTACAAGAGACTATTCCAGAAGTGAGCTGGACTAGAAATATCAATTACCTTCAAAATCCTTTTTATTGACATGGCAACATGATGGGATTTCAAAATAAAAAATGAAGGAGAAGAATCATTCAAAGTGGAGAATTAAAAATGCTTCCCTGTCTATACTCAAGCCTCGGAAGATAATACAACTGGCAAATACACCGTATCAAGAAATCTCAAAAAAACCTAAACAAGCAAACCAACTACAAAATGAAACCCCAAACAAACCCACAACAATTAAATGTTTTGTGGGACTATGTAATTTTTAACTTACAGCTAGTTTAAAAAAAGAAAAGTGTACCCTTCCTCTCTTCATCCAGGAGCTCATTTAGTTCAGTGCTCTTCTTTCTACATCTCATACTTCATGCTCCAAAATGTAAGTTAGAGGGCCAGATGTATTATCTGGGAAGTTTTCCAAATTCATTAACTCCTTGGCATCAGTGACTTCAGGATACCCACTGCCAGCACTGAATATTATGCCCAGCAAAAAAACAGCTCCTGGAGGGAAAGGATTAATAAAATGAGGCATTCAGCAGTGGCTGCTGGTCTCTTTGGTCGCAACAAGCAACTGAAAGAATCGCAGTAGCTGCCAACACTGATCACAGCCAGCTTTCAGCACCGAGTACTCTGCAGGTCTCTTCCGAATATCTGCAGATCATTTACCACAAATCTTGAAAAAAGCACAGGTATTGCTTGAAGGAACACGAAACCAATAGTCAGAGAAAAGACTGACAGGAAGGCTGTGACTCCAGTTCTAACTGCAGAGGGTGGTAAATGTTACGCAGGGTGTTAGAATCACATCATCACTTTCTCCTCAGTTACAGAAGACACAGACTGAGGGAATTCGTTTTGCTTTCTGAAATGGATGCAGTCTGGCTGTCAACAGCTAAAGGACTGACGACTGAAGAGCCTTACAGAGCCCTAAAAAGGCAGGAGACACAATGGATTCACTTGTTGTTCTCAGCTTTCTTCTTAGGGCCAAGGAAGGAGTTCCATGATGGAAACCAGCTTACTATCAGTCATGTAGGCACTTTCATGAACCATCTGTTCAGGCACCATCACCAGAGAAGCTCTCTACTTTAAAGATCAACATACAGCAAGAGGTCCCTAGGATTTTAAACATTAAACTTGCTTTGCTGGCTGCTGTGCCTTACTTCACAGTTTCAATAAAAAGCACTGATTTATTTACATTCTTCAAATTTCAAATACACTGTTTCTTAACCTTTGCTTAGGCCTAATGCCAGTTTTCTTGGTTTTTTGCCATCTCCAATCACTTAAAATTTAGTAACAATTCTTACTGCATGTGATATTCCAGGATCCCGAGATACCAAGATGTCAGGTGCTAATGACCGTTTCTGCAGAACTGCAGTATCTCTTACCCTCTGTGAAATTCTGCACTAACACAGTTACACTGCTTTTTCTTTCAGAGAAAGCTTTATTTCTGCACTCCTTCTATAGAATCCTATATTTACAAGCTCTCCTACACTCGTATGAGTCAGAAACAACCTGGAATACAAGGCAGTAGGAAGCTCCAACTCATAGCAGAAACTTTCAGCAAAGACAAGAAATGTGGCAGGCTCAGCACAGACAGTCTCAGTGGAAAGTGTTGCCAGGTCTCAGGAAGAGAATGCATGCCCCAAAGAGCCCACAGCTGGTAACTCCTGCCAGCACCGCACCGTTTCCTAGAGAGAGAATTTCAGCGCACAGCCGACACCTCGCTCCTCCAGCCCGCTGCAGGCTGCCACACACAGCGCATTTCCTGCAGACACATGACCGCTTACTTCGAACACCAGCAGGCCTTGTGTTAAGTGGATGCATTCATCACAACTATTAAAAGTCTACACTTTATTTCATTTTATACTACTTAAACGTTTTGGGGATTTTAATGCTCTCTTGACCTGCTTCACTGAATTCTGCACGGAGCAATATTCAGCAATACTGACCTAAGGGAGAAGTGGCAAGTACGGAATGTGAACATCAAAACCCACCTCCAAGCCTCAGTTAATACAACAATATGCCCAGAATCACTACAGGAAATGAAAGAGGGGAAAAAAAAAAAAGTAGAATTAGTATTAATGCATGGCTAGAAAAAATACCTGCGTGTTGGATTTTTCTTCCTAATCACTTTTACCACTTCTGTATTGTAAAGGAGCTGTAACACTGGGGAACTGCTGAGCTTGAAATTTCCCAAGTCACACTAAACAAAGTTCCTATCCCTTTCTCTGCTCCTAGAGCAAAGAATATTCCCCAAGGAAAAAAGGCTGTTGGTTTGCAATCCCTGGATGCCAACGATTCATACTGGGTAATGCATAATTCCCATATTACAGAGATGTGATCAAAAAGAAGCAAATCTTTCACCACTGTTGTTTATTTTAGAAGACTGTAGTTTGGGTATCTGCCAGATCAGGCCTTCTCCTCTGGGAAAAGGCTGTTCTTTCTGTCATGCACTCAAAGTTTACCCACATTTAAAAATAAGGCACTCCTCACATGCAGAATCCCTCTTCAGCATCTTGCTCTAAGAAACTAATGTTGCAGCTTTAGCAGGCAGTTCCCTAGCTATGTATTCACAGGAGTATTCTCTAAAGTTCCTATCAGCAGGAACTTTTATTGCATGCTTGTCAAATTGAAATACCTTACTTTGGTCCACTTTCAGGGCACAAGCTTCCTTCACAGAGAAGTCCAAGTTGTTTAAGACTTTCTCAGTAGATGTACATGCACTTCTGTTCATAAAGTGAGAACATGAAAAGGGCTCTGCTGTTGAAGCCAGGGTTGGTTTACTACACTTTTATAGTACAGAAAATCATAATTTTCTGTGTAAGACAGAATGAAATAAATGTTTCTGCTTAGCTTAGGCTTTTACAGGGCCATTTGTTCTCTGGTTCAGCAGCTTTCTGTGATCAGCTGGATTGAAAGAAACCCTACCCAGTCCCTGTGGTTATTAAGGAGAACTGTTCTTTCTCTCCGAGCTGCCTGTTCACTCCATCTGGCCCTTACGAAAGCTTCTCCTTGCTTGTCAGACGCGGCTGCTTTCAAGCACTGCTCAGCCTTCTCTCACTCCTTAGGACAGGACCAGACCCAGAGCACAGCAGCCCGAACAAAACTAAGAGACAGTCATGGTACATTAAGAGCAAGTAACATCACACAGTCAAAAATACACAAAACCAACTTTCACTGGCCATTAAGACAACCTCTCAGAAACTCACTTTCAGTTTAGTCTTCAGGACAATAAAAGAAACTCAAATTTGCTCCCCCACTTCCTTTCTTTCAGCACAAAGACTTCTCTGAAGATCCGCAAATCTTCTTTCATCCACACTTTCTCCCTCAGATGTGTCTGCCTACCCCCTCCACCCCAGTCAACTTTCTTCAGCTTAGGCTGATCCCAGGATCAAAAAATGTCAGTTACAAAGTCATTCTTCTCTTCTCCTGAACCTCCTTTTTCTTGTTCCCTTGACTAAACCAGAAGAATACTATTCTTTTTTGTAGAATTATTTTTCTGCTAGGTTAGCTTCCCACAACAGCTCATCATGGAATTATAGGAATAATAATGCTGGCATAGAGAGAAGGGGGGCAGAAACACATGGCTCGACCTTTATGAATACAAAGCTATCGTGGGATAACAGGAAAATATTCAGTCAAGGTCCTATTTTATAAAAACTCAGTTACAGACCCTTGAATTTGCATCTGCACTGCTGTTGGTCTAAATTCAGTTTTTCTCTAGATCCTAAATCCCACACAAGAACATGGAGGGAAACAGGTTTCTCCTGCAAGCTTGTTTTGTTCTCAGCAGACCAGATCTATTCACTTTAATAACTGTAATTCAAAGAAAGATCAACGGGCACTGCTCTGTTGTATCTTAATACAAAGCACACTAAGAGTCACAGAACACAAAGCATTCATAAAATCAAAGTGAATAAGTGATTTTAGAAAAGATTCTTACAATCTAAGGATGAGACAGCAGGGATGCTCTTGTTCAGTTTGCAGAGGTTTACCTCCACTTTTTATTCCCTGGTCCTGCCACTGAGAAAGTGGTTTTATTCATGGCAAGTAAAACAATGTTAAAAAAATAAAAATAATAAAAAAAATCAATGCAAGTTTGGCATCTGGATTTAATAAGGATATAGTTTGACATGGTAGATACGGTGATTTAGTAGACAGCTGCCTCACAGTTCTCACATCCATCCACTTGCTGAGCTTCCCTTCTACTGGTGTGCAAGCTTGTCTCTCCAATGAGTGGTTCAAGGAGAAAATCTCAGCACTATTCATTTTTGTCTTTCTTGTTTTAATTTTTGGCTGGTTTAGCTCTCTTAACCATCTCACCAGCTAAGCTGTGGGACTGGAATAAAGAAGTAATGGAAACCAGGCAGCTGCAGATAGGAAGCATGGTGCCCAAGACTGCTTTATTCAGCAGCAGCAAGCTTTTAGATCAACATCATAGCATCAAACATCACCCTCAAGTGAGGGATTTTTATCTATAGATGACTTTCTCAGGACCTAACAAAAAAGGGGTCACAACAAATCATCACCACACAGCTAATAAAGTCTTAAAAAAAACAAAAAAAAGGAAAAAAAAAGCTGTCAAAGGAATAGTTACAGCTGGTGAGTTACTGAGAGTATAAAATGATTCTTCTTGAGAGTAAAAATGAGTGCTTGTTTCCTTCCACAGAGGAGAACCATCTAACTACATTATCTGAGAGCTGTTTATCAGCCACATAGACTTGGCAGGCATGGGGCACTATAAAGACCCCCAGCCTGACATTCAGGAGAGATTTTGACTTACAAATTGCTTTTCAAAAAAAAATTAAAAATACAGAAATTTTCGTTAATTTAGAATAATGGTTTGAAGCACAGAACTGGTAAATGTTCAGCCTTCCTTTTCCTGAGTCAGTGAAAAAGCAAACTTCTCATGCACAAATACATACAATTTTTGTGCAACTAGCAGTGTTAATCAAGCCTCCCCATTCCCTCCCAGTTCTAACCAATGAAGATAGCCACAACAACACATAACATAATATATAACACTACTATACATATTAAAAAATAAAAAATAAAGTCCATTAAAACAGGGTAGCAAAGCCATATTGGCATTGAGTATTAAGTAGGTTAATGTATCCTCCTAGGTTCACTAGACAAGTTGTGTTTGAAGAAAAGAAAAAACCACAGCAGTCCAAGACTCAGCGAAAGCTGAGTGTTTTATATTTTGGACTAGAAATTGTTTTAAACCCCAGCAATGTAACAGATTCAATGTAACATCCTTGCTTTTTATACTTTGCCAGACATAAATAAAGGGGAAAACATTCACTCCACAAGTGACCTGCAAGAAAAAAGGAACCTTATTTTTTGCTTCTCACTTGCATGTACTGATGCATATTCTCAGATGACAATTTAGTTGGAACTCTAAGTTCAAAGGAACACTTTGCTTGAAGAATCATAATCAAAGTTGATGATGATGATAATGTTCATAACAACAACAACACTACCACAAGAATATAATCATTCAGGGAGAGATGACCAAGTGAATGTAACAGGGAAAGAGTCAAAAAACATGCAAAAATATGCCCCACAATAAAACATCAAACATAACCCACAGCTTAATGATTCAAAGCTTACAGAGGCACGAGTTGTGGGTAGTAGAGTGAACTGAAGCATCATAGAAAGGTACTTGTGTTTGTTTTTGTGCCAGTCACACTGAAATGGCACCAAGCATCACACAGGCTGAATGAGGGGAAAAATCACATTGCACAGCCTCCAGTGACACCACAGTTTACTTATATCTAGTACCCAAGCCAAGACACATAGGTCAGGCTACAGTGGTATTGCTCAGGTATACTGCAGACTGTGAAGTACACAAGTCCTCTTCACACTTGCAAGAATGATTGAAGCAGCCAAGTATTACACTTATTCTCAAAGAGAAATAAAATGAACTAAAATCAACCTTTTTTCTCCTCTCAGAAATGCAAAGGCAAGGGTCAGATTCCATATGCTAGATGTCTTCAGTTAGTGGTAAGACCCTTGTTTGGACAGACACTTCATTGCATATGCCAGGCAGCTCAGCCTTTTACATGGGTCTTTTCTACTGTGGACCTAGTTACTATATAAATCCTTATGAACTCAGTACTAAACCCAATGCTCCCTTTGAAAAGCTGAGCTTTAATGACATCTACAGCAACAAGAAGGCTTATTTAATAAAACTGTAAGACTGGCATAAGGAGAGGAGAACAGCACTTCCCTATCCACCTCTTCGATATAATTGTGTTACCTGCAAATCAAACTTATTACAATGGCACTAGTCTCAAACAAGCCCAACAGCATGCGCTAAGCTTTCTGTAGCCTTTCCTAAATCCACTATTAACCCCCACCAGAATCCTTCATTAAAAGGAAGCCTCTTGTGCTACAAAACTATGCATAAACCACTGGATTTTTGTGGTGTTCCAATAGCTCATGCTCAGCCTTAACAAAACCTCAGTAAAATGTCCTTAATGCAGAATACATCCTGGTATTAAAGGATGCAGAAATACATCAACACCTTTAACCGAAATTATCCCAAACTATCTCCATTTTTCATCTGAATTGCAGTTTAACCGCAGCTCAGTCACCCACACATGGAGTAGTACAGTGGCACTCGGGCCCCAGGACAGCCTGCCCTTGCAGGGTTTAGCTGTACAGCTGCCTCCCAGGCCTTCTTTCCCAGAACACTAACCTCACCTACAGGCTGAACAGCCACGTGGGAACTGCACTGGCAGCAAAATTAGCAGTAAGGGGCAGAGCTTAACCAGAAGCATCCTTCCAACTATCCCAATGGGCCTTTTCCTACTCAAGTCCTAACCCTATCTCTTGCCATATGTTGTGGTTTAACCACATAGCATTAATTCAAATTCAGCTTGGTAACAGAGCTACCCCCTATCACTCAGCCTTGCTGGTACTAAGCCATAGCCCAGTCACGTGTTCCTCACATAGCAGCCAGCAAGAAAATAAGATCTTACTCATCTTGTCTCAAAACTGTCTTGAAACACAATCCCAGCCAAAAGCATGGTCTAGTGACATTAAAATAAAAATAGGAAAGCTTTTTTGACCATTTTGCTAATAAATATGTCAGAGCTCATAAAGAAAGACTCATCAGCTTTTCTCCAGTACTGCATCATCTGAAAGAGCTGTGTCAGCAGAGACCTCAGCAGACAGTCAATACATACTAAAGTGTTCTAAGCAGTAAATCAGAACACAAAAAAGAATTTTAGAAAAAAATTAAAATAGCTGCAAAAAATTCAGTACTCAATTTCAGCATTTGATATAAATCAGGTTATATTTGATATGCAAGTCTTGCCCTTCCTTATAAAGCATATTCTCTTAACTGTCCTAAAACTGCTTTTACAAAAAGCTACGAGTTTATGAAAAACTAAGCTAAAGCTGCTGATTTTTCATCTTTGTGAATTTTCAAGGATCTTCTCTGCTTTACAACAGAGGCACCACTTGTCTGCTTCTCATTCTCATCATTGGTATTGGCATACCATTGCTGAGCACACAGGAAGGTTACAGAGGACAAATTCTTTCTTAGAGGATTCAGAGAAGTCTTACACACACACACACACACACACACACATACACACACACATTCTGTAATCTGTTTTTTTCCAGAGAAGGACGAGGAGGCTGCATCAATACAGCACTCCAGTGCTTTTGCTGATGGCATTGTGGAAAACATTTTCAACACTAAGAACACCTGTAAGCATGGCAGGCACCTACCATCCAGCAGGATGAAGGACAGGCCAGGTATGAGAACCAGAATTCACAGGTGGGTTTCTATGAGGGTCATACACACATGCGGAACAAAGCTCCAGCCATCTTCCCACAGAACATGCTCACAAGCTCAGGATGTGTCCAGAAACACTTTAAAAATCTAATCTACTTTTTAAGGAGGATGGGGGGAAAGGAACTACTCCTTCTGGGTGCAATATACAGAGACAGATGGGGCTAGAGGTACAGAGCCTTCTAATTCCTGAGTCTTATGGAGAACTGTGATAACGCTTTTTGAAATGAATGCACGCCTCTAACTCCTGCTGCTCAGTAACATGTAATATGTGAGGGATAAAGTAGCTGTACCAAAAGCTGAGACTAAATGCTTGAAGAGCCACTGCCCCAGAAGAAACAGAAAGGATATTTCCCTAGAGAGAATTACTCAGCTGCGTATTTTATAGAACAAGTCGTGCTGAAGGAGAGATAGGATAATTGCATTGATTGTTAGTAGGTGATAATTAATTCTGTAGAGAAATTCATTTAGTTTCCTGAAGTCTGGAATAGGATGGAAACTCTTCATTTTGGAATGAGAAAAAACCTGTGTTTTGCTTGCAGCACAAGAAGCTGCAATGTCTCCCTTTTAACATTCTTAAGGTGCCTACAGGAAGGTAGCACAATGAATGATGTTAAAACAGGAGTTCTGTGGTGTGACTGAAAGCCAGAAAATTGCACATACGACATATAATTCCAGAAAGCATAGAGTAAAAAGAGACCAGAGAAAAAGAACACCATGTTCTTGAACAGACCTTTAACTTCAGTATTTGAATGGAAAAATATGAAAACCAAAGTTGCAGCTTGATTTCTCTTTATGAAGGGTGAGGAAATGGAACATAGAGAGCAGGAGAAACGTGTTTCAATGGTATTTGAACAGTATTTAAAGTGGATAGGACCAACAAAAATAATTTACACACCAACCCTCTCAGAAGTCAGCTGGATTCTTTTATTCTTAAAGGGAAAAAAAAAAGAAACAACTTGAGGAATTTTTGTATCTATTCCTTGGGTGATCTGCTGGCCACTGATTTTAGTTTCTGAAGGAAGATCTTAGGTATATGTAAGAGATCTGTGAGGAATAAGTAAAGCAAACAAGCCAAAGTTCAATAAACATGGGTCCACATGTTCATATAAAATTTGTAAGTGTCTTCAAACAGAAAACTTTTCAAAGTCAGTTTTCAAGAATCTGCAGAAATGTGCAGAAGAAAGATCAAATGCTACTAAAAATTATATTATAAAGCTTAATGTAACTACAACAATTGCTTGCCAAAGAGTTATAATCTCACCCCTCCAATACTCTTTGATAGCAGTGAATTCCATTGATCTTCGGTAAACTGCATGATGTTGCAATGTTTGTAGAAATTTTTCGGAACAGGGAAAAGCCCAAGGGCAACACCCCCAGCTTCTTCAAGTTGACAAGATCATTTCTTTGAAGCTTTCACATTCCCAAAAGAGAAAGTTGAAAGAATTTTTTTCTTCCCAGGAGTGATAATATTACAAGACATATGAACTATTCCCTGATTCAGGAAGAGAATCCAAGAACTTCACAGGCTTAGGAAAGATGCCAAAAAAATTTAAAAAGAATTTGTCTACCAAGTTCAGGAAAAGGTCTTCAGATAAGGAAAACCCACACCAGAGAACTAAAGAAGGACACCCAGTTGTACAGAGAAGGAATACCATAAACAATCGGGAATCTCACAGCTGACCTTCCTTTACATGAATTCAGCTTCTCAGATCTATTAGCGGAGTGGAAAGAGGCAATGTGCAATCGTGCTACAAAGGGACACTCTGAAACTTCAGCATTTTCTAACATCACGAGATTGCTGAATAACTCAAGTTTTCTAGGAAGTTTAAGGTTTCTCATGTCAGTTTTACCCGCAGCTCCTGAAAAATTACCATGTTACGTGACATTGCCTTGGAAGATTTTTTAATACAACAGCTGCAAGTTGTACAGTACCACGGCACGGCCGGCGAGCTTATTTAGTAAGCACGTACAGTAATTACAGCACTATGGACTAATGTTTTTATTATTATCACCTAAAAAGTTTAAGAAAAACCAAATTATTTCTCCTGCACAAGCACAAGGAAAGGAAAAGCTGTAACGCTTTTTTTTTTACTCTGTAGAATTTTTTAGTGTTGTCTTCCATATTCCTGGTAATGGAAGTGTAACTCAGAGCAAGAAGAAAAAGAAACATTTCTATTTCTCAAAGTGTGTATTGTTTAAGTCTCTACACTCGATAAGAGATGCTGCACTTCCACTTATTTGAAAGTGCATTTTCATCAATTTACAACACCTGTACTGAAAAAAAAGTTACAACTCTTCCTGAGAATGACTTGGCTACATACACTACCTGGCTAAGAGCAACCCCTAATTCATCATTGCTCAACTTGGAGTCAGTGCATACAAAGCAATGCCTCAATTTGCCTCTTCGTCACCACAGTTTCTGGAAGCTGATTTCATTTACTGCCCATACTACTTTCAAGTTGCTGACTTTTTCTCCAAAATCGGAGGACAGCTTACCCGATTTGTGTCCGGCCAACAAACCAACTTTGCTTTCATCTGCCACTGGAGAAATAAAAGAAAAGACACAAAGATCAGAAACTTATTTAAATTCACAAGCCTTTGAAACACTGTCAAATTATTTCAGACACAGCATCCTGAATCTTTAAATTATAATAATCTGAAAAAAAGCCTTTCTTTACCTAATCCACATGGGGTGCTTCAAAGTCCAAGTATCTGAATCAAAGCCCTCTGAAACCAATAAAAGGACTACCAGCAGTCCTTGTGGGTTACAGATCAGGACCTCAGCACTTACACACTCAAAACTGAGTTGTCAGAAGAGCAATTGCACTTGTAAATAACTCATCTTGCCAGACAAATCACAGGGCATAGGAGAGTTGTAACATTTTCAGATCAAAGACCTCAATTGTAAAAAGAATCCAGATGTGGAAACTTTCCCATCTGCAAGACATCTCACTGACTCATGGGACCTCTGCAGATAATAAGGTCTCCCAAACCCTGATCTTTTTGAAGGCTTACGCATGTTTTGTATGTTATATTTTATTTTGTCCATAAATTGTAACTTTGTAGTATTTCACAACATCTTATAAAGAAAGTTATTTGCAGTAGCAACAGTTTGCAGACAGTAGTGGAGGAGCAAATTCTGAATGTAACAGGAATTGGAAGTTCTGTTCAATAACTTCAGTTTATCATCACATATCTCAAGAAACTAATTAAAATACTCTCCTGGAGGGCTGAGGGGAAGAACCAATCACTATTTCTCAAAATGAATTCTATGCAAAGAAACAGGGGTAAATGTAATGTTAGGGATGATAAAACAAGAACAGGAAATGAATGTTAGGGTTGGAAGCTTATCCTTCAATTCTGCTGGCCCAAGCATTCCCTTATAACTCACCTTAAAACATAATCTCTTTATATGATAAAATAAATTGTCAAGTCATACTAAAAATTCCATAAATGCAAACTTAAACAAGCTCTGTATAGCGGTCACTATAACAAGTTTACGTAGAGGGTTATCTGTATTGATACAAGAACCTGCTATTTTCTACCCAGGAAAGAGCAATACAGTAGTTACTGACATTTAGGAGTTACTACTGGGAAAATAATCACAGTAAATATGTTCTTATATTGCCTCCCCACGTCACTTTTAGGTAAGCTTTTACCCTCAAAAATCAGTGTCAGATTCAGGACTGGGATTCATAACTGGAGTCATGAATCCACAAAGGACCACTCTATCTTTTCTCTACTTCTGTGATCTAATTGTCACCTGACTATCAGCAAATTGACATAGTGTAGGGTTTTTGTGGGATGTAGGTACTAATAAAGTAAGACTAATTCTGTTTGCAGCATTATGCAGGGATTCTGCTAAACAAAACAGCAATGGGACTAGTCAAAATTAGAAGTGCAAACAAAACTCAAGGAAGTTCTGTACTCCTTGACCTTTCAATTTTTTTCTAGTCCCTGGATATGTTAACTATTGAACTCCTTGCTATGCAGTTTAATCCTATAATGCAAAATGACTGGACGAGGATTTACTGTAGGGATTGTTCAAACTCCTTTTCCTCCTCCCTCTCCTCAAATTTCTCTCTAAGCAAAACAACTGTGGAAAACTTTGGTCTTAAAGGTTACTGTTTTGACAAGTTATGATTGTGTGAAAACAAGGGATTATAATGGAAACTGATTCACAACCTTAATTACAGCAGTCACTAATGGCAACCAGTATAAAGTATGATAATTACTTAAAGCAGTTACAGTATATAGGAAATTTAGGAAAAACAACAAAACCCAAGGTTCACAGTATTTTTTTAAAACTATGCTGATGACTTGGTTTGCCTGAAACTAAGTTTTACATTATTAAAAGGGATAAATCCATTTAACATAATTATACTTTACACACCAGCTTCACACACAAAAATTAGATTTTAATACTGGAGGGAAAAAAGGAAGAATAAAATGATTAAAAAATGAAAAATAATCTTACCAAAATACAAGGTTAGCATTATGAGTTTAAGCACACACATGCACAAAAACTGGGAAATGCAAATATTAAAGTTCTATATCAAAGTTTGAGCAAAATATGTGTGCACCTCCACAGGGTAATTTTCATTTCATGGGTTATTATGCTTAGGCAGGGCCTTCTAAGCTGGCCATCTTTCATTAGGCTGAACAGGAGTAACACAGAAAAGTCCACTGGATAAGAAGCCCATTCCTTCCCTTGTTTCCCCTGGAAACAAGGAGNGCTAACAGAAGAGAAATACTTTGTATGCCAAGGTTGAAAACTTTGTAACTAAAGCTTTCACTTAGGAAATACATAGGACATACTGTTCCGCAAAATACCATTTGAAAACACTTCTTTGAATGTTGTTCAAAATTGATACAAACATTCCGTTATGACAAAAATAGTCTTACTCTAGTCCTTGGCCTTTGAAAAAAGGCAAGAACTAAGAGGAAATTTCTTTTCTAAGATTGTACTAGTGTTGGCCTGTCTTTGTAGAAAATCACCTGAAAGATTTTAAACAAGGAAAAAATATCATCCACTCTTAAAATTCTAGTAAAAAGAATTCTGTTTATTTTAACATCAAAAAGTAATTACATTGCAAATAACTGAAATATTTCAGCAAAAAGATCACACTTGGGAATGCACAAGTAACTATTTTTATGAAGACACTAGAATTACTGTATATTCTTGAGCTAGAATTATTAAATGCGTAACATCTCAAAAAAAAGGAAACCACCTAATGTGGGGTCTGCAAAGAAAAAACTCAAACAAAAATCTGGGAAGGATTCACACAAGAGAATAAATAGATTCACGAAGAAGATGACACTTCTTAATTTGTGAAACAAACAAATACTTCGTATTTTGAAATGTCCCTGGAACCCCAGGGATTGTTAGTTCATGAAGTTATTAATGTTTGTCTGTAGGAATCACGCCAGCTCTTTTAAAGTAGCATCTATTATTTAGGAACCACATTTTCACCACAGAAACCAGTTATGCATTCACTGTCACTACTCAAAGTAATTGCTGAAATAAAAGATGAAAGAAGTTCTACAGCTACTTAATAAAAACACGGACATTTGGGGGCCTAGCAAGACCACAGGTTATGAAAGATGGAATATTACTAAACCAAACAAATCTGTCCAGCTGATAGCAAACAACTGATACTTTTTTTAAGCTATGCCAACAACCATTACAGAGGGTCAGAAACCCCATCTCTTTACGCCATGAATGATCAGAATTTTTTAGTATTTCCTATGGCAATATTCTGGATGCTGTTTTGCTTCAAGAAAAGAAATAGTATTGTTTAGCAACAGTAAAAGCACCCAACACGCCTTCACGTCCTTCCAAATAAATGTTTTGACTGCCATTTCTGTGCCCTGCTCAAGGTAGCCAAGGTAGCCATTTCATTTGAATTGCATTTAGTACACAACAGCCTTCTGTATTTCTCAAAGTTTGCCTCAAATACAGTCCAGGCTTACCCACAGGCCACCAATCTGGTTCCAACATGTGGTTTAGAGAAGCACAAATCAATGCTGCTGCCCCTCGTGATAACCAATTTCCCTCCTTCTGCCCAGTTCAATTGCTGAACCATTACATGATTTTTCCCCAAACCAGAGAGTTACTACCATTCACAAGATACAGGGTGCTGCTATTCAACTTAAGTGACTCTTTTGTGAAAGATCAGTTTTGCACATTGACTAAGAGCTACTAAAAAATCTTCTAAACATGTGAAGTCACGTATGTTTCTGCTGGACAAACTGATACGTACCTTTGAAGACCAGCTGCAGTTCTGTGCTCAGAAAAGAAGCAAACGAGGATTAAAATTACAATTAATGAGGAATAATAATATAAGACACTGAAACACAAAAGAATTTCCTAGAAAAAAAATTTCCTAACAAATACCTTTATTAGTTAACAGGAAGCCAAATATAAAATTTCTTATTGTACATGAATCAATTCATAAGGGCTGTATTGCCGAACTACACATATAAATGATGCTTCTATACTTTTCAGAATCCATCAGTTTCTATGGTATAAACACAAGATAAGAAAGCAAAGCCTCAAACGGGTCACTGTTTTTTCCTGGTATCCTTACCCAGCCCTTTCATCATAATGAACACAGTGCATCATCAATTAATTTTAGTCAGTGATAGTGCCAAGGACATAATTCTCCTGCCAGTTTTATTTTCTGGGTAAAGCATTTCCCCATCAAGGAGCAGCATAAATCACTCGGAGAAATGGTGTCAGTTGTTGTCTCACAACCACCACTTAGAAAATGCTGCTTCCTGTTCTGGGTTTGCCCTGAAGTGCTACATACAAAGACCACAGGCTAAAATCTATAGTAGCAATAGGTAAACTTGCACTGTCTTAAAGTATTTTCCTTCAGTAATTCCCTCTCCTCCGCATGAGGGCATTTGTTCTGGGGTCACCTAGATATCCACCAGCTACTCACTTGTGAAGGATTAGGAGTCCTTAATAGATTTCTGTTCTCTTCAGTGTTGAAAAGCTCTGAGACTACCAAAAAGCTTGCACAAGGACCAAGGAAAAATTATACTTATGAAGTAGGAAAAAAAAAAAAGTAAACTTTTTCCAAAATGGCATCTAACACAACATTTGGGATGCCCCATTCAGCACATTCAAAGACAGGAATAAATCACATCCAAACCAAGATTCTGGATTCTTTTTCTCCTGTACAAGGTTTTCTCTAATTAGATTTTTCAGAACAATTTTGTTAGAACCAATTTAATACTTCAATTCAATTGTATTTGGAGAAGATCCCCAAGGGATACATCTTGTGTGTCAGCACATGAGAATGAAAATGCTTAAGCTTGCATTTGCTATTACCACTACTTGTTGAAGAACCAGCAGTACAGTTGAGGCTGTCCACCGGGCACATTTAGCTTTAAATGGAACTTTTTCTCCTGGCAGAAAAAAACATTGTTTTACAGTTTCCCAGCCGGCATGATACAAATTTCTTCACTTTCTTGTAGTGCCATAACTACTTGTTCTTGAAGGTTACGTCGTTAATTGAGGCCATCACGGCTTCTTTTACACTTTTGTTGTCTTTTCTAATCCTCTCTCACCTCTGTTCCAGAGAAACCATACTAGGCTAAAACTCCCCCGCTGCACGTCTTCCACATGTCATTAACACTTCTTCCAAAATCCTAGGGTTAAACTACAAGTTCTTAATGTAATCTGTCATTCACTGATTGAAAACATTGATAGGGAACAGATTTAAAACAAAGTTTAGACAACATATTTATACCAGTGTTCTTAAAAGTTACTTCATTGTCATCTTTACTTTCTTTCTTATAGTAGCTATACATTAACTTAATTGCTATCTTCTCCCCCTAACACTTTAATAACCTAACTGCATTAACAGATCCACTCAAAACAGATCACCCCAAGCACGTGTTACCACGTTCTCACCTGCATCTGCATCCCAGCTCATAAAACGCTCTCAATCTGCTCCACAACAAACTTCCTTTAGTCTTAAGATGATTTCTACAAAACCAGTCCAAAAAGTTTTGCCCATTTCTGCCTTTATGGCACAACTCACTGTCCCCTAAACTTCATCACTGCTGATTTGGTGTAAAACTGAATAACAAAATCAGCCTTGTTAAAAGCCTCTCTTTTCATAATTTTAGTCTCATTTCAATTCAGTTAACAGTGTCCCTATCACTTAAGAAATTACTTTGTTTCATTCCTGACTTACAGATCTTACAAACAGAAATTTAAAAGTCATTTAAATGATGAAAACGGCACTGTATTCATTTGGAAAAATTGATTCTGCAGTAGCCTCAGAAAACGTACATCTAATCTGACAGTACTAGAAAGCTACTCATAAGTTAAAATAATGTTAAAATCTCATTTGGCCCTTGATACCAAAGACAATCACAGCCATAAGCAATATAGTTTTTCCTAAACCCATAATATTTTTGTTTTTGAGAAGACTTTCTCTTCCAAAGATGATGCGTTAAATTACTGTTATAAGCCCGTAACACTGAAAGACTCTTAGAATTCTGATGCAGCTTCTCCAATTCCTCATTAATGCTCTAACAAATCTAACTAGCTCCTAAATGCAGTCCTCAAATTGGTTTCAAGTCAAAGCAACCAAATAAATGTATTCCATACATACAACATGGTTAACAAAACAATGACTTTAAAATACCAAACTACTTTTTGTGCCACTAATACCACAACTCTCACTAGGGACCTCCCAAATGTATTCTTTTAATTGTATCTGAATCCAAACATTGCTTGAAAGAGCAATCTTCATTAGTTTTGTCTGGTCCTCATTTGGCTATGTTTTGAGATACTTATTTCAGTTTACAGAAATTACACTCAGAGTAACAATAATCTGCTTCAGAGCAAACCATGAAGCAGCTAATAGCATCTTGATTGCATTTTCCACATCCTTCTGGATACGGGACACGGATTTCCCTTTGTTTTGAGGCGTTTTAAAAGCATGAACTGTAATTGAATGCATCCCTTCACTAACAAAGGAATTAGCATTTAGTTAAGTACTGGCTTCCTTGCAGAATACTCCATACCTTACACCTTGCATATTTACTTGCTAATTATTCCTAAATAAGTAAGTTGGCCGATATTTTTATAAATATACCCCAAGGCTAAGGGACTCCAACTATGTCTAATGATGTTTCAGCAAACAATATTTCACTCACATTTAAAATCAAGTAAAGGACATATCCATTTCTTCAGGCTATAAAGCTTAATCAGTTAAAATTTATGGGGTTTTGCCTTTGATGAGGAAAAGAAGAGGGAATTAAGCAGCACCTTGGGATAGTGGTCATGGGTTATTATACCAACATCCTCAAATATAAATCTACACAGTACTTTGCCTGAATTGATACACAACAAAATCGCTATATATTCATATGATTCAATTTCATGTTGCTTCAGGTTAAAACAAGTCACACTTTCATGTGTTTGCATACAATTCCCACGGCCGTAGTTTTTACAGTACATTTATGCACAGCCTAAATCACTCCTGTGCATAAAGATTTATGGAAAGTAAGGGTGTTGCAGATAGATAATAAGACACTTTCTTTCCTTTCGTTTTCATAGAGCACACTGATTTACACCTTCCAATACAACATTAAAATACAATTTCACATTAACATTACAAAAACTACCTTTTTAATATCGTTACAAGAACAAACACTATTGAAAATGGATTCTGATGAAATGTTATATAGAAATTCTTCTCTAGAGAACTGCAGTAATGTAAGGAAAAATGTGTGTGTATAGAAGGTTGTTAAAAGAAAGGGAAAATCATCCTTCCAATGACTTATTTAGAAGCCATTGATTTCTTAATTTTCAGTCTGCTGTTAAGTTTCAAAAAAAGTGTTCCAGTTCAGTGGGAAGGGAAAACACATTTATTTCCAGCATTTCTGATTTCGTTTTGCTTATTTTTAACACTATGCTCTAAGCACGAGCCCAAGCTTGGCATGCAGTGCACCTCCGGTTAGTACCAAGTCAGACTTTGTTAGGCCCTGCACAAATTCTTGAAGTCACAGTTATAAGGGGGATCTTTACTTTGCTAACATATGGGTGACCATGGCTGAAGAACAAAAAAATATATGCAACTGAGAGGATGTGTCAGGTGCCAGGATCAGCAGAAGAAAACAGGGGGCTGTACTCTTTTTATCACCACCAGTTCAAAATAAAAGTAGGCAAGGCAAAGAAATATATACCATAAGACACAGGATATGAACTCTGCCAGTGATCCAGAAAGTGCTATCATTATCTCAACACAGCAGCAGGGAAGAACATTAAGACTTATGGCTGACATGGAACTAATCTGTAACCTATTACTCTGAATGAAGCTGTAAATTTTGAGAAGCATTTGATCACTGTGGAAATGATGGATGCTAAAACAGGGAACCAGTCACCCTGCCCCCATACACTCTGCACAAGGACATCTGTACATATGAGGCAAGTTCTGCTCATATCTGCAAAACCAAAAAAATTATCATTACCACTAGATGTGCCTTTTTCTATTTTTTTTTTAATTTCTACAACAGTAACTCAATAACACATGACACTGATTTTTATTTTATTTTTTAAAGTAGGTTCAAGCAAAAACTCATCTGGAAAGAAACTGAGTTCTTGAAATACAGCAGCTTCAGGCAATGCTACTTTTGGGTTCACGCTATCTGTGAATTTGGCAGTTAAGACTTGTGTCAGTCCACAGGACTCATGGCATGACAGCCTGAACAACCAGTGACTGTGGTTCATGCCCTCTGCTCCTGTCCAGCTGCCCAACCAACAGTTCAGACATGCACCAAGTGTCAATAAACTAAACTCCAGCTGCCCCACTGGCATGTAACCTACAGCTGCATGTGCCAAGTTCCTTTCAGTGCAGGGTTTGCTCCGGAGAGTGACAACAACAAATTGATGCAACATGTTAGCAGTACTGAACACTTTTTCACCCATCCTTATTACCTCCCATTATTCACTGAGGATATTAATTTATAGCAATTATTATTTTGTAAATAGGTATGAATGGAAAGCAGATTAAGCACTCAAAGGTTTCTGGGCCTAAATATATATAAAACTGAAAAGATAAACATCAGTGTTAAATGGGTTTCCATTGTGAACCAATGTAATTATAGACTATTCTTTACTTAACAGATTTGCCTCCTGTATATATATCAGCCCTCATCAAAGCCAGGAAGACCCTTACCATACAATTTCACTAGCTCCCTAATTTAATGAATTTATTCTTTTCACACAAGGTTCACAATCCATAGTAATATCTGGATTTTCTTCTGTTTAAAATGTTCTCTTACCCATCTTCGATGATCCTTCAGATTGCAATGTCATTAAGCAATCCCTGCCTTTGTAACCTCATAATTAGGCAGTGAGTGCATTAAACACATTCCAAGGTGAAGCAGAATGTTTCCTAAGTGAGTAGCAGCACAGATTTCATATTTATGACCTGTATTAGACCAGTTCTGTTGTCTGTTGAATTTGTGATTGTCATTCTGGGTCTCTAGACCCAGTCTCTGGGTGATTTCACAGATCTATGGAGACACATGATTCAGAGACAACTTGGTTTAAAAAGAAAGAAACTGCATCTAAATCACATGTTCTAAGGTCTCAGAGCTCCCCCCCTGGACTCCAGTTCTGTGGTTTTTTCTGTTCATCATGTTAGATTTATTTTTGAAGGGACTGGCAGAACTTGAGAACAAAAGAAAAGTGGTAAGTGAACAGCATCCCATGACTACTGGAAAAATAGGGCCTAGAGCTTTTCAAAGAAAGGACATCTCCCCTCTGTTACCAAATTAGCTGAAAGATGACATCCCTCCTTCCTTTTTTTTTCAGCAAACAGTGCACTGAAATCAGTAATGGGTACGTGGCTGCATCTTAGGATGAGAAGTTACTATTGGTCATGACTGCAGTTAAGTAAGAAGCAAGCAAAAAAGCCCTAAGAAATAACTTTGCTTCCCCAAAAATCCATCCTGGAACGTGTACTATGTGAATGCTCTATTTGAAAGCACATTTTTATATAACAAACTACTGGGATTTTATTTGTATTTGATGCACTTTATATTGCAGTTACTTCACTTGAGATTTTCACGTTTCTGTTCTGTTTCCCCTTCCAGACAGTATCTTCTGCTTAAAATCTTTCAGAAGGTGGAAAGCCAAACACGGCACTTCACAGCTTGCTAGAGAAAGACTGTAAAAGGCCCCAGCTTTTCTCTTCCTCAGTTTCATTATTTGCCAAGCTATGTGAAAGGAATTTTACTTCATCTATTGTTATTTATAAAACAATATGGTGCAGATCTTTCATAGTCCCTCCAGTTCCTTACATCTCAAGTAGTAGATTTGCCTTCACATATCCAATCAGACTGGTTATTACCCTTTTTATTTTTTACTTTTATAACACAAGTGGCAATTTCAACAGCTACCTTCTACAGGCAACAATTTCTGAACAATTTAAAAGATATATTTCTTTCCAATTTTTGTTTGATTTTTGCATCCAATTTTATTTTAGTTTTTAGCTACCATCATTTAGTGAGTGACTCATATATATTCTCAAAGGATTGCTTTTGGGTGTCAAGGGCAGATTGTGTATAGAATTTGAAGTGTGAGTTACCTGGCGGCTCTGAATATGCTCTCACGCACACTCCCACTGCCTAACTTCACACTGGTGCTCATAAGCTTTCTTTTTTGGGACTTCTGTGGGAGCTGGAAGCAAAACTTCTAAAAGATGACTCAGTAAAGCTGAACATTCATTTTTCTAGTAGACTACATACAATTTATGTTTTGACTCAAGTCTGTAAATTCAATCATTTTTTGAGAGCATTTTCATTCTTAAAAATTATCTAATCCATTACTCTTCATCAAAACAGTGGAACAGAAGAGGAAAACAACTTATTTCTGGCCTGGTCATGCAGCAGGTGTTATAATTCTGACTTAAGACCTTTCTTAAATTAATTCACATCCATTCTTATGCATTCCATGCATTAATAACTGTCTGGCTTTCCTTACATGCCATTAGAGGAGTACACACATTTAATGTTACATCAAAACATCCTGTTAGGATGACAATAAAAATAAACAATACAAAACCAAACACCAGTCTGGAACATTTCAGGGAAAAATCACCTGCAAGGTAACAAAAATCTACCTTGAAACTATACATGAAATTAATCGCTTTCTATTAATGGTGTACAAAATCCGATCCAACAGAGCACACAAATCTATTGTTGAAGTTATCCTAATGCTAGTCCTTTAAGTTTCCCCATCAACACTGGAATTTGAAAAAAAAAACCAAAACCAACAGATAAAGACTGAATGTGGCCACAAAGAACTAAAAGGAAAAAGAAAACCTTATTTGGGTTTTTTTGAGACTTAACAAGCTTTCCTGAACCCTCATTAAAACACGGCTTGGTTTTCAGCTACAATAACGCTTCAATCTTCCACCTGCAAATGCTTTCCCAGTATTGAAAGAAACTTTTACTTTCTGCTTCACCCTGCTGCAAGATTTCCTGCACAGCACTGATGGGTAGAGAACCACAACCTTACACTCTTCAAGCATTTATAAAGATCTACTGTAACCCTTTGATTGCTTATGTTTGTCATTGTCAGTGAAGAAATAAACAACTTGTGTTAGCAATGTTATCCTTTGTCCAGTGTAGTTTTACAATCATTTATATTCTATAAAAGAAATTACTTCTGTGATCATTGATTTTGCCTTGTATTTTAGACACACAAAACTTGTACAGCAATTCTTTCTGCTCATTTTTCCATCACTCCACCTTTTCCTCAGCTAGGATTTCAATACAATGGGCCTTAAAAAAAGCCCAAAACCCAAACAAAAACCAACACACTTTCTTCAGCTCCAATAAAAAGGGTATTTGCAAATAGCTGCTAGAGCAGGCTGACCATTGTTCCCTCACTGCAGCTCCTCTGCAGAAGTTACTCCCTGATGTTAGTGTTAAAGAAACAACAGCAAGAAACAGAGATGGTGCAGATGGGCTAAGGCTAAAAAGCTGACCTATATGTCACCCCAGCCCTTCTTACCCAGATCCATGCTTTTGGAGGCTTTCAGATTAATTGATTCAGACTGCTTGGCTGGTGTCAGAGATCTGAAGTTGATGTGCTGATCTGTTAAATGCTGTGCTGAATTTATGATAGGGCTGTAGGGAGAAAAAAAAAGTTATGTAAAATATTAAGGTACCAGTTCAAACCACAAGTGAACTAATTAAAGAATGCTCAAATATACATGTGTTTCTTCCTGCAGTTGCTTACAGCATGCATTTTTAAAATCAGATATTGATCCTCAACTTCTTTTCTGAGACTTAACACTTTCAGTCACTTGGTTTCTCATCACAGATGGAAATATAAACGTAAATGATTAATAATAACTTTATTTTCATTTTGCTAGTTCTGTCTAACCACTACATTTCCAAATAACATGCTACAGAATGTTGGAGAAATACTGACTATGTACCTGGATCAATTCTACTTCATCTGCTAATATAAAATTATTTTATAGCCTTGCACCACTTACGCAGTGGCTGGAGGTCTTACAGAGCATGCTATGACTGAAGAATTTCAGGGTATTGTGATTTGGTTGCTTTGATTTTTATTTTGTTTTGGTCTTTTTTTTCATTCATTTACTTTAAGGCAACTTTCTAAATATTTCAAAATTGCACCTAAGTGAAACTCCAAGTAACTTTCAGCTCAAAGTACAACACTTCAATGCAATCTGAAATCTTATGTGTCTCTTTTTGATTAGAAACAGAAATTATTATTCTTTTAAGGAGTCTTAAGCAAAAAAGGAGTTAAAAATTAAAAATATTTATTTCCGAATTGTTCAAAAGGTTTAGTTTTACAGTGTAAAAATACTTTCCTAAGTATTTTCCTATGCATTTTGTTGAAATGCAAATTCAGTGAAATCCATGTGACTCGATAGAGCAATTCAATTTCAAGAGAACTTAAGTTTTAAATGGAAAAACAATACAAAACTGGAAAAGACAAAAGGCCTGTAACTTCATCATCACTTTAATACATCATTAGCGTTTAGGAGAATGTTTTTCTCCTAGCTTGATGGAAAAATTAGGAACAGATTCTAACAAACAACTGCAGTTGTGAATGTAATGCTGAATATTGCATTGAACTGTGTAGACTTGTTTGTTTATCATGTCATACATACCTGCCTGGGACACCAGAAATAACAAAATTATTCTAGTGTAATTACTCTGTGTTAGCAACAAGAAAATAGTTATGAAAGCCTTGTATGAAGAATTCAAGGTATCCATAATAAAATATATCTACTCTTTGATACTACAGGTAACCAATGACTTAAAGGTAGTTTTTACTCACAGTCCTGCACACAAGGACAGACACATGGCTAAATTTTTAGCTGAAATGCATATTGTCTTAATATCATTGCCTTAGATGCATGACTATCAAAATTGAATACACAGTAAATGAAGAAACAATGTTCAGCATGGCATTTCAGCATCATCATCAGGATTGGTTGCATTCATCATCAGGAGAGGTTGAAATTATGCCTTTGATTTGAATCCTGTGCTACTTGAGATAGAGAGGGTATGAGCCACTGTGAACTTCAACATGTTTACACTTTTTTCTGCACCTCCAAACTTCTGTATTTACTAAGGAAATTAAAGCTTATAGCTGCTATCAAGCATGCCAGGTTTTGCAAAGGTATCTGAAAAATCTACCCAATACCTTTACAACTGGGAAAGTGTTCATTAATTTTTCTCCTACACATTTCAATGTTCAGACTTACTGAAAATTCATTTTGTAACCTCAAGAATATCTTTGGGTGACATAAGGAGATTCAGTTTCTTACAAACTGTGTTTGCCTTGGACTTTTAAAGCTTTAAGAGGCTTCACACTGCATTTACACATTGCACCCACAGTACAGTTTTAAATTAACTTTTTAATTGGGATTATGATTTGGGATTCTTTTTGTTTCACTGAACACAAGATGAGTATCATATATCATGGATAGCAGGCATACAGCAGCTTATGTACAACTGAAATGAACAACACACTTAATGCTAAAATAACATTCACAGCTTATATTAAAAGATCTTCCAGGTGACTAAAGAGAGTGGTACAAATTTAAAAAAAAAAAAAAAAGTGGTTTTATAATCAATTAGAACTATTACCACAACCACTACTGAGTAATTAGTGCTGTAACTATTAAGAAGAGCTGAAGTCCAACCTGTGATTATAATCCTCATTCAGCAGATCCTCACTAGGATGTGGTGGGAGAGGTGGAGGGGTTTCATTTTCACCACTGCCATGATCAGAAACTGGAAACTCTGAAATAAAATTCAGAAAAGGGTTAAATAACCTGCAGAAACAACTACATTACACCAGTTCACTGACTGATGACTGGAAGGCCCCAAGCAATGCAGAAGTAAATCACAAATTATTCAAATCCCTAAACTAACTAAACTAGAATTAAAATCACACCAAGCAGAAAATACACCCCTTGGGATTTTCCTGAAGAGCTGATTTTCAGATTTGCATATATATAATTAAAGGTAAATATAGGGAAACTTTGTACTTATAGTGAAGTTGAGTGCAAGGCACAAATTGCTTTATTCCATTTTAGTGGAGTGCTTTACTCCATTTTTAACTTCTCCATAGCTGCATCCAGACTGATTGTAGGTTCATGCTTGCAGTCCCTTTGATGGGGAGCATTTATTGCCTTGCATGTATAGAAGAGAACCACATTCTCAGCAAAGACCTCAGAATAAGAAAAATTTCTGTTATCCTATGGCAAGAGAACAAAGAGGCATTTCTTAATTACAGTCTTCACCTTCCTATCATTACAGTAACTCCTTCTTTACCTTTACAAACAGCATTCAGCTAACACTAGAAAATTACTTTTTACAAAGACAAATATTAACTACTCAAACCATTCAGTGGTTTGCTAAGCAACAACACTTAAATACCTGCAATATTTAGTAAGACTGCAGTGCTCACTGTAGGCCAGTTCATTATTGTCCTGTAAATTCACTTCTCAACTCAAAGGTATCATCTTAGAAAAAGTCCCTGCATTTCTCAATGTAGAATATGTCTTCACCCCTCCAAAACTTAACAGGAAACATGGACACTTCCTTGGGTTTTAACGGCAGTAAGCAATCTAACAACAATGATGTGCCACACTTTCATATGACCTGTTCTGTTGCATGAAATGTTGACAGTCTTTTTGTACAATCCCGTGTGAAAGCATTAACCTAACCTGGGAGAAAAAGGGTCGACAAGGACAGATCAAAGGAGAAAGCAATAGATTATATTTATTTGATAAGAGCACTGATACAGCAAACAAAAAATATTGGGGAAAAAACCAACTCCCAACAAACAACTCCCCAAGAAACCCAATTCCCCATAAACCCACACTCAAGAATCCTATAAAACTCCTATTGGCTGGATAGCCTCCTAAAGGTGAGAATCAGAAGAAATAGCTCAAACCTTGCATCTCAGGAAAAGTGTGAACATCATCAGAAGAAAGTGAGGATAAGCAGATGTGGAGAAAAGTTTTAATTTCGACCTTAAAAAGTGATTGCCAGTCGGACGTAAAATACAGGTATGCTACCTAACACTTACACATGGGCTTCTTGCACTGTGATCCCGTTCTTTCAGGTTTGAATACAAGAACAGGAAACAAATGAGAAGGAAAAAGCGAGTTCTCACAGGAAAAAGAATTTAGAACAAAAGAGGAACTCATATGGTTCAGTGTGATACCAAATGTAGCTATCAAAAGGAAGGAGACTATGAAGTTCTGCAAAAAGATTGCAGGACATGAGTAAGAAATGCAGGTGAAATTCCCTGTCAGAGACTGCTAAGTGATGCACAGGGAAGTAGAGGAAAACTCTTGAGACATACAAAAAGGCTGTTATTGCTCTGGAACAGTACACTAGATGAGCACAGGATTGTTCTTTGAATATATGCTTAGTGAAGTCAAAGGGAGACAGTCATTTACAAGTCCAAAAAAGTCCAAACACCCCAACTAGAAATCAATAGTTAAAGGTGTGCCTTGTTTTTAAGCAGTGTCTAAGGTTTCATTCTTCCCATCTGAAAAACAATGTAATATAATTCAGAAGCATATTGAAAAGAGAGCAAGGGTAGTTGGACACAAGTAGAATCACTCCTACAAGGACCAGGAATTAGGATTCTTTAGTTTAGAGAAAGAAGCAATGAAAGGGGATACAAGAGGAGTCTATGGAATTGTAGAAGCTACGCATAAGGTGAAAAGGAAGCTCTCACTGTACACAGTAACAGAAGGCAACCAGTTTAACTACCAAGTAGCACACCTAGGACAAACACAAAGTAGTTTTTTTCACAGAACTGATTGCCATGAGAATGCTTGGGGAACAAAACTTTTAAAAATATTAAGAAATGTACCAAAATTTAGAGATGTATCCATGGCACAATGGTCCAAACAGGAACCTAAGCCATTTACTATCCAAAGAGGAAAGAGATGCCTGATGGAAAAAAAAAACCCAACAAACCCAAAAAACCAAAACTAACCAAATAAAAAACCCCCAACCAACCAACCAATCAAGAAACCCTAAAAAAACCCACCAAACCCACAAAACCCCCAACAAACTAAAAAAAAACCCCAAAACCCCACCACACCACACTTACAGTGTGGTTAGCCTTTTTGAGCAGACTCCTACAGCCATAGCAAGAGACTGAGCATATCATGTAGTTCTAGTAACTTAGATTCACAGTAATTGGTCATCATTTCACCAAGGCTGTTTGATCATGGGTTACCACTGGTATTTTCCTTGCAGTAAAAAAAGGGCACACACAGAAAACCATCAGACTTCCTTAGTGAATCGGAAATGATCACAAGGGATTACAACTCCCAGTAAAATGGGAGCAGGAGCCAGAGAGTGAGAGAATTTAACCTAAGGGGCAGTCACTGGCTCCATGTTCAAAACCTCAGGAACTGACCTTAACAGATCCAGATAAATCTAAGCACTGAGCAAAATGTATTAAATTTTCAGATGTTAAACAGACTGAGAGAGTATAAGAGAGAAACTTAGGCAGAGTAAAAATTGAGTCTGTCCTATAGACATGTGCAGCATTTACAAGGAAAATCCAAATAATTAAAAATTTCACTTCTTACTTTTCTATCTTGATGTTACCACATATGCATGAAAACAGAGGTGCTTGTACAACCATGAGAATTCGGCAGTCTCTGGTAGTAGAGAAAGTTTGATTATTTTACTACTTAACCAGAGAGATGAGCATTTTCCCTATAACTATTTATAATACAGGGTTATAAGAAATATATCAGAACCTCTAATGAAACACATTCCAATAATCTTTCAACACCAGAAATGTAAAGCTGCTGGCACTAATGTATCAATTCTCAAAGAGGTTGTTCTAAAAAACACCGTGCAACAGCTTGGCAGCAAAAGAAGTGAGGACCTGAAGGCAGCAAGTATTATTCATGCAAAAATAGAACAAACACTGGCATTTCAATATTGGATCACTACCCCCTCCCCCTTTATTTAAATATCCACAGGCAAGACAAAATTTAATGTTTTGGCTACAAGCACTTTTCTCCAGACATTATTTTTTCTTGCTCATGTATAATAAAAAAGACTCTTAAAACAGACAGCAATGTTAGCAGGCCAAGCTTCAGTGTGTTTTTGCTGAGCTTTTATAAGAATTTTATTGGTAGGAGCAGTGAACGGTACTGGAAATAACTTATTAGAAAACATTAATTAAGAAAGTGACATTTTATGAAACATAACACAGCTCCTGAATTAAATTCTTACATCAGATCCTATATTATGTTAAAAATCTCTTCTGTGTTTTATTATTCTTTTCAAAAATGTAGCAACTGCACTTCAAGATGTGGATAGCACGCTGTGAGCATGTATAAGGATCTGCTCCTGCCTGACACAAGAAGCTCACTAAGTCTGTGACTTAGACACACAACCTAAAGTTCACAGCTGAGATAAAAGAGGGTTGTGCACAGGTGAAGTGTTTCACCCTTACAGATGCCTTGAAACACTGAGGACAAAACTTTGTAAGAAATAATGCAAAAAAAAATTTTCAACCAGTGTCAGGAGGAAATATGGGACAAGCGCATAAGGAAAGCAGAATGAGCATTAGCTCAATAATAATTAATTCTATGATTTCAAAATAAGAGAAATATTTCTGTAATGTGTGACACTAGTGTAAGCCCCAAGTGTCCTTCACCAAAACAATTTCTTACCAGAGATGTCCCACAGCTCTTCTGCTCCAAGTGCCTGTGCAGTTTTCCATTAAGATCACTGAAATTTTACTCATCAAATGCCAAATCTTCAACAGAAATCGCAATACAATGATACCTTGAGTAAATGGTAGCAACATCTTCGTCATCTTGTCCACCGACTCCAATTCCAGTCACGGCCATGGCTGTGAAGACCCAGCCATACCAAACCCTCCCTGTACCGGCAGCACTCCAAAGCTTCCTTTCCACATCCAACACAATCTCTTCTAAGGTCATCACTTTTTCTTTTGCTATAATGCCTTTTTACCATAATTCTTTAATTAAAAAGATGCCTATTTAAAATGAGTTTATGACTGAGCTGCAAACTAGTCATCCTGATTTTTGGACTGCAGTTGTAGAATCCTTATCTGAAAGTACAACTCGTCCACATATTTTGTTTTGCATTTAAGTAACAGGTTAACAGTTGCCATTCATCTGCATCAATGGCTTCAGAGTATTTGCTTTTATGGTTTTTAAGGAAGCACTTAAAGGTATTTGCTGTTTTCTGATATTTCTTTGGTAATGACTAACTCTACAGAGCAGGCTAGCTCCAAGGACTGGACCCTTTTTGCCTGAAACTACAGAATGAGTGTAAATTCCATACAAGAGAAAGATAAGGCAGATCCAAACAACAGGATCTGATCTTTGAATATTTAAAATGCTTCAGACTATACCTAATTCTTTGCCTGGAGTCACACTGTCAAAATATTGGAGTCAACACAAATAAGTTACCCCTAAATTCTATGGGAGTTTCTCTTGAGTTTTACAGATAAGGGCTCTTTGGTTTTGATTAGAAGTACCCCACACAGTCATCACAGCAGCCTACGAAATTACTTTTTGCAGGCTACCCTGATTCCACAGTTGTCTAGGAAAGTGGGAAAAATCATGCATAATTCAACTACATCAAAGAAAATCTTTTTTTCCTACTGAAAGGTATTTAACTATGTGCTTGGCTTGAAGAATGAGAGCACACTTAAAAGGATAGGGGTCAAGACCATCTCAAATACTTAAAACTTTTCAAATAACTAGTACCTTGCTGAGTCAGGAGCAAATTGGACAGATAGTACAGTATGCCATCAGAAATGAAAAAAGACAGCAAAAGAAGTGGCCTTAAATGCTCTTACTTGTATGCTTCCATACGGTTGCATATGCAGGTTTTCTTTGCACAATTTACACAACTACCTAATTCTTTTTAATGAATTCATTAATATAATTCCGATTTGTAAATTAAGGGAATGTTTCTAACCTTTGAACAAATTTTACCTTAAAGTCTAAAATGAGCAAGTGTACTTTTCAAACATCATGTTTTAGTAGAAATTAATTAAGCTTATAATAACCTAGGACATAATCTAAAAATTAAATGCAAAAATCATTGCACTCATTAAAGATATATAGAAAATAAACATTTTGACAACATATATTTTGCACTCATCATTTGTTTTTTATCCAGCCTTACGTGTTGGGGCAGCGAGCTAGAAACTGTTACTTAAACTGGAATTTGTGCCAGGAATCTCATTCACAACTTCTGAGTCAGCTCTCCCACCCTCGCTGGATCTTCAAGCCTCAAAGTAACATAGCGTGCACTTACTCTAATTAACTGCTTTTGGTGCCTGCGGATTTCAGGAAACAAACCCACAAAGCACTCTGTGTCGCAGCACAGAGAAGGATATGTAGAGACTACCTTTTATTCCTTCCTGAGGACTGCGCGTTACAAATTGCTGGAGAATGGTATCATTGCGTCGGGAAGCAGCTGCGAAGTTGTGACTCCCGTCACAGGCTGGTTTTTGAAAGACTCCCTGGTCTGAGCGCTCCTAAGGGAAAAACAGAACCACACATTGCAACACAAAATTCACACGTACGACAGTGCAGAAGAGCATCCATCACGGCACACAGTGCACGGACACAGTGTGATATAACGTGTTCACTGTATATTGCCTCCTCTCAAATGAGAAACTTGAGAGAGCTCTTCAAAATTGCTGTCTGGTTTTGCTGACCATGAAATAAGAACAATATCCAAGCAATAGCAACCATTAAGAATGATGCACAAAAATGAAGACTTTTTTTTTTTTTTATGACCCACAACTGGCTTCATTCAAATTCTCCATCTGGGAGGGCAGCTTGTGACATTGTCAACACAAGAACACGGGCAATGCCAATGGTATTTTTCTGCCAGCCAGCTGGTTCCCTTCTCCCCGAGACTGAGTACATATGTTCTGATGATCACACACTAGAACAGTTTTGCAAGTAAGGAGTTACACCAAACTCCCAAACGCAGGTCTTCTGGCTAGCAGCTAAACAAACTCCTGTCACACCTCTAGTCAGCTTTTCTTTTGAGACATTTCCTACCCCCCCATACATGCCATAGCTCCTAATTTATTCTCCTGAGCAGTTGCTCAAAGGAAAAAAGTTGGGGGAAAAAAAAACAAAAAAAAAATCACAGTTTCTAAAACTGGGACAGACCCAGAAAGACATTTCTGTACTCATTATTCAGGGAAAACCAAAACCCACACAGGGGAATATTATGGCTAGTTTTCAAAGCAACCTTTCTATTTTCTGTGATTTTATATCTGTTTTCTTGAAGCGGGATCCAACTGGCTTCTATTTTTAAACAGCATGTTCATTATGTCAGCAAATGTTATGCTAAATATATATTTTTTTAATTCCATAGTCACATCTACAGAAGAAATGCATGTATCTAACCCACGTAATTTATTTTTAAAATGATGCAAGAGGTTTAATGTATTGGCAAGTGATTGCCTGCAAACCAAGACATAAGGAAGGACAGCATGTTTTACCTCCTTGCAACCTGTCTTTCAAGCTTAATAATAATAATAAAATAACGTAACGTAATAAAAATAAAATCGTAATAAAATAATGATAGAATAAAACCAATGAAAATAAGCATAATAAAATGGAAAAATTGCACCTCAGAACACAAATCAGTGCTGGCATGCTCACAGTGGCAATATGGCTAGAAATGCAGGCTTAGTGGATAGGCAGCACACGTAACAGCCTCTTTTCCTCAGTGCAGCATCAGTCATTTGAAAAGGCTATTTTCAACCTCAGTGCAGAAACACACACACCACACAGCCACTGACAATTGTGTTTGTGCTTGAAACTGGAATCTTTAGTTTACATGAGCTTCCTTAGGTTGTAAAGGCCACATTTACTGCTTTTTCAAACTGTCCATTGGAGACACAGTGGGATAAGGAGCCTTAAATTAACAGCAACAACAAATCTGCTTTTCCAGCTCTTTGATAAATGACACAATCAATATCCCAACAACTGATCAGTAACCAACCTAATTCAAGTATTCAGCTTATAAAACATAGCTGTCATGGAAGACCTCCATTAGTGTCCTGCCCAATAAAAACAATAATGCATTTCGAAACATATTCCCCTTCTGCCAAGCTGAGATGCAGAGCTTGGGTAGCTGGTTTGGGGAAAGGAAAGAATGGGCAACAACCCATTTCTGCTACAGTCTCCAGACTCAAATGGAATTACAATTGAACGCAAAGACTACCCTATAAAAATTAATTCCTGCCTAAAATGAATTTGATTCAATCAAGACCTCATTATGCATTCTTCATAGGGCATGAGTCAAGACTATTTACCTCCTTCATACATCTGGATAATATTCAAAACTATACACTTAACTATAAAAAGCAGCCTCATGTTTTTACTAGGTCAATCTCATGTTTGCTTGGAAGCTTTCTTTTGTAAGAAGTGGCTTTACTTAAATAAAGAAAACTCGCAGGAGTGAACTTTCTTTGAAGGTGAGCTATCTTTCTTAAACCCCAAAAGTGCACAATAAATATAACACATACTTCATAATTCTTCCTTACAGCAGGATGCTGTCACATATAAAAGGAAAGCAAAAATGTGTTTTCCTCTAACATATTCCAGAACTGCTAATTAGCACTTTTCATATTTTCCTGGCACAATTGACATCATGAGGCTTTTCCAAAGTGTCCTCCCAACAAAGTTAGAGCATAATGATTGGGAAGCAATACATTTCTAAATCTATTTCTCAATCAATAAATGATGGTAATAAATTAAATAGAAAATTATCAGAAAAATATTTAAGAGTTGATTAAATCAGAAGACACCTGCATCCTCTTCCTCCCTCTGGTATTTTATGCAAATACACACACAAACATGACTGTTTGTAATTTTAAAATGTTCCAGTAATGCTTATTAAATAAGAAGCTTGAAATAGTATCTTGGAATTCTATAATGAGATTTATTACAGCCTTTTACATCCCAAATCCACTTGTATGTACTTTTATTTTAAAGTACTCCACAGATACTTAAAACTTTTTCAAATATTTACTCAAGGGTTAAAATTAAAACTGGGGTGAGCAGAAAAGGCAGCCAGTATACACGTATATTATCTATGCAAAGATGAGAAAAGAGTGTGCATATGTGTGTGCATGCACAAATGAAAGAGGGAGCAAGGGAGATCATAAAACCAATGTTTTTCAAAATAAGAAGTGACTGGCAAACATCAATTTATATGACGTCTAGAAAATATAATAGTTAAAAATGTCTTTATTTTCTTGTTTTGTTAACTTCCTTAAATAGATGTTATGTTAATCAACTCAGAAACCCATCCTGAAGGGATCTTCATCTGACAAGGAAAAGTAAAATATTTAATACCTTGAAGGCCAAAAAAAAAAAAAAA